>LPNX010843281.1:0-67091 GCA_001517045.1 Pseudotsuga menziesii | reverse complement strand
AGGAGCTACTTTTGGGATCTCACTTTGTATTGTTATCATGGTACTGCATAGTCCTCTTGACCTACTTTTGGGATCATTTGTTGGACATTAATAAAATAATATTATCTTATCATAATTCTTTTGTTACCTTCATCATATGCTTAATGTGTTACTTTCATTATATGCTTAATGTACATATTGTGTGTCAGTTAGCTATTAGATTACCACAAGGTTAGTTAACCACATAAAGTCTACACCACCAGTTTTAGATTGGGTACCATCATCAAAATGGGGGCAAGTGCCCAAACGTTTCCCAAGGATTTATTTCCAAGGAAAAAAAACACTAATGTTCCACCAAGTTTCTGGGATGTGCAAATTTGGGAGCAAGGGAACACATCCAAGGGGACATGTGGAATCACCCCACAAAATCTATGGAACATTGAAGTCTCCAACATAGGAGGCCAGCCCAAATACTAAAAAGATTTAAAATATGAGAATTGAAATGTTAACCATTAAAACTATTACATAACAACAATTTAATCTTATCCAATTGGCAAAATCACACCCAATTGCTAATATCCAGCACACAATAGAAAGAGAACAAGTCTAGAAGTACCCTGTTTCGAGCATTTTCTTCCAGCAGTGCTAGACCCTGTTCTGAGTATTTTCTCCCAGTTGCAACGTCACAACCAACAGCCACGTAATAGTAAATGTTTGAGGTATTTATTGTCCGGTAGAAGAAAATAATTAAATATTTACTATTCACTATACCCACAATATCCAACAAGGGACTATGGAAAATACTTGAGGTATTAAGTTTTAACTTTTAACTATGGCCACAACAATAAATATCCAGCAGCAACGTTTCTACGATTCCAACAGTCCACAACATCTAGCAGCAAGAATTATGTTTCACAGCATCCGGGAGTCACAGGCCGAAGGTCTCAACTCTCCCTCACATGGTCTCCCTCACACTGCCATTCCCACATAGCCTCACTGCTCACACAAGTTAAAAGACAATACACAGAACTCACAGTCCCACTAAATGGCTTCATTTGTGCACCATGATTTGCATTAGCAACAACAACACTATTAATCTTATTCCAACTTTTATTAGCTTCTTATAATTTAACTTGACCACCAATTCGGCTTCTTCATGCATCAATCTGAGTTAAATGCTATATAACATATAGGCATCTACCAATTGATTGGATTTTTAAATCAGGTATTGCCGCTCTTGTTGTTAAGAGCTTCCAATAATTAAGGGGGTAGAATTTTTTATTCATTGAGGCTTTAAATATGTCCCAAGTCACAGCCTACATGGAACCAATATTTATCTTGCACTCACATAAATCCTCCCATCACAGCAAAGCTTGACTAGGCATGCATAGTTTTTCAAATAAAGCTTTGTCATCATTTGTAAATTGTTGCACTTTGAAAAAGGGGGATCTAAATTCCTTGGGAAATTATCAAGTCCAAGGCCTCCACCTGATCGGTCATAGAGTGAAATTTTCACTTTGGGTTTCACTTTGAAAGAGGAACCTAGATTTAGCATCGAGCCTCCTTGAGAAGTAATTCATTTCTTTCCTAGATTGCTATCAAACAATTGCTATTGAACAGTAGCCTATCATGTTGTTATAGAAGTTGTTAAATTCTGCCACAGATGGGCTATATTCATTAATTGACCATCCATAGGCCCAAATTTTGAGTTTAGAGTAGCAACTTTGGCTTCAACCATTCCAACACAACTCTACAATTCATCCTCCATTTCCTTCTTTTTCTGAGAGCAAATATTTCCCATAAATTGTGTAGCGAATCAGCAACTACATGTGAAACAAATGCTCTAAAATTCTAATACCAATATTATCCCAAAGTATGCCTAGTGGAAATAAGTGCAACAACTGCAATATATAATCCTGCATACACAGCCAATATAAAATGGCAAGCAAATATTGAAGTAATCAAACAATCTTGGAAAATGAATCCACACAATAGGCAAAAAAAAATTGAAGAAAATATCAAATCCAAATTTTCATTAAACAAAACATTATGTACAACAAATATATGAATAGAATTGAATCTTTTATCAGCAACTACAATCCATCAATTTCTACAAACTCCAGAGATCCAACGGAATTGAATCAGCTGTACTACTACCTTTACTCAACCCCATTACAAAATGAGAAAGGAATATAAATAGAACATGATGAATATGAAGCATTGTAGATCTCATTTGTTCATATCTCAACAATACATTAGTGTACAATAGTTAAGAAGATGAAAAGACAGAGAAAAGATGTGACAATTTTTTATGACTGTGAGCTTCTGCTCATAACCACTTGTTGAGATCTCTATCCACTTCAGCAAACCTGTGTCAAACTAAATTGTGAGACTGCACCCAAATTTGTTCCCCTGGGTCAGTGCTTACGTGCATACAACTAAAATATAAGTGCAACCTGCGTCCATAACACTATCGATTGTCACTCTGATGTGCACAGTTATTGGACTGCAGCACATGGTCCTGCTGAAACACCTTTTAGACTGAACTCTCTTCTTTCAATTTAGAACCTGATTGATTCTGACTCTTATTATGGATCAAACACCAAAATCTGACTCTTATTATGGATCAAGCAACCCTAATATCTCCTTTTCAAGATTGTACAAGATGGGAAAAAGGATCCTACATGCCCCGCTTTACTAGTGTTCTTCATTGACCACTCTTTAAAGGCAATTATGCCATTGAAAGGTCAAATATTGTTTCATTTTGGAAATCTTACTCACTCCAAATCACTTTGAATGATGACCCTATATGTAGGATCGATGGATTTAGGACAATGGTCAATGCTCTATTGGCTTGCTCTCATTGCATAATTGGAATATTTTCACTAAGTCATTGAGCAAGAGTTTTTTTATTCATTCTTTGAGAACTTAGAGGCCAAGGGGCAGATTTTGGTGGGAGACCTTCGTTTCTAAATTTTGACCCAAAAAAGTATGCCCATCACAAACCCTCCCCGTATGCATAAGACCTCCAAACCATAGTTTCCACACTCTTGTGTATGACTCCCAACACTCCCTAGTACGGCAAGTCCAGCTCTGAGATGATTACTTACCTTAATGCTGTTATGATTTTCCTTGATAGAGTATTGACAGATCAATACTCATCAGTCTCAATGCTCTTATGAATTCTGTTAATAGAGTGTCAACAATCAATACTCACCATAATCCCGAGTATGTCAAATTTGTGTAGTCCCACCCTGGCCATTTCTGAGTTCACAAATTTGTGCAGTCCCATCCTGGCCATTTCTTATCTGTTAATCCAACACCAATTTCATCTTCTCATCCCCTTTCCTGAGGAAGGCTAGTATTTGTGGCCATTCCAATCATGTCTGATTGCTCTTGCATGGTTTCCATTGATGCCATTGCCATGTTTCTTGGCTGACCTGAATCAAACAATGTAAACAATCAATCCAATAGATCTTGTTCTATGTGAGATAGAATGGCCATACAATGCATGTATCCTTGTTTTTTCTTTTTCTTTTTCCTGTTTCTTTCTTTATTCCATTTTTCTGTATTGGTTGTGATGGCTAGGTTGGCTAGGAAGGGATGGTGTATGGAAAAATAAGGGCAAATAATTAACAATTGAAGAACATATCACTACAGAATCGACAGGAAATATAAACAAACAAAAAATATTGATTTGTGCTAAATAATAAACTGCCAACCAGCCTATGTTAGGAACAAAGGATATAACTCAAAGGTGCAGAGCACAAAAGCAATTAGCTAAACATCTGACAAAAGCAGGATATATGGTCACACACTGCAAAATAAATCATACTCTACAACTTCTTAAATAATTGACATTAAAGCTCATATTTACCACCGATAGCAATCCATGTACATAAGCACTTCAAAGACACTACTGGGCTCAAAGCAGAGATGAAAACCTTGAAGTAGAAAAAAGGCCTCTTGCAAAAGACTAAAAGTGTAAAACTAGTCTACATAATCCTAGGTTTCATCTATTCTATAGACCTGTAAAGATGAAGGCTTATGGGGGCTAAGAAGTAGAAAGCAAGGTAAACAGCCAATACACAAGCAATGACAACCAACATAGAATATGTGCATCCAACGGGAAGCCAAAAGCATTCAGAGTGTTGGGCTTTACTAGATATTAGGGTTTCTTATGTTATGGATTTTATTGAGCCCCAACAGCTGTTATGCTGAATTCATTGGCTGTCTTTTCATCTTCTCATTTTTCGTTATTAGACCATGTGGTAGTTGCACTGGTGGAATATGTTGATTGTTTGACCTTGAACTAGGGCCTTGTTTGAAGCAAAATAGTTCAGCAATGGAAACATTCATTAGATCTAGGAAGTTTTGTGAGTCATGGCCTATTCGTCTCAAATTATGGCCATGCTCCACTCTTCAATTAGCAGCAATTAGCATTGTTATGGCCCTTGGATAGCACTAAGAAGCATCTTTGGGTAGATCTGGGCACATTGGGAACAAGTTTGTGGAAGGAAACATAAGTAAAACCTATTTATTCTGAATTATGGGAAGCAAGCAACCTAATTCTTGTAGCAGCGCTCCATGTTGGGTTGTTTCCTAGCATTTTTGCACATTCTAGACAGTTTTGGGTATGTTTTAACCATGTCTCAACCCTCCAAACATCAACAAGATCGGCCCTGGGTATAATGTGGGCATCTTCCTTGTAGTGGCATCCATGATTTAGCATCAACTGACAACAAGAAGTCTGGTCAATCTGCAAGTAAAGAACAACAATAAAGATCTTAATTTATCCACATTCTGGGTAGATCTTGAGTGAATTTAGGGCTGTCCTTGATCCCAAGCAGAGTTAAGTCCAAATCTGGTCCAATTCTAAGTAGATCTAGCAAGTCTAAGGATCCTGGTCCCATGCTGCAATAGATTTGGGCAAGTTTAGTGGAAATAAACAAACTAAATTCCAAATATGGGCATAGTTTGAACTTTGAAGTATTTTTTGTCACAGCAGCCACTGATTATGTATTCTGTGTAGCTTTGGGTTTGTTTGAAAATGCTTCATCAAACCTATCTAGTCTATATTCTGGAATGATTCATCAAACCTGTATATTAAAACCTTAGATACTTGAGCATCAAATAAAGACAAGAATCAAGTAATTCATCAAAAGCAACCAAATCAAAACCCCATTTAAATGGGCGAATAGGATTGTTCCCACATAGAAATGGTCCTAGATTTGGGGGCATGTACAAGTTCAACCTATTAAGTACTTTGTCATGGATAGAAACCAACAACTGGAAAAATCTCATAAATGCCACCTTTTTTATATCTTCTACCTCAGGATCACAGCACACTAATTCAAATGGGTTTGAGCAAGATGGGATAATATGATGCATGTAATTTGAATTTAACTTGTCTAAGTCTTTTTTCTTTGGTTCCATGTACATTCATCAAAAGCAACCAAATCAAAACCCCATTTAAATGGGCGAATAGGATTGTTCCCACACATAAATCGTCCTATCATTGGGGACATGTACAAGTTCATCCTATTAAGTACTTTGTCATGGATAAAAACCAGCAACTGGACAAATCTCAGAAATGCCACCTTTTTTATATCTTCTACCTTAGGATCATAGCACACTAATTCAAATGGGTCTAACCAAGATGGGATAATATGATGCATGTAATTTGAATTTAACTCATCTACTTTTAGAGCCTAGCATGTGCCCAACAAAATGGATTTATTTCCCAAATATCCATTGTTTACTACTACTACTCATTTTCAGAAGTGCACAGGTCTAAGTTTTAGCCACTTTACCATTGCTATGATGCATAAACTTGTCAAAAATGTACGGAAAATACATGAATACTTGGATTTGCTTGATTCATGGTTATTTGAAGGCTGGGACAGATTTGATCTGTTGTTGGTTGAGGCTAACAAATACCAGAACTGCCCAAAATATCCCAAATCAACTAATTAGGTTGTTAGGAGGCTCAACATATGCCCAAGTCATCAAGGAATGTGCCCAAAAATCATTTTGATTCATGTATGAGGATTAAACAGGACAGCATGCCTAGGTTTGCTTTCAATCATCCATAGAACTGCTGAGGGCTCAGAGAGCTCCATCCATATCAAATGAGATCACAAATTATCCATGTCACCATCACATGAACCAAAGATCTACCAATCTATACTCCAAGGCATCATACTAAGCCATCCATCCATGATAAAACAAATGAAATTAACAAAGCAGGTTCGTGACCTAAGCATATATTAATGAAAATGAACCAGTTGAGATTAAGAAGATAGGTCTTGGAGCACCTAGGCTCTATGCAAAGCAACAAAAACAATTATGTAAGGATGCTATTGAAATTTGTAGGAGCATGGTTGCTAAAGATATCTCGAGTTGCACATAGGCATACAATTCAGTTCCAAAAGTTATTAACTAGACATATAATTGCAAAAGAATCCTAACATTGAGGGAACAAAGAAGATCAATCAATCAATTGGTGGATTGGTTCCACTTATTTCAAAGTATTTTGGGAATTAGTACCTAACATATGAAAATTATGCCAATTATATTAGAGGAACGTTGGTCTCATGCCAATAGGTCTCCTACGATGAATGGAGAAAACCTAGAAACCATTTGTATAGGTGGATTTAGAACACAAGGAGGAGCTTGAAAGTCTAGAGGGGTTTGAACAGTTGGTGGGATAAAAAGATGAAATCTTTGAACAACAGGGTTTCTTCCTTCAGTTTTCACAGAGTTTTGATTACGAAACTCAAAGGCAATCTTTTTCATTCTTGAAATAATCCATAATGTCATTGTAATAAGTTATCTAGTTACTTCTACGATTTCTCTATCCACGCTATATTCTTTGTGATGAAACCTTGGGGTCCTAACACCCTTGATTAGAGAGTGTCATTGTCCCATCTTTCTTTCGTTGCAAGACTAACAAAGCAAAATGCTTTCAACAATTTGTGTGCTTCAAAAATTGAAATGAGTACTAAGGGCGTTTGATCTTGAATTTTGCATTATCACTAATCAAGATTGGTCATATTTGACAAGTCTACTGATTTATGAGACTTTGGATTACATCACAATGATGCATTCACCTTACTAAAAATTCACACCATGCACATTTCTAATGGGACAACATCAAACTCTACTTCATCAACATAGTTGATTGGATGATGAAATTTAATTTGCTATGTACAGTTCAACAACTGCATGCAAAATGATATTTTGATACCAAACTGTGCCTATTTAAATAACAATAAATTTATCATTCATACACAATCACAATATAATGGAAAATCAATATGCATTATACAATGCCATAAATAAATTCTCAAATCATTCTCAAACAATAAATGTGCAATTTCAACTCTGGAAATTCACTAAAATAAATATTCTGTAGAAAATTTCAACCATGTCCTAAAAATTGTGTGCAAATATTAAAGCTAGAAGAGAATGTGAAGTGTTTTTCTTCTCAACTCTTCATATCAAAGAATACCTAAGTGTACAAATTTAGGATGACTAAAAGACATATTAAAAGAAAGAAAGAAAGAAAAAGATTTGTTATTACTGTCAGCTCTTGTGAGTAATGATTGGTTGAGATGTCCTGCACATCGCGCTTAATTCCCTTTGTAAAAATTATATGTTAAGAGTACATGCATTTTGATATTTTTCAAAAAATGTGTAAGAGAGGACAATTAAATAATGAACAATTCCAAGAGCTCTGCCCTCAAAAGGATCAGATAATTCTTTAAATTTTTTTTGGTGGAAGCATTGTATACAAGAAAAAAAGAAATAGGCATAGCTACACTACATGTACTCTGTGAAACATATCAAGAACACTGCAAAGTTTGAGAACATATAGTAGTTATAACTAGTATGGTATTCTACATAGATCTTCTGAAGCATCTAGACATTTGCACATATCTACTATGTTAGACCACTAGCTGCATAATATTCATGCCAATCAGATATCTTGAAAATAGCCCAACAACTCACTCTTAGTTGGGTCTTTCCAAAAATTTCCCAACAAAAGCTCTTATCTAGGCGTTTCCATTAACTTAGTCCCTTTGCCAGGTATGAGAGAAACTTGAAAGATGGTCAAGGAAACAAAAGCCAGCATAAGCTTGATTTATAGAATAACATTGACAAAAAAACAAACACAAAGAAAGGAAACAGATGGGAACCAAATGAAAGGAAACAGGAGTTACTTGACATGAAGTTGCGAAAATCACCTTTAATATTGATGTATTTTCCCAATGATCTTAGCCAAATGTTTGAGGGTGGCCTTCTATATATCCAAGAAACTTGACAACATGTAGCATATTAGGGCGCTCGACAGGATCATCATGAGTGCACATTGAGGCCACATGCAGCATTTGAAGCATTTGAAACTTCCAAGATCCATTAGAAGTGATAGAATCCAAGGCCTCACTTGCTTTACCTTTGTTGATCATCTGCTGAACCCATCCTACCAGAGTACCACCTTCTATATCTTTGAAATTTGGTCCAGTTGGTTCCTTCCCTATGAACATCTCAAGCAAAATGACCCCAAAGCTATAGAAATCACCTCTGGTTGTTGATCTCCAACTTTGACCATATTCTAGAGATATATATCCAAAGGTTCCTGCTATATCTACTCATGTGAGTCTCACAGGCACTAATAAGGCGTGCCAATCTGAAGTCTGCAACTCTAGGTTCAAAGTCAGCATCCAACAGTATGTTGCTACTTTTCATGTCTCTATGAATGATGTGAGGGATAAAGCCGTGATGAAGAAACACAAGGCCCTTAGCTGAACCCATAGAAATATTAAAGCATTTCGGACAATCAAGGACCTCCAATGCATCAGCTCTATTCCTTAGCAATAATCAAGGCTTCCATTCACCATAAAATCATAAACCAACATTTTCTCATCACCGAAAGAGTAGTATCCAAGTAATGGAACCAAATTTATGTGCTTGACTTTTCCTAAGGTCTCCATCTCTGCTAGAAATTCTCTATGGCCTTGAGTTTGAGCCTATCCAAGCTTTTTGATGGCTACAATTCTTTCATCAGGAAGTACAGCTTTATAAACTGTACCAAACCTACCATCTCCAATTATGTTGGTCTTACAAAAATTATTTGTAATCCGCAGTATATCAACCAAAGTTAGGAGAAGGAGAGGCCTTTCAAACATGGCTACATTTATGCTGAAGGGGCTCTTTTGACTTGCTATTACTTATAATAGAAAGGGTAGGTTCAATGGCTGGGTTCAATTTTTTCTTCTCATCCACCTTAGGGAAAGCCTCTTGCTTTAACATTTTTTATTTTACCAAAGCAAAAATGAGGCCGAGCACAAAAAGGGTGCTTCCTATTGTGATCCCAATAATCACCCCACTCCTTAATAGATGAGGCTGTTGTTTTGGACTAAGATTGCAATTATGGCCTATCAGATTTCCACACACACCCTTGTTTCTAACAAATGAAGAAGCCGTAAAATTACTACATCCACCACCCTCAGGAATAGCTCCTTCCAGCAGATTATCTGACAGATTGAAGAAGTTAAGATCCATAAGGTCACATAATTCATCAGGGACTACTCCTGTCAGATAATTATCAGAAATGTCCTAGTATATAAGATGTGAAAGACTACCAAGCTCTGGAGCAATGGCACCTATAAATTCACTGCTATGAAGATCCAAGTAGGTTATACAAGAGAGATTGGCAAGGGATCTTGGAATTTCTCCACTAAATAAATTTAAACTCAAATTCAGTGTCATCTGATGACAAACTGTGCTCTTTGAAAGCAAGCCAGCAATGCCACCAGATAACTTTTTTTGTTGTACATACAGACCAACGATGTTGACCAAGTTTGCAAGAGATCTACACAATTCACATGAGAGCTCATTATCACATCAAGGTGAGAAAGCCCATTTAACTTTCCAATTGTATCAGGAATCTTCCCATGTAATATGTTATCCATAAGATTCATCTTCACCAAACTATTGAGGTCTCCAAGCTCTGGTGGAATAGTGCCATTCAGTTTATTATATGCCAATGCTAGACCTTGAAGCTTTTTACTTGTTGCAATCTCCCTAGGAATTTCACCGACCACATTATTGTATGATAAATCTAGAGTTGTTAAATTTGTAAGATGGGCCAGTGACTTGGGCACCACTCCTGTGAGGTTGTTGTTATTAAGCAACAAATCCACAATGACAATGTAGTCCCCAAGTTCTTCTGGAATGGACCCTGAAAGTTGATTCTAGGAGAGATCAAACATTCCATGGTGTTACAGATAACTTGAATCTAGAATATCAACCTGTTGAAAACCTACTGCAATTTCTGTAGGAATAGGACCAGAAAGATCATTATAAGACAGCACCAAACATTCCAGCTGCACTAACATGCCAATATCCTTCGGAATGGTTCCATTTAGATGATTTTTCCCAAGGTCTAAAGTAGTTAGACTGATACATTGAAAAAACTCAGTTGGAATTCTTCCTTCCAAACGATTGCCATTCAAAGAAAGCACAAACAAGCTTGACAATCTACCAATTTCCTTTGGTATTTATCCTTCCAACTTATTGTCATTGAGAATCAAACGTTCTAGTGTTGTGGACTTACCCATTTCAGCAGAGAGCCTACCTCCAAGGAATTTGTAAGCAATAGTAAATTCCAAGAGGGTTGTTGAACTCCATATCTTTTCAGGCATTTCACCACTTGAATTGTTGTGATCCAGGTCAAGTATTAGGACAGGAAGCTCACCAAAATATCCAGGAATCCTACCAATAATCTGGTTATGATTCAGGATCAACTGGGTCAAGTTTTTGCAATTAATAAATGTATTTTCAATAGTACCCAAAAGCATATTATTCTCCAAGTCAATTTCACTTAGAAACTTTGCATTACACAGCTGTGGAGGTATATAGCCTGTCAATTGATTGTTTCTTAGACTCAAATGAGTCATTGAGGAGCAATTTCCAAGCTCTGGAGGAACGTGGCCACTAAAATGATTTGAAGCAAGTAGAATGTAGTCAGCTTTCTACCACCTTCCCAACCAAGAAGGCAGAGTTCCAATCAATTGATTTTGTTCTACGGATAATGAAAAAAGGGAGAGATCTGCAAGTGTATCTGGAAGAGAACCTGTGAGAGAATTGAAGGTTAACACCACAGTTCTTAAATTTCTACAATTACCAAGCTCTGCAGGGATTGAACCATTGATCTCAGCATTCACAAGATTCAAAATTGTAAGGTTTTGGACATTTCCAATGGAGTTTGGGATGGGAGAGTGTAGAGGATTGTTTGACAGGTCTAATTTTTCTAAGCTTCTCATATTCCCAATCTCTTTAGGTATCGGTCCTCTTAGCAAGAAGGAAGGGGAATAAAGATTTACCAAATTGACAAGATTGCCAATTTCTAAAGGCAAAGGGCCAAAACATTTATTGATTCCTAGGCTGAGGTTTACTAATTTCACCATGGCTCCAATATACGAAGGGATGTTTCCTGAAAGAGAGTTATTTGATACATCTAAATATTGCAACGGTTCCTTAAATGATCACACAGAATTCCAGTAAGCAAGCAATCAAACAATTATGGAATACAAGGAGAATTAAAAATCAAGTAAATAACTAAAGAAACTTTTTGGGAAACAATGAGCTAAATACTTATGCACTTGGAGTCTTGGACAAAAGGAGGCTGAATGTGCAGGTGTATGTTCCCTTAAAGGTTGTCCAATGCTATGATGAGATTCTTGCACTACCATTACCTACATTGCACTGTACAACTACAACCACCATTTGGGTTGGTTAAAGTGTAGTGATGAACAAAATATCAACAAGGTCCTCAACAATTGACATGGCTTTGGAATCATACCTACAATAGTTGTTCAGAAAGCGTATAATGACCTAGGGTTAAAAGAATGTGTTCTACTTTTTTTCCTAATTCTTTGCACGCATGAATGGTATGCATATAAGGTAGACAAAACAGTAATGGAGAGTACGATATTCAGGCTTTTGTTTCATAGTGAGAACATGAGTCTATAAATGGAATAACATATGACAAGTTTATTAGTGTCCAACAAATGACCAAAATTAGGTCAATGGGACTACTCAATACATAAGTGGCCATACAAACTTACAAAGTAGGAGTGTGAAGGTCATTGATATAAAATAAATAAACTAAATTGATCATTATGATGAGAGAAGCTACCATAATTTCAAAAGAAAATACAATTCTCGAAAGCCAAGCTCCTAGAAAAGAGCCTCAGTGCTCCAAGGGCCTGCCATTGGGCCACAGAGAGCAGGGGTCAACCTCTAAAGTTGACTGTGAATCTATCCTACCATCTGAGGTCAAAGGAAAGAATATCTGTATAGAAATCTGGAGAGGAAGCTGGATCCATCCCAGAGAGTGCCTCTCTATATAGAAGAAGTGAACGATTGTAAGGATCTAGTAGTCAAGGGGCTCTCTATCTAGAAGAGTGAATGTAAGGAAAAATAGAGATACAAGAAAATTAGGATTTTATCAATAGTTGAACAAAATAAAACCAATTAGCTTTTTCAATTTGACATAAATCAGTTTGCATATTCTAAAAAGGTACATCTCTAACACAAAAGGTTTACTGAACACATGCTAGGAAGAAAGTGCTATATTTTGAGAAATTTAGGATCATTAGGGGAAATATAAATCAAGCAAATGTCTTGTGGAGAAGGGATAATCTGCTCTTCATAAATCTTAGTGACAAACAAGGACATGATGTAAACTGTGTATGGTGTAGAGATGGCCAACCAAGTGATTGCACTCAAGGATGATATGATACAATCAGGAAGAGGTTCCCAAAATTTCCCTGTAAAGGTTCCAACCTAGGAAACAATAAAAAACCTTGGGAATATTTTTACAAATCAAGCAACGGTTCCTTAAATGATCACACAGAATTCCAGTAAGCAAGCATTAATCAAACAATTATGGAATAAAAGGAGCATTAAAAATTAAGTAAATAACTAAAGAAACTTTTTGGGAAACAATGAGCTAAATACTTATGCACTTGGAGTCTTGGACAAAAGGAGGTTGAATGTGTAAGTGTATGTTCCCTCAGACGTTGTCCAATGCTATGATGAGATCCTTGCACTACCATTACCTCCATTGCACTGTACAACTACAACCACCATTTGGGTTGGTTAAAGTGTAGTGATGAACAAAATATCAACAAGGTCCTCAACAATTGACATGGATTTGGAATCATACCTACAATAGTTGTTCAGAAAGTGTATAATGACCTAGGGTTAAAAGAATGTGTTCTACTTTTTTTCCTAATTCTTTGCACACATGAATGGTATGCATATAAGGTAGACAAATCAGTAATGGAGAGTACGATATTCAGGATTTTGTTTCATAGTGAGACCATGAGTCTATAAATGGAATAACATATGACAAGTTTATTAATGTCCAACAAATGACCAAAAGTAGGTCAATGGGACTACTCAATACATAAGTGGCCATACAAACTTACAAAGTAGGATTGTGAAGGTCATTGATATAAAAGAAATAAACTAAACTGATCATTATGATGAGAGAAGCTACCATAATGTCAAAAGAAAATACAATTCTCTAAAGCCAAGCTCCTAGAAAAGAGCCTCAGTGATCCAAGGGCCTGCCATTGGGCCACAGAGAGCAGGGGTCAACCTCTAAAGTTGACTGTGAATCTATCCTACCATCTGAGGTCAAAGGAAAGAATATCTGTATAGAAATCTAGTGAGGAAGCTGGATCCATCCTAGAGAGTGCCTCTCTATATAGAAGAAGTGAACCATTGTAAGGATCTAGTAGTCAAGGGGCTCTCTATCTAGAAGAGTGAATGTAAGGAAAACCAGAAATACAACAAAATTAGGATTTTATCAGTAGTTGAACAAAATGAAACCAATTATCTTTTTCAATTTGACATAAATCAGTTTGCATATTCTAAAAAGGTACATCTCTAACACAAAAGGTTTACTGAACACATGCTAGGAAGAAAGTGCCATATTTTGAGAAATTTAGGATCATTAGGGGAAATATAAATCAATCGAATGTCTTGTGGAGAAGGGATAATCTACCCTTCATAAATCTTAGTGACAAACAAGGACATACTGTAAACTATGTATGGTGTAGAGATGGCCAACCAAGTGATTGCACTCAAGGATGATATGAGACAATCAGGAAGAGGTTCCCAAAATTTCCATGTAAAGGTTCCAACCTAGGAAACAGTAAAAAACCTTGGAAATATTTTTACAAATCAAGCAACGGTTCCTTAAATGATCACACGGAATTCCAGTAAGCAAGCAATCAAACAATTATGGAATACAAGGAACATTAAACATTAAGTAAATAACTAAAGAAACGTTTTGGGAAACAATGAGCTAAATACTTATGCACTTGGAGTCTTGGACAAAAGGAGGCTAAATGTGCAGGTGTATGTTCCCTTAGAGGTTGTCCAATGCTATGATGATATCCTTGCACTACCATTACCTCCATTGCACTGTACAACTAAAACCACCATTTGGGTTGGTTAAAGTGTAGTGATGAACAAAATATCAACAATGTCCTCAACAATTGACATGGCTTTGGAATCATACCTACAATAGTTGTTCAGAAAGCGTATAATGACCTAGGGTTAAAAGAATGTGTTATACTTTCTTTCCTAATTCTTTGCACGCATGAATGGTATGCATATAAGGTAGACAAATCAGTAATGGAGAGTACGATGTTCAGGCTTTTGTTTCATAGTGAGACCATGAGTCTATAAAGGGAATAACATATGACAAGTTTATTAATGTCCAACAAATGACCAAAAGTAGGTCAATGGGACTACTCAATACATAAGTGGCCATACAAACTTACAAAGTAGGATTGTGAAGGTCATTGATATAAAAGAAATAAACTAAATTGGTCATTATGATGAGAGAAGCTACCACAATGTCAAAAGAAAATACAATTCTCTAAAGCCAAGCTCCTAGAAAAGAGCCTTAGTGCTCCAAGGGCCTGCCATTGGGCCACAGAGAGCAGGGGTCAACCTCTAAAGTTGACTTTGAGTCTATCCTACCATCTGAGGTCGAAGGAAAGAATATCTGTATAGAAATCTGGTGAGGAAGCTGGATCCATCCCGGAGAGTGCCTCTCTATATAGAAGAAGTGAACAATTGTAAGGATCTAGTAGTCAAGGGGCTCTCTATCTAGAAGAGTGAATGTAAGGAAAAACAGAGATACAAAAAAATTAGGATAAACAGGAAAAACAGAGATACAACAAAATTAGGATAAACAGACAGATAAACAAGACCATCATGCAAGGAGGCTTGCATGGTATCAAGAACTACATCAAGAAAGTTTAAATGTTGGTATTCCATAAGCTATGCTATATAAAAGCATTAAGGCCTATTCAAAACAAAGGAGTGATATCAATTTGTACACAACCAAGATGCAAGAACTTGAAACCTTTGATTTATATGACATGATATATTTCTTCTTAATGAACTGTAAATAACGATGGTCTAAATGGGTATACTTGAAAAATTTGTATTTATATGACTAGATATTGTTCTTCTTAATAAACTATAAATAATGATGGTCTAAATAGGTATCTTCAATAGATAACTCATTCTAAAAAATATGAGCGTGTTTTGGCATGCAAGAAAAAGTGAGATAATTTATGCATTTCTGAAATATACAATTTAGGAAGATGCCACTTAGGTAAAGGATCTATTTCTTCTACACATACTGTAGATGCACTGACCTTTGTAACCAAATATTTCAAAGTGACTAGATCATCCATACTACAAAGGCTAGATCTTCCACTGGTCTATGAGAAGACGCACCTCCAAATTCAGTATACCTAGAAAACCAGACACAATGTTTCATATTACTATAAGTTGGAATTACATTTAAAACTGACAATAAACATTGCTGCATATTTTCATTTTTCAATTTGTCACAAAATAATTTTTACTGCAGAGCTTAGAATCTTCAAAATATCAGTTTATCAAAGGAGGCATTATCAGGATTGCCTTCAACTTTTTACTTCTCCTGAACAGAATTTGAAGTTCAAAATATATTTAAGCGTGAAATAAAGTAAGTTGTTATTCCATCAATTGAAATTAACTACAAAATAATCTTAGTACCAGTCACTCCAGGACTTCGTCCACATTGTTGGCTTATAAGGATTGTTAGGTACAAAGTTGTCGCAGTAGAAACCATTGCAAGTGTTTATCTGTTTCAAATATTAAAGAAGAAATCAGGTAAACAATGGAATCTTGGATATCTCAACATTGATTATTACAAGACTAAGAAAAACAGAATGCAGAACCCTGAAAACCCCACAATCTATTAAATGGAAGCTATTTTGCTTTAAATCACACTCAGTAGTAGTCATTCATCAAAATGAAAAATGGCAATTTATTTGTGTCTACACTAATTACTTATTTTAAAGTCCATTAGTATGAATTGTACAGAATATGCAAAGGTAATTAATTCAATTGATGCAACTGGTGCAATATTTTGATACAATTTGACAAGTTCATCCAGAGACAAGGGTCAGAAAATGCCCAGTTAAATATATTATCATATAAATATCTAAGAGGGTGTCATTAACAAAGCTCACCACATGGTCTAGTGCATAATCCATTCCCACAGCCATCTGGGCATCCCAATTCATGTAATTCACTCCAGGAGGCCCAAACAATGTTTCTTCAGGTTTATACTCATTTTCCACCTATAAGAACACTTTGTTATTAGTCCTAATATTAAGAAATCAAACCATGTTTACATAGAAAGTTCAAACACATGCCATTCGCTCTTTTCTGCATCAAGAGATTGCCCAAAATCACCTAAATCACACTCAGACTTGGTTTATAGGGTCTGAAATTAACTCAGGTCTATTTTTTTAGGTTTTTTTGCACCCCTTTTGTGGAGAAAAAGAGCCTAGAATTCAAAACCCCCTAATACATGTTGCCACTCAATGGCTGTCTCATTAGTGCAAGAAGGCCATTTCAAACGGTCGGGGCCAGATGCAATTTCTAGGTAACTTTGGCATAATAGATACCCTGGACATTCTTTCAGCACTATGAGAAGAGGAGGATTTTGTCAAAATATAATAATAACACCATCCATATAAAATACCTCTAAGCTTTCTCAATATCAAATGAATCTAATAAATATTCAAATGTTTATTTGTACAAACAATCTATCAATTCTGCAAACTTCCCCCTTGATTTTTTATTGAGTAGGAAAAGCTCAAGGCTCAAAGTAAAATCATGCTTACCAGGCACCCACATTCTCACAGTGGATACAAGACCCACACTTATGCTCTCAACATATCTTGGGAGGTTCGTACTTATGTTGTTTCTGCAATATACTCATCTAGAAATAGCAAGATAGCATGTTGGTCCAATGATTTAAAAAGATTGCAGGGTGGACAAGAAATTCCTATTCAGTTAAAATATCAATAATGAGCACTACAACTGCACGAAGTTAACTGTCATAATTCATGACACGGATTTGGGAATTGACCACTAGTTCTTAACCTTGTTCAACCTAGACTATTACTTCTACACAATCAGACTAAACCTTAAGTATGTAATGCACAGTGACTATGTTAGATTTATATTGATGCATGTATCTTGATGGCAAGATTCATGATTGAGAAGACAAAAATCACAAGATTTCTCGAAAAGGAGAGCTCAGTAGCAGGGTGCTATAGTGTCAATCTCTATGGAGAGCTTAGTATTTCACTAATACCCCAACCTTGCTTTAACTTTGACCTCATTTGAGCCTCAAGAGTGTGAGGCGTGAGCCCCCTGACGGAAAGCACAAAGCCAGGGGCTCGTTGTATTTGATATTTCTTAGAAGACGCCAGGATTCGAACCGAGATTGAACACCCTCATATTGGGAAAACCTTTCACCAGTTAATTACGCCTTCCTCGCTAGGCACCTGCTGAATAGGTGCCTTATAGACAGCTTAGAGGGGTGAACAAACCGCACCCCTAGTACCGCTAATGGAACGGGAAGATTTATGCATAACTTAATAGTGGGGTAGCCTCGGCACACTACACCTATGAATCTGGTCAGTTGGGCTATTTCAATCTGCCTAATTTTCTCACCATTAAACCCATAGAAACAAAAGACACACAATGAAAACCATAGACCCATTAAACCCAGAGCTTGAAAACCCGTGAAAGAAATGATGATACATAAGTGATCAGTATAAACAATATACCAAAAGAGAAATTAGCATGTCCATGCTAAAAAAATACAGACGCTAGCAAGAAACAAAAACACCAAAGAGAATTGCAACGGCTTTAAGAAACACAGAAAAACACGGCAAACACAAAATCTGACTATGCCCATCTTTCATGGCCAACGAAGGTCCTAGAAATAAAACCCATGAAATCACATCATATCAAACCCTGTCCTGCATCCATGGAGAATGAAAACCACCATGGCCATTACCACCACCAAATGGAATCAAACCATGTCCAGTGTCCAAACCCTGTCTGTCTTGCATCTTTGGCCAACCAAAGAAAACACCACTTGAAATCAAACATTGTCCTGCGTCCATGGCCTGGACACCACCTAAAATCGAACGTTGTCCTGCGTCCATGAGCCTGTAAATCAAGGATGAACTAAGAGAATTTTACCCAAAGATCCATAAATAAGGGCAAAATACCAAATTTTTAACCTATCATCCATAAAATCTAGGCGAACCATCTCCATTTCTCTTCCAAAACTGGAAATTTCTCGTGATTTAACCTCCATTATAGAAGAAATCCAGGTGAATGTCTGATTTTCCCCATCGACAAGCGGGATAAATTCCATTGTATGAATTTTCATAGTTTAATCGCATAGGCTATTTAATTGGGGAAAATTAAATATAAAATAAAAAATAGGCTAATTTAGTAAATTAAAAAAAAACCATTTTAATATTAAAAATTCGCTCGCCTTTTTTTAGGCACCCCTTGAAATTCACCTATGGGCTATAATTCGCCCCTAAAATCATCCCTGTTGGTGAAACATCGTTTGGCATGAAGACCTTTGGTCGCAGTGGAAGAAGTTGTGATGGAGACAGTCTCAGAGAAAACATTTGAATTAGTCTGACAGTGTCCGTGATATTCTTAAGAATCCTCTGATACTATCGATAGTGATTTGTGAGTTCTCATGACCGTGTCGACAGAAATAAATGAGTTTTCTCCAACCATGTTGGTGAAAACTCACAAAAATATTCTGATAGGTTTTGTAGTTGCTTATATTATCGACCATGACTGTATCGGTAAAAAACCTAAATCTCCCTGAAAAATAGGTTGCAGTTAATCATCGGCGATATTCATTGATCCCTCTGATAGTTTCAGAGGTGACTCGTGAGTTATTCCCAACCATGTCGACGAGTTTTGGTGAGTTTCGTCGAGTTGTGCCGAAACAATGCTTTGAGAAAAACTTGCTTTTCCAAAGTGGACCGTGTCAGAGAGACTGGCTAAGTTCCTATGACATGTCGAAGAAACTGGACAAGTTACTGCGATATGTCAATGAAAAAACATGAGTTTTAACTTAGCCAAAACTTCTTTGTTCAATTTTTTGGGGAAAAAATAAGTGTTTATGATACTCCCTTGAGCTGGAAAACTAGTCTAAGTAAGCTTTCAATCAAAAATATAAGGAGGGGCCCTAAAATATAAAAGTTTTGGGAAGCAATTGTAGCAGCAAAAATTGGCGACTAGCTGGTGAACACAGATCTCTGGGAAAAAACTATATTTGAAAAACAAGACTAGTACATGGTACTAGATGTGAATATACAACAATTTTTTCAATGTATCTTTGAGATAATTTAAAAGAATAGACTTATCCAGGAATGTAAATTTTGTGCATCACTTTGGTTGTAATCTTATGGGAGTAGGGTAACTAGAACCAGGAGTCTTGATAACTCTCCTGGGGCTAAAATATGGAATTCATTCTGCCTTTGTCTTATTTTTTCAACTACATATGACTCCACAAAATCGTAAAAAAGTTTATACATATGTATTCGTTTGTTCTTCATTCCCATGCTATTATCACTCTCTTAATGCTTTGTTTTTAATGACATTTTTCTTCAGAGCCTTCTTTGATTGCTTCTTCCACTTTGATAATTTTGTTCTAGGTTCTTCCATCCATAATGTCTTTTTGTGTGAGTGATAAATTTGTTTCAAAATCATGGACATAGAAGAACCTTCCTGGAATTTTCTATTTAAGCAATCCTTTTGATCTGATGGTTTGTTCCTTCAGCATTGTTTCTTTTATGGAGACTATATGTCTCCAAATTTTGAATCCTTAATATAACCCTTTTTGGATTTTTATTTGTAGCATGGGATTATTTTGAATTCCATACATTTTCCAGACCTACATCCTTTCCATTGGTCTATCATGGTATACTTCCTAAGATAGATATTAGTGTGAGAATGGATGGAGCCCCAAGATATTACTCTAGACCTCATGAGTCTTAGTTATTTTACAGGGTTTATAATGACTCCAATGTGGACTTGAAATTAGCTTCCCTTTCTATAGTCTGTCAATAATTAAATAATCTCATATTTGATCCATTTTTACCACACATGTTTTCCCATAAGCAGTTCCTGACTTTCAAAGACTTTTGAGATTATTTAGATTCTTATATTTCCAAGCGTCAAAAATTGATCTAGTTTATTATAAATAATCATAAACTAAAAATATGAATCAAAGTAAATCAGAAAAGAAAAAAAAACTAGAAAGAAACAGTAAAAGAAAAGTTTTTATTATGTACAAAAATGTTCCAAACTCCTAGGTAAATTAATGTTTGAGAATAAGGCTATCTACAGGAACACTTTCTTCTTATCCTTGTAAATCTTGCAGTTTGAAAGGCAATGCTTCTTCAGCTCCTTTTGGATCAAAGGCTCCATCTTAGGGTGTGTTTCTCTAAGTTGTTGTTGAAAGGGATTTTGTCTAGAGTCACCAAAAACTTTCAATTTTTTTACATTTAACTCAATGGCCTTCTTCTGACCTTGAAC
This sequence comes from Pseudotsuga menziesii, assembly GCA_001517045.1. Classification (NCBI taxonomy): domain Eukaryota; kingdom Viridiplantae; phylum Streptophyta; class Pinopsida; order Pinales; family Pinaceae; genus Pseudotsuga; species Pseudotsuga menziesii. The sequence goes on along the minus strand of LPNX010843281.1, from coordinate 46,088 downwards.
TAGAGCTTTTGCAGTGTTATTTATATATTCAAACTCTAGCATACATTAGTAACGAATTTTAGTACATTAAAATCAATATCATCAATCCGTGAAAATTGAAGGATATCGAACTGTATGTCTAATTCTTGACTGACTTCCTTGGCTTGATAATTCCCTATTTCAAGGTCTAAAAAGTAATTGCCCAAAACCTAAGATGAGAAATTGATTGGTTTGTTCTTTTCTTCCAGTTGAGTCACATTCTATTTCATATGGGGTTCCCTCGGTATCTTAATTTGATTCTAACTATTATGGTAAGGAAGCCACATGTGAGACCAATCAGTCGCAAAATATCCATTGAGTTTCCCATACCATTCCCTGCTCAATATCAAACTATAAGCCTCAGGTATATCCACTACCATTATATCTATGAATTGGAAAACTCTCAGATCTGTAGACAATCTTATTATCACATCTTTCATCTCCCACGTGACCTTAACAACAGACCTATGTAGTTGAATAATCTTTGAATGGGATGGTGTCGGTTGACCATTAATCTTTTTACAAATAGAAAGAGGCATAGCATTGGATGAGGCTCCAGAATCTACCATACAATTATGAACATTATGATTAAAGACTTCAAATGTTAACACAAAAGGAAAATTATGATATTTCAATTTACCACCAATGCTTCCTTCGTTAATCTCAGTATCAGATTGGATGGCTTCTGAAGTACTACTTGGTTGTCGGTCAAAATCTTCCATTAGTTTAAGAAGATTACATAATTCAAATAAAGAGATATTTTCTTTTTTTCATGATATCTTCCACAATATCATATCCCATGCTATACTCTTTAGTTTTTTATGTTTTGTTTACCACAGTTGTCACAGGTTTATCAATTACTGGGCTATTTTCTTTCAATATTTCCGGATTAACCTTATGTTTTGTTTGAGTAGTGTTGATAATTTTCTTAAAGGTTTCCTTTATTTTCCTTTTTTTAGGAAACACTAAGCTTTGATCCACTATCGGTCCTTTACTCCTAGTTGTAACATTAACCAATTATACTTGGAATTCCTCATTTTTCTCATCTTCGTTCAATCCCAATGTGGGTGCCCAATCCCATAATACCATTGTGGTCTCTTATGTTGTTTCTTGTGGTCTCTTATGTTGTTTCTTCATGTTCATTAGTTTGGTCTTCTCTTCTGTTGTTTCTTCATGTTCATTAGTTTGTTCTTCTCTTCTTCTAGATCTTCCAGATGAGCATCTAATAATTGATTCATAACCAAAGTCATTGAATTTATCCATTGTGGACATCTTTTTTCGAAATGGTGTTCCTAATGAAAATTACAGAAATGATCCATGCCAATTTCATTAAAGTTCAGAACATGAGAATTTAGTAGAGGTGGTTGGGGATCTCCACTTTCATCCCTTTCTCTGTATTAGGGATTGAATGGCTTTCTAGATGAACTAGATCCCTTATCCTTTTCTAATTCTATAATCTTGTTTGATAACTTATGTACCATTTTGACTACATTTTCTAACTCATTTGAGTGTTCCTCTTTTGAGGCCTAGTTAACAGCAAAGGTATTTTACTAGTCGTTTGTTTCACTTCTAGTTCTAGAGCATGTCTTGTGATATGGTCAAGATCAACTTCCACCCTTTTTTATTCTTCATATTTTTCTATCAATGTGGGATTAACTTCCCTTTGAACAAACATTGCTATAGGTGGGCTTAGTGTTGTAGTATAATATTCTACCAAAGACTCTTCAGCTAGTTTTGTTGCAGTAATAAAAATATTTAATAAATTTGTGAATATCTGATTGAAATCTTAAAATTTTTCTTTCCTTTCCATCCTCATAGACAATAACTTTTTCATAAGGGTAGCTACAGTTTTTTTATAGCCGAATTTACTTTCAAATACCCTTTCAAAACCATCCTAGTTTGCTATTGAATTGGATTGTAGACTAAAGTACCATGAACATGCTTTAGGCTCAAAAGTATATGGAAATAGTTTGCATACAACATCTTCATGTTCAACATTTAAAAGATTGAGAGCGAGATACAAACTTTTTAAATGGTCTTCTGCAGAAATATATTTTCCAGAATCAAACTTTGGTAACACTCGTTCATGGTGCTTAGGTAAATCATGTAAAGTTGCAGCCAAGTTGACTGGCATTCTGGCCCTCCATGTGGGTTGATTAACAGTTGCAGCCATAATTCGAGGTGGATATTGCAGTGGATAATGTGGGAAACTTAAGCTATAGCGGAATCTAGTCCCAATTGATCAAGGGGTTCAACGATTTCTTGCAGAGATAAATTGATTAGTTCTTCCAAATTTTCTACAAGAACTGAATCTCGCGTTTACGAAGCTTATTTCTTGGGAGCCTGCCTTCTTGGTAGTGCAGGAATCACTTTTAACCCTCCAATTTTCCTAATGTAAGATCTTGTATGCCTCCAAAAATTATCAAGTTCCTCAAATGGGACAGTGTACAAACATTCTAAATCTTCCTAATCAAAACTTACCCTTTCTTGTTCTTTAAATTCAAGAATAAACTATTCAAGGAAATTTGTTTTAGATGCCATTCCAGTGGAATATTTTCCCACAAACGGATTTCCTCTGACAGCCATGCACTGGCTTCCCTCCTTCTAGCGCCAATTTTGTTGATGCCTCAAAAAATTTCTAGGTACTGACAGTAGGGATTCTCCTCGATAAACAATCCCAATTAGATCATCCACCGTCTGGTGTGGGGAATCCGTCTGGTTAACAGTCTGGCTGCCGTAGATTAAGTTGTTTAAATTTTTACATGTTACGACCCGGTCCACCCTTTATGTGATTTTCTTTTTAAAGATGAGATGCAAGTGCCTAAATGCATATAATTGATAAGAAGAAACCTCACAATTGATGCACAGGTTTTTACCTCTTGTCTTACCATTCCTACCTTCTCAATTATTTGTCTAAACCTAAGACTAAGCTAATTTGTCCTATTCTAAATTATCCTATCCCCGCTGGGAGAAAATTTAAAAATAAGAGAAATGTACTGTAACTATTCATATTCATGTTAGAGATAGTTGTTTCAATTTCATATGCATATTTACAGCGGAAATAATATCAAAGGTAGCTCTGACATAATAAAACATGCATTGCTCATTTCATACATAGAAATTTATATGGAAAGAAAAATAATTCATCACCAAAGAAGTAATTCAGAATAGTTAGAACGATCTCATAGTTGCATGGAAACCAGAAGAAGTAATTCCACATTCTGACTTCCAACCATTCCAAGAAAATTACTGTGCATCCTTTCCTAACAAAAATAAGTCCTTCTTTATTAGCAGAAAAGTAGTTCTCTTACAAATAGTCCAACCCTTCTTTGTGCTAGCGAAAAGTCCTTCTATTGTACTTTCTACCCCTATTTATTTCCAATATGAATTTGTCATTTTGTGGCCTATGACCTACTCTAACCCTACATATTCCCAAAATTTGCCTTTTAGTGCTTTACATGGGAAAATACAAAGGGTTCTATAAGAGACAAATTTTAGGTGGGCCCTACCATGATGGAGACAAATGTTTTCCATGCGCTAACTTCCTCAGCAATGGCTTTGTATTTCATTGGCTCTATTAATTACAAGGTCACTTCAGGTATTGACGGTTGTGTCTCCATGCATGTATGTTTCATGTTCTTCTTAATGGGATAATCAGACTTGGTGAAAAATACACCGATAGTTTCAACAAAATCATGGCAATTCCTTCCGATTTCTGGGCATGCAACCATTTCAGTGGGCTTTAAGAATAGTTATTATTTTTCAATCCGTGAACATTTCAATGGAAAATACTAAGTCTTCTCCGACCAAAAACCTCCAATCGTTTCGATGCGGTTTCTTGAGTCACTTTCGATGGTATTGGAAGTTATTTTTGAGTTTATTCTGACAGTGTCGATGAAATTATCCATATACTTCCGATCGTTTCAGTGGATATTTCCAATTTCCTTTGAAACAGTACAGCTTAAAATTAAGGTTGACTCCTCTGACAGTTTCGGTGCAACTAGCTGAGTTCTGAAATCTAGTGATTCTATTGCATTCGATGTTTTCAAGTCTATCCTTCGGAAGGTAATCTTGCTTGGTGAGAATAAAACCTATGACATGAGCAAAGTGAGAAGTGTCTTAGTAAAACTTCAACTGCTTTGAATAACCAAAGAAATGAACATGAATTATTGTACTGAAGTATCCTATAATGAACAACAACAATTTATCAAAACAATGTTGTAGGTACGCATCTTATTATTTGTTCTATTATGCATCTCCAATCACCAGTTTATTAATGTTTAATGATATTTTATGCAGGTCAAATGGAGTTCACAAGATTTATTTCCAACCCTTTATTTTTTAACTTCCAAATGTCGAGGAAAAGGGTTTTTTTAATCACAAATTTAATGCGGTTGTTAGTGAAACGTAGTTTGGCGCGAAGACTTTTGATCGTAGTGGAAGAGATTGTGATGCCAACAATATTGGCGAAAACATTTGAATTAGTCCAACAGTGTTGGTGATATTCATAAAAATCCTTCGATACTATCGATAGTGATTTGTGAGTTCTCGCCACCATGTTGATGAAAAAATGAGTTTTCTTCGACCGTGTTGGCCAAAACTTCCACAAATCTTCTAATTGGTTTTTTCGCTGCTTATATTATTGATCATGACTGTATTAGTGAAAAACCTGAATCTCTCTAAAAACTGGGCCGTAGATAATCATCGACGGTATTCATTGATCTCTCTAATCGTTTCAAAGGTGACTCGTGAGTTACTCCCAACCATGTCGACAAGTTTCGGTGAGTTTTGTTGAGTTGTGCCGAAATGGTGCTTTGAGAAAAACTTGCTTTTCCCAAGTCGACCGTTTTGGAGAGACTAGATGAGTTCCTTCGATATGTAGGCAGAAAAAAATGAGTTTTAACTTAGCCAAAACTTCTTTGTTCAATTTTTTGGGAAAAAACTAAGTGTTTATGATGGACTCCCTTGAGCTGGAAAACTAGTCTAAGTAAAATTTCAATCAAAAATATGAGGAGCCCTAAAATATAAAAAAATTGGGGAATTAGTTGCAGCAGCAACAAGAACATAGAGTACATTTCTAAACGCTTTATGTTTTAACTTGATAAAACCCTTTCCTTCAGCTCGAATTTGGATGTCATCACCCATGTGAATACTTGGACCATCGGTATTTTGTAATGAAGAGAATGATTCTCTAGATGCAACTATATGATTGGAGGCTCTTGAATCAATGAGGAAGGCATGTGATTTTGAACAGCTAGAATTTAGTGCAAGTCATCTCTCATCATGATCTTCAGTCTTTTCTCTAGAGTCAGTATTCCTTGTGCCTTCAAGGAGGGAAATATTGTGGTACTCAAGGGGTTTTTCCATCTGATCCATGGTATTCTTCATACAATACTTCTCTATATGGTTTCCTTTCTTATAGTATGAGAATTTACACTTATTCGACCTTTGATGTTTTTCCTTCCTAGATCCTAAGGCTTCATCTGATGGATCAAAATCATATTTAGGATCACTTTTAGTGTTTCTTTTATCTTTTCCTTTGTTCTTCCCTTTTTCTTATGCATTCCTAGAGTCTCCAGCTAAGAGGGCCTAATTCTTTGAGGCATTAAGCACTCCCATCTGAGTCAATTTGTCTTTCTCCTGGATTAATGACTCTGCAAATGCATCTAAAGAAGGAATTTTTCAATTTGGGATGGATACTCTTCCGAAGTGGAAGTTAGATACAAAGACTGATAATTCTAAGCCAATCTTGCTTAGAATTGGCAGCACAAGTTGATCATCCTTCCTCTCTATCCCATATTTCTTGCATTGCAAGACTAGGGATTCAATTTCGAGAAAAACTACTGAATTGTCTTGAAGTTGTTGGGTTGGAGTGCAATGAGCTCATTCTCCAAAATATGGCCTCTTAGCTCATCTTGTTTTCCAAACAAATATTCAATCTTGTACCATACTTCCTTCGGTGTTCTGAGTCCCTCAAGATGGAACAATATCTCCCTGGATATGTGGATACACATGAAGCCGAAGGATTCATCTATCCTATTCATAAACTTGGATTTCTCAACATACTGTTGGGTCTCGACTTCTCTTCTCATTGTCATCCTATACATGCCTTTCTTGTGCAAGGATATCTGCATATCTTCCCTCTAATCAATGTAAGTATTTGAAGGGTGTAAGTATTCTAGGTGATAGAGTAGCTGAATTCTCCATAGGTACCTACAAAAATCACTGTAAAAAAACTTTAATTCACAAACATTTGTCATTTCAAACCTCTCCACCTCGACACGAGCACGTTTTATGAGTCTATCACACCTGGATAGACTTCTCTGGACATAATCCAAAGGGATCAATTCTAGGATTCCAGGAATTATGTGGAAACTCAACTGCTTTTGGTGCAAACATGGAGTTTTGTGAGGTTTGTTGTTGGCCTAAACATAGGCTCTGATACCATTTTAAATTTCCTAAACCATAGTTTTACAAGCCAAAATGAGAGCTATCTGAAAAGAAGGATGCAGTGGAATTATCAAATCAATTTAAACTGAACAACAGATTCATGACAAAAATTTCACGTAAATAGGACAAATATTGCATAGATTATAATTACATCAATATTCATTAATTAATCAGTAATACAATGGTAATATAATAAGGATAATTCGAATATTGTGGATAAGATTTGAATTAATCAACTTAAACTGACTGTTTAGCTAACTCAGTGTGGAAATAATCACAGCTCGAGCTCACTAGTTTAACTCTGGATAACCAAATCAGTCTATAAATAGTTAATTGATGATGGTAGGTGAGGGTAGGTGAATAATGGTGCCCACACTCCCATGAATCATGAAAATTTGTGCTAATCTAACTGACTATGATCTAACTGATGGTAACTAAAGCATATTTATCATGACTAACTACCTACCACAGGAAACTGAAGGTGATTGTTGGTGGCACTCAGAGTGGGTTCCTATAATATAGGGATTGGTCCCTATGGATCCTAAAATGATGCAATCATGTGCAGTAAGTGGAATATGTCCCTCAGGTGTGTCCCCCATGCATTAGTGGGTGATGATGACCTTCTAATCTAGGAAAAATGAATAAATAGACTATGTGGGTAAAGGGAGGATTAATTAATCCTAACATAGACATTGTCAATCCAATACTACTTGATCAGGTCACCTCCAAGATGAGGTATTGGATCCACGTGCTAAGGAACTCTCTCAAATTCAGGTTCTAAGGATCAAACATAGGCCCATGACCTAAGTGACACAAACACAAGAATTTATTCGATGGGATTTCCACCTCTCCACCTACTTACTCCTCCACCCCACTATTAGGTGAAATGGTAATCTAGGTCCCTCAGGACATCGCCATTCTCCATTAGGATTTATGCGTATGGCCAGGATGGAGACAAGAGGTGGAAACCACAATACTAGAATGCACCCCAGATTAACTCAAATATTACTTTTGAGAATCCACAAATCAATCCCTCACCTCCTACTTACTCCTCTACACCACTACCAAGTGCAATAGTAATCCCTTCACCTATTAGGTCCCTCAAGAGATCGCCATTCACCATCAAGATTTATGTGTAAGTCCAAATTTTTCCACCCCACTACCAGGTATAATGGTAATCCCTTCACCCCCTAGGTCCTTCTAGACATCGCCATTCACCATCAAGATTTATGTGCAGTTCTAGGATGGATACAAGTGGTACAAGAAGGAGCTATAACATAGTTAATCAAGATTAATCTAAACATGACCAATATTCCTGTGATCCAAGTACACAATTCACACACATAGCAGAGCATACATGGTTTCCCAAGATCTTTATCTTACCCAGCTCTAAGCAAGGATGGAATGAACAACTCCCTCCTCAATGAATGAAGGAATGAATGAATAACAATGAATGAATTCTTGGTCAAATCCTTTCTTATCAATTCGAATTCATTGGAATGGATATCTTAGGTTCGCTAGTAATAAACTCAAAGTCATTGAGGGATTTTACCAAATCACTTAATGACCATTCAAGTTCACTTGAATCCAATGAGGCTAAATTGAATTCACTATAAAAAACACCCTCGGCCACTGAGGATAACTCAAATTTACTAATGATGACTCAAAACCTCCCCCAAATCCCTCATGAACTCTGAGACAACTCAAATTCCACCTACTAATTTGAATTTCCTTAAAATTGGTTCCATTCACTTCGAATTGATCCAACTTTACTCTAATTGACTGAGGATAACTTGAATTAGACTAAAAACCCCTTTAACTGATTGAAGACAACTTGAATTCCCCGAAATCACTCCAAATGATTGAAGGTAACTCGAATTCTCCCTAAATTTGCTTTGATTAACTGAAGATAACCTAGATAGGGAATATTAAAAGTGTCCACTTCAGGTTCAATGTTAAATTTTCTTCCTCTCTGTATATGAACATATTGGATGTGTTGTTCAAAATCCGCCTCATACTATGATAGTTTCATATTGTCTTTAGGATTTTACGACAAGGGCTCTGTGGATTCAATTTTATTATCATAAGAATCCTTCTCAAATCCATCACTTGATAATTTTTCTTTTTTAAATCCCAAGTGACATACAGTCTCTTCTGATCCCTTTCTTTCCTCTTGATCAAAATTAAAATCATCCAATGTTTCTATAGATCATTTCCTTGTGACATTAACCACAAGGCTTATATCTTAAACAAGAAATCCATAAGCAAATTAATCTACCATTCCTCCATTGTTGGAAATTCCCTCAGTCAAAATTGGGTCTCTCATGGAAAAATAAGATTCAAAAACTAACCCTGCTCTAACTTGTTTCTTAACACTTATGGTATATGTTGCTTCCATATCCATTTCTCTTAACACTTTGTTAGGACTTCTTTTTCCTCTAATTCCAGAAACAATGGGTATTTTCCTCATGCATGTCTATATTGACATGATCACCAACTGATGACAAAAACTTTCTACAGATAGTAGGTCCTTCTTCTTCAACTGGTCCATACACAACATTAATGTTTTATTGAATGTCCCTATTTCTGTCTCAAATTCCTTGGAATCTACTACATTTTTTACATAGATATATCTATCTATATGAATTCTATATGATTTAACTTATGGGATATTCCCATTGATCATGTGGATGGGGGTAGAATTATTCCTTGGATTGTCAACAAGACTAAGCATATTTTTATGCTTAAGCATCCCTTGTTTCACTTGTGGTGCCTCAAAATTTTCACCTTCTTTTTCATTTGTAAAATCATGAACCTTCCATAAGTTAGAAGAAATGACAATATTCTTTTTTCTCTATTGAGCACCTCTTTCCCCGAGTTCATCCACCAAATTCTTTGCTAAACCAATCTTGTCAGCTACCCTAATTTACTTCATACTTTATGAAAATTCCAAGCCACTCCTTGTCTCTTGTATAGATGCCAGTTCTATGAAGGTTCTAGTGAATTTTTCACTTCTTTCAACATCTATTCCATGTATATGCATAGACTCTTGATGTAATTTCTTGTTGGTGGCATCAACTTGAACAGAACTGTATTTGTGTGCATCTTCCATTATATTTGTAGAGTTGGACTAACATGATCTGGTCATCCTTTCCTCATCAATTCCCACACTTGAAATCACGAGTGTTAAATCTATTTTTCCTATATTTATATCAAGATAACTTTTATCATCTAAATCTTGTGGAGTTGAAAATATAATCAAACTTGTAGACGAATAAGATCTTGAACACTCCTACAAGATACCCAATGGAAAACCTAAAGAAATTGGAGTATATGCAGGCATTGCATGGTGAGAACCTTATTGTTGATTACTCAATGATCCAACAACAGGCCATGTGTGACATAATGATTGCCAAAAAATCGAAGGACTTCTTGCATGATAAATTGATAAAGAGTCTTGTTGTGTACATTGCACAAGGTTACGATTTTGATATCAATTCCCCATGCCATACTCTAAGGCTTGTCTCTTAACATTCATTCTATTACTACCGTAAGTAGAAAATGGTTGTGCATGATATTTATCGTGTGGGAGAAAAATTATGCTTCTAGAACCCTAACTCTACTAGTAGGATGCATAAATGCTGAGAGTAGAGTTCATGAGGAATTTGGAAAAAATCCTCTTCAGTATTTCTCCACAATCCAGATGAATGCATTTCTCTATAAGAGTTCAATCTAGTAAATGTGATATAAATAACCTGGCTTGTTATAGGTGGATTTTGGTGGGAGATTAAGACTTAATATAAGGGGTTTTAAGAAAGGTATAAGTATGAATGAAAGATGTTTAGGTATTTCTTTAAGGTCAATTCCCTTGGAGAATACAGTATGAAATAAATTCCATTTATTTCTCTAGTGGTAAAATTAACTAAGTCACATAGGTTAGAAAAGTGACAAAGAGACAAAAGAAGAAAGTATATCTACCTTCTAAATGTAACCAATTCAATGCTAGTTCAATTTTTGTATTAGTGTTAGTACAATGTTAGTAGTAGTTCAATTTTTGTATCAATGTTNCCCTGCATCTGAAGCAGAGATTCTCGTAGTCGATCTTCTGGGTCCAAGAGTAGCCCTTACCGAGGAGATTGATTTCTGCTGGGAATCCATTTTTGAAGTCCATTTATACACAGATCCTTGCAAACGTGGTTCGTTCTATACTCTCATCTGGACTATTGCAAAGGAATTTCCCGAGACCGTTTCCAATAGCCTCAAGAGATTTTCCCTCCCAGAAATGCAGGGGAAGAGAAGGGAGTCTCACCCAGACCGGAGCGGTGGAGATGGAGGCCGTGGATGGGTCAAATTCAGGGGTCCATGGCTTCATGGACAGCCCCGCTCTGCCCCAGAACCACGGCCCGGAGCTAGAAACCTTGAATCTATCATCATTGGAATCAAAAATAGCAACGAAGAAACCCTTGGCACAAGGTCAAGCAACAACCTCACCATCAATCAGAGGAGACCAAGCAGAAGAGATCCAGGTTCGGAGATCTGCCAGGCTAGGCCAGAATCCATTGAATCTGCAAACCAAGGCTGTCTTGCTAAACTCAGAAGCAAACTCCAGGGCTTCTTTCGGCATCTGGATGGAGATCGCTGGGGCTTCTGGAATGGCAGTGGGAATAAAAAAGGACTCCCCCCGACTAGAGGCCATAGGGCAGACCCTTCGTTGAGAGGCGAAAACCGGATCTGGAGCGGCGTTGATCGGGACAGCCACGGAGTTGGAGGCTGCAACAACAAGCGGAGGGCGATCTGGAGGCCGCAAGGGCGATTTGGAGGGCAATCTAGAGGCGGATGGCGAACTGGAGGGCGATTTGGAGGCCGCCATGGGAGGTGCAACGCAGAGATGAGCCACGAGGGTGGACTGGAGGCCGTGAGAGTGCTGGAGGGGCGGCAGGAGGCCGAAGCCCTCAGCAAAACCTAGCCGCTATCTTCAGAGACGCCGCCCGGTCCAAGGGGTAGGTCTCACTAACTTCAAAATGACCAACCAATGTCAATTTTTGTATCAATGTTAGTACAGTGTTAGTAGCAGTTAAATGTTAGTTTAAGTAGCTTAAAATATCCGTTATAAGCTTTAATAGATAGAATGTAAGAGTCAACAATTTCAATTGAATATCAATAAAATGGCACAATACAACATTCAAATGTTAGTGTCGGCATAAAATATTTAATTATGGCAAGTTGAATGCTAACATCAATGCAACTAAGAAGATGTTATAGAATAAGGTTAAAAATAAGTACCAAATGTTTATACTGAATGCAAGAATCAACAATTTAATGATAGAATTCCATTAATTAATTAGTTTCAATTTAAATACTAACATCAAGTAGAATGCTAGTTTCAGTACCTAAAACTCTAACTATTCCTAAAAGCTTTATTAGACAAGAACCTAATACCAAAGGAAGAGTCCTTTACTAATTATAGTATAAGATTGTTGTATTCTATGAAGAATTAATATAGTTTAAGGTTTATCTTCCTCTAGTTCCTAAGTTCAGCCTATCTAAACTAAAATCATAAGAAAAAGAACTCCTAACTAATCCCTTTGAGTTAGATGAAGAAATATCCCTTTATTTATTGTAAAATATAATTTACGAGTTATAAGACTACTTAGCAATCCCTACTTGATCCTAAAGAGAATAGATCCTTATCAGCTTTATATCAATTTTATTTTTAAGTTTCAATGTTAGTTTTAGTGCAATGAGCAGTTATTCCATGTTAGTTTAAACGCTAGTTTCACAACTATGAGCTTGATTGCCAATACAAGTTTATCTATTGATTAGCTCCAAAACAACTTGCTTCTTTAAATTTTTGAACTAGCTTGCTTGCTTTGAAATTATACCCTTAGAGATAAACTACGAGTAATTCCAATCTTATACTTGAAATAGTTTCTAATATTTGCAAATACTTCCATTCTTTCCATTTTTTGCCAATTGCTTTGACTACAATCTAAATGATATGTGCAAGTACACAATGGCACTCGGATTACAATTAATAGAAACTTGTTATTACATTACATTTTTGCAAAAAATAAAGTGCAAAGATCCATTTTCCCATGCAAAGGCACAACTACAGTCTGCTGGACATGTTTCCTTTTTTGTCCTTTACTTTGGTAATAGAACTATCCAAAAGTTGATTTTTTTACTCTAATGGATTTGGACAATGTAAAGTCTTTAAATAGCTCATGCTATCCTCTGAGGCTATTGATAATTAACATTACACAGATTTTTTAATCTGCTAAGCAGACAAATATGCTCACTACGTATTTGTTCGGGTACACAGGGTACTCCTAAAAGACCGAGCACCTAGAGCAACCACTTTACACAAATGAATCACAGATCAATACACCGATGTTTGTCACGTGGTTAAAACCCTCGAGAGGGAAACAGTCCATGGCCCCAACCAAATAGCTACTTGGAGCAATTTATTATGCAAAACAAAGAAAGTTACATGAGCTTCTCATAATCGATCAACTAGCCAAGGACCCTCCATGCTCTTTAAATAGAGATCATGGACCAATCGGGTGTTAAGCCACAGATCAATGGTAGGTATGATCTAAGAGAAGCTGAACCGTCGGATCACTTTATGTCTAGAGCATATCGTGACCGTCAGATTAGAATATTTACAAGTGCATACTAATGCATACTAAAGAAACACACTTTACCTAACGGATATATTACACAAGTTGATCTTAAATAAATCCTAAGTGTCTAAATATCCTAACAGTATTTACATATACAATATTTATAGCAACAACAAAAAATACTCTCGTATTTTGGTACATAGAAATATGTTCTCTGTTTTTTCAAGTTAATATATTTTTGTTTTTTGTAGCATATTTAGTGCAATCTCTTGCAACATATGAATCTTGCATACTGTGTTATTCTTCCATCACTAATTGTTCGCAATGCCTAAGAAAATAACGTAATATTTGTTTTCTATCATGATATGCTTAGCTTGCTGGTTGTCATGGCCAAAACTATTTTATAACAAATTTCTTTTGTCAAGCATATTGCAACGACACTTCCACTATATGTTTCAATGTTATTTGATTTCGTCTAACCTCTACATGCTATTTACATCTAGCTTAAGCACATTTACAAGCCATGTATCTTCAATGAGGTTCATTTCACATATGTTTACTCATATTGATCTACAGTATAAATATATGTTTACTGATGTATGTTGATTATTATTCTTGAAGACTCATGTATATTTATTCATGTTCATATATATTGTATCCCTGTTCATCTTCATGTAATTATTAATCCATGTTCTTTCTCATGATAATGTTATTGAATATTTACATCTACTCATGGAATACCTTTGAATATATTCAGTATTATGTTAATATCTAGATGCATAAACAACATACAAACACAATTTCCTTATTCTGATGATAGAAATTTGTGTCCATGTTTGAGCCATTAGAGAAAATTTGGGGTCTAAAATGGGCCTTATAAGAAAACATTCCAACAATAAGTTCTTGTGAGTTGGAATTCAAGAACCAATAGAATTTCAATAAAATGAGTCAACCATAATGGTTGAATTGACATATTAGTCATAAAAAAAACTACTTTTTTTGTTTGTATTTTCGACATATCTCCCTGTGTTTTTACTCAAATTTCGATCAGGAGAGCTCATTGGATGCGGAATTGGATTTTGCATCCAACAAGTACCCACACTGCATACTTTTGATGGATCCTGCTACCCCAAAAACAAGAAATACCTGAAAAAGCGTGATAATGTCGTCACATTTTTTCAGGTATTTCTTGTTTTTGGGGTAGCAGGATCCGTCAAAAGTATGCAGTGTGGGTCCTTGTTGGATGCAGAATCAAATTCCACATCCAACGAGCTCTCTTGATCAAAATTTGAGTAAAAACACGGGGATATATGTCAAAAATACGAACACAAAAGTAGTTTTTTTCTTTCTTCCACCAAAATTAATAAATATTATTTTATTATTTTAACTATTATTTTATTATTTTCCTTAGGATGCCCATTTTAGACCCCAATATTCATCTAATGTTCAATGTGTTTTCTGATAACTACCATTGAATTTCATCTTTAGTTATAAATATATTTCCAAATATTTGTTTTATCTTTATTGCCTTCAATTATGAACTAAATATATTGATAGCATGCACATTGTCTGCTGCTTACATAGCTACAACATTGCTACCAAACAAAAAATCCAATGCAAGTGCAATGTGGGGGCATTGCCACCTTGTGGCTCTGGTATATAATAGTAAATCATGCCTATATTAATTGGATATCTTACACTCTAGGTGTTAGATAAAATGCTTAGATTAATACAATATGTTGATTTTAGAGTTGGTTTGAGATTTTATAGGAGACTATTGAGATATTCCCTCAAATTGAAATAAGTTATCTCCACATTTGAAATAAGCTCGATCTAACAACACCTATTTAAGTGTGTTGTGTAAATGTGATATGTAATACAAATATTATTTTGTGTGTAATTATTGTGCTATGGTTTCTCTTCCAATTTCTAAGTTGATATCAAAGCAGGTCTTGGCCTAGCTACATCACTCACAGGAGGGTCAAGTAAGATGAGAAAAATGTGAGAGTAGTCTACCATAGGAGTATGTTAGTGTAGTTATATTTTTTTGTTCAAGTGAGTGTTAAATTTCTAAGTTTTTTGATGTGTTTTTATTATTTTGTGCTTACTGTGAATTGTGAGGTGTTGCTAATAGAGAGAGGGCGCATACAGATCAAATACTAGTGAATAAAGAGTCACATGAAGGATCATTGATTTGCACTTGATCTTAACCGAATCCATGACAAATGGATTGCATACATCTAGATTTGTGTCAACATTCATCTAGATCCAACCTGTAGACATCCAAATATGGCTTGAATAAATTAAGGATGAGCACGAACCGTGTGGAGAGGAGAAGCGATCCACTGCCAAGGTGTGGTGTGTGAATATGAAGAACAGAATAATGAAGAAAGAAATAAAACTCCACGATATATCATTAAGCACAAAGACTTGATACATATATATACAAATCAGGCCAAACAGTTTCCCACCGGGACGATTACTAGAACCGGTTTTATTAAGAAACTGGGTAACTAAACTAAACTAGTTATCCCAAATGATTTAGTAAACATTTCCCCCTTAATCTGAAGGGTCATATCACATGCCTAGTAACATTCTGAATTTTTCAAACTTTTCACATCCCAATGCTTTGGTAAATATATCAGCGATTTGCTCTGAAGTAGGACAATGAGTCAAATGAATGGTTTTAGCCTCAACATGATGTTGAATCAAATGATATTTGGTGTTAATATGTTTCGTTCGATCATGGAATTTAGGATTCTTGGATAATTGAATTGAAGAAGTATTGTCAACAAAGAGAGGCGTCGAATTATTTTATTTCTCCTGCAAATCTTCAAGAATTTTATGAAGCCAAATGATTTCTTTTGTTGCTTGAGTTGCTGCAACATATTCGGATTTAGTTGTAGAATCAGAAGGAACTGATTTCTTTCGTGATCTCCAAGTGATGGTTGTTGATCCAATATTCATCAAATAACCTGAAGTAGACGCCCCATGCTCTTTATCTCCATCAAAATCAGAATCTGAATAACCAGTAAGATGGAAGTCTGAAACTTTAGAATATTTGATGCCAAACGACTGAGTACCTTTTAAATATTTTAGCACTCATTTTGTTGCGATCCAATGACCTTCACAAGGTTGATGCATAAACCTGGAAAGTATTCCTACAACAAAATTTATGTCAAGACGAGTAGTAGTGAGATAAATCAAGCTTCCAACAAGTTTCCTGTAATTTGTTGGATCTTCAAATGCACTGCCTTCATGTGAAGTAAGCTTTAGGTTCTGTTCCATTGGAGTAGAAACATAATTACAATCCAGCATCCCAAATTTACTTAATAGATCCCCAATATGCTTCTTTTGAGAAATAAAGATGTGCTTTTGCTTTTTATCTACTTCAATTCCCAAATAATAATGAAGTAATCCCAAATATGTCATGTCAAAAACATTGTGCAACTCCTTTTTAATAAATACTATATAGTCATCAGTATTCACTGTGATAAGCAAATCATCAACATAGACAACTATATATACAATTAATCACCCAACTTTCTTAACAAATAAAGTTGCATCATCTAGATTGAAATGCTTATAATGCAATTTGAGAAGATGCCCAATTAACTTCTCATACCAAGCTCGAGGTGCTTGTTTCAAGCCATATAAATATTTCACCAATTTACATACCTTGTGTTCCTTTCCTTTAACAGAAAAACCTTCCGACTGAAACATATAGACATCTTCTTGTAAATATCCATTTAAAAAAGCAATTTTTACATCCATATGATGTATTTTCCATCCATTTTGAGCTGCAAGAGAAAACAAAGTTCTAATAGTGCCCCATTTCACAGTAGGAGCAAATGTTTCTGTGTAATCGACACCTTCTTTTTTAGCATACCCCTTTTCTACAAGTCTTTCCTTGTACTTGTCAAGTGAGCCATCAGCCTTATATTTAGTTTTATAAACCCACTTAGAGCCAATCAGTTTGATTCGAATAGGAGGGCCCACCAACATCCAAGTGCCATTTTTAATAAGAGCATCATATTCATTATGCATTACATCTTTCCATTCATTACAACTAACAACTTCTTCAAAAGAAGCAAGCTCATTAATAGCAATAGAAAAAATTAAATTAAATCCATCAAATCTTTTTGGAATTGTCTTTGTTTGTGCTGATCTACGAACTGATTGTTGCGGTGATGGTTGAATAGCTTCTTCGGATGTCTGAATAGATGTTTCAATTTTTTATTCTGCATTATTTTTATTCATTTCTGCATTATTGTCATCTATTTTTTCTTCTACATAATCATTATTATCAACTAATCTTTCTTCATTCTTAGGTGTTGATACATAAGGAAAATTAATTGAAGGGAAATCCATAGAGTGATCTAGAATTTGTATTCCCCCTTCAGGATGTGGAAGGTCATTATCCCGTTCATAATAAAACTTCTTGGAAGGGAATTTATCCAAATGACTAAGTTGTCTATCAATAGTAGAAGCATATTTATCAAATTCAATAAAAGCTACATCTCTTGAAACAACAAATTTCTTGTTCTCCTCATCATACAACCTGTAAGCTCTGGAAGTATTAGAATATCCCAAAAAAATACATTTTTGACTCCTGGCACCCAATTTGTTACGTTGTTGTGTAGGAATCAAGTAAAAGCAAGGAGAACCAAAAAATTTAAAATGTTGAATAGCAGGAAGTCAATTATACCACATTTCATAAGGGGACTTATTATTGATGGTAGTAGAAGGACATCGATTACAAATATAGACTGCACAAAGTACTGCTTCTCCCCAAAACATCAACTTGACATTTTGAAAAAACATCATTGACCTCACCATATTAAGCAAAGTTATGTTCATGCATTCTGCCACCCCATTTTGTTGTGGTGAATAAGGAACGGTGGGTTGATGCTTAATACCATTATATTGTAAGTACCTTTCAAAATATTTAGATGTGTATTCACCACCATTATCTGAGCAAAGAGTGCCAATATTAAGTTGATTTTAATTTGTAATCGATAAATGGAAATTCTTAAAAGTTGAAAAAACTTGAGATTTCTCTTTCAACAAATAAACCCAACACATCTTGGAGTAGTCATCAATAAAATTCAGCAGATATTTATTACCATTTGCAGATTGAACAGACATGGTCCCACATAAATATGAATGTATAAGTCCTAACTTCCTGGAATCTCTAGAAGTATACCTATAAAAAGGCTGCTTACAATTCTTTCCTAAAATATAAGCATTGCATGGAAACAATTTTCTTGGATTAGTAGGAAGCCCTTGTATACCTTGTTGCTTCATAATTCTGATACTATCATAATTGATATGACCAAAACGAGCATGCCACAATAAGCTAGAAGACAGAGTATCACTATGTTGAGCCATAAGAGCTGAGTTGGATAAAAAAGATGATGTCGCTTTTATTTTTAAAAGTGTGTCTTCTTCAACACCAGTCATAACAATCACATCATCATATGTTCTTCGTATTTCAACTATACTATCAAACACATCTATAGAATTCCCTTACTTCCTAACTTGTATGACAAACATTAAATTTCTTTTTAATTGAGGAATATAAAGAACATCATGCAAAATATAATCAGCAAATCCAGTAACTTAAGTCGAATAGATCTAGTTCCTGAGGGCTTCAACTGTGACTTATCAGCAAAATAAATTATACCATCAATATGATCACTAAATGTCTCAAAACAATCTCTTCTGAAGGTCATATGACATGTGGCTCTCGTATCTAAAATCCAAGTGTCTTCCCAAGAAGAAAAAGAAGTGTTAAAAACTTCATTGATATTAAGATTACAATGTGCAACAATATAGTGGGCAGATTTAGGTGGTTTTCCTTTGTCTGGAGGTTGTTTCTCTTTCTTCTCACTAATCATTTCCCAAGGAATGCGACAATGAGAAGAGGTATGACCCAGTTTACCACACCTATAGCACTTAACAGATTGTTTATCATTCTGAAAATGTTTTTGTTGTTTATCATCTTGTTGTCTATCTCCTTGATGATAATGAGCCCCCCTGCCTCTAAATGGTCTCCTACCATGACCTCTATTACTATGTTCAAATCTAGCAGTCTCCTCTAGGTTTCTGCTCTTTCTGTGCAAGACACAAAGTCTCAACTGTGGAATTGGAAAGAGATTCCTTTTTCCCAAATGCTTTCTCTCTTTCAGCAATTTTGTCTACAAGAATATCAAAAGTTATAGCTTTCATCTGTCCACTAGCTTGTAGAGACTCTAAGTAGTGTGAATATGTACGATATAGGGACTTAATAAATGCAGTAAGTTGCAAATCAACTTTGACACTGGTTGCTTCAATATCATGAAAACGTGCTTTAATTTTAGAAGATAACTTCATAGGATCATTATCTTGTAGTTCCAGATTAAATAACTTCATCAACAATTGTATAATTTCCAGCTCTAAATGTGTGTCATAAATATCTTTTAATTTCTTTAACGTTGTAATTATCGTGGTGCTGGAAAGAATATGTCAACTTACCTCTTTAGTTACAGAAGCAAAAATTAAAGCATATGCCTTTTTATCTTTACTCTTCCAAATTGCAAGTTGTTTGTCATCTATAGGTTGTTCTGGGTCTTTATCATCCTTTCCTTCACAAACTTCCTCCCATAAATCATTAAAAATAAGAGTATTCTTTATTTTTCGAAAACATTCTTGGTAATTCTCTTTTCCAGAAAGCACTACGACAATAATTGAGATTAAAGAATGCATTTTAGTGTTTCGCTTTATTAAAAAATTGTATGTAGCTTCACAGTCTTACCAAAATTTCTTGTACAAATTATCAGAATTTCTGTTCAGGAAAGTTCAAATTCTACAGTCAGCAACTGGCAGGTTAAATTCAAATTCTGCAATTAGCAGCTGTCTTCATTCACGCAAATTAAATTCAGATTCTATAGTCAGCAACTTTATGGTTCACACAGGTTCTTTGGTCGCTTTTTGGAAGTGGATCTCCAATAGCACTGGCTCCACAAAATTCAAACCCTCGACGACCATGCTTCTGCACTCCTCCATGAGAAAACACAATGATATTCATGACATGGAGTTTCCTGCACAGAGGTTTCCTACACAGAGTGATTTCTTCAGCGTGCCTCTGATACCACTAAAGAACAGAATAATGAAGAAAAAAAATAAAACTCCAGGATATATCATTAAGCACAAATAGTTGATAGATATATATACAAATAAGGAAAAACAGTTTCCCACCGGGACGGTTACTAGAACCGATTTTATTAAGAAACTAGGTAACTAAACTAAACTAGTTATCCCGAAGGATTTAGTTAATAGAATCAAAGTAAGATCCCAATAATTTGTTGCCATGATTTTAAGCATTCTACAATAGAGATTCACACAGATGATTAACAATGAATAAGGAAGTCACTCTTTTCTTTCACAAACAACCTCAACAACAGATTCACCTTCATGTGAAGATAAATTTTTTGCATCTGCTAGTTCTTTGTGTTGAATATTGCAATGAACTTTTGGAGATGAGTTAGAGGCCCCATGCTTTTTTGTGACAATATATTCTATCAGAATGAACTATTGAATCTTGAAGAAGCATGTGCTCCATATCAGTATCGCTATCTCCTGTTTGATCTGCATCATTCACTTCACATGAAATTGTGGAAGAAGATTTTGCTTCATAACCAATTATAGAAGAAGATTTATCTTTGTTTAAAGATGCCCCTTTTGTATTGGAAAGAAGATGATCAAAATTCTCGTTAATGAAAGCCGTAACATTCTTCAATTCTTTTGGCCCAACTTCAAGGAACTTGCCAAGTATCGTGAAAGGCTTGTCGTTGTGGTGGTATTATGGAAGGGAATGTTTGTAGCTACATACGTTTTGGCATCCATTATATATATTTTCTAGCTTCCATCCTTTCAACAATGAGATGACCAAAATGTGTT
This sequence comes from Pseudotsuga menziesii, assembly GCA_001517045.1. Classification (NCBI taxonomy): domain Eukaryota; kingdom Viridiplantae; phylum Streptophyta; class Pinopsida; order Pinales; family Pinaceae; genus Pseudotsuga; species Pseudotsuga menziesii. Next base: position 25,056 of record LPNX010843281.1, on the reverse strand, counting down.
TCTTCCTTAAAGAAATTTGGAGTATGTTCTTATATATATATATTGATTGATTGATTGATTGTAGCCAAGCTAGCATTATTGTTTTATTGGGTGTGCATCCTCTCTCCAATCCATGAAGAGCTTTTGTTTCTTAATGAATACATGGAGGTATGTATGTCAGAAAGAAAACTTGTTGTCTTGTGATGAAGAAAGAGTTTTTTGTGTTTGTAAGTTTGTAAAAGGACACTTGTAATGATTAAATTTCGGATATGTTTAGTATCTAGAGTGCTCTCCTAGATTATTATTGGATTCAACGAGCTATGTGATCGGCAGATGGAAATACCTCCATAGATCGATCCAATTACTTAGCTACTTCTTTTTCAAACTCAATGAGATATGTAATTTGGGAGAGTAAAGTATTCAATATTGTTAGTCACTACAATTACTTTATTGTTGGTTAGAATTAGTTGTCGTTTAAATGAGTCAAGTGGAAAGCTTAAAGTTGTGGAGGAGAAAGAACGTAAACCATAAGATTTCAGAGTGGGTGTAGTTGTTGATGAAGACCAAATCAAACAAGATATCAATATTGTAATTTGTCATTTGTTTGTAAGTTTTGTAATGTAATCATTAAAGGAGGGTGTTATAGATAATGCTTCCATTAATGTAGTATGTTTAGTTTAGAGTTGGTTTTTAGATTTTATAGGAGATTGTTGAGATATTCTCCCAGCTACTATCTCCATGTTTGGAATAAGTTGGATCTAACAACACCTATTTAATTGTGTTATGTGTAAGTGTAATATGCAATGTGAATATTGTTTTATGTGTAATTCTTCTATTATGCATGCTCTTCCAATTTCTAAGTCTGGGGTTGACAAAGGGTCATTAGTTTTTTTCTAGCCTCGCAGTTTTTTTATTCACCAATGGTTTCAACTCTGCTTCATTTTTCTTTGATGTTTATTTTCAGACTTCTTAAGCGAGTGTTGGTGGTCTGTATTATCCTGTGTTGAAATAATTTTTTTGAGACTCAAATGTTTGTGTGATAGACATTCAACTTTATCGGGTTTTTGTGTAAAGAGATTGCAGCTTTGATTCTCTATTTTGATGAATACCAAGTTCTAGTTTTTTTTTTTCAAAAAAAGAGAAAAAATATCTTAGACTCTATCTATAATGTCAAAATACATTTTATATTGAAATAAGTAGAATTTATAACTAAAATAATTATTAAAATTGATTAAGGTAATCATGAACTAAATTACATGGCAACAAAGATCTACCATGGAAATTCAACCACCAAGGTGCTAGAATAATGCATATTAGAGGGAAAATTGGAGTGACAAGGAGAAAACCACTTATACCATGAAACGAGAAGTTGACACAGTTATTGTTTTTCTCTCTCCTAATTTTAGTACATATTATTACCTTCGTTTCAAAAAGGGTTGATACCAGTATCACACATTTTCATTTTGAAGCATTTTTGGGGGCATTTGAATAATATTTGTCATAAAATATTTTTAATTTCTATTTTCAAGTGTTTTTTTAGAAATTTAACAAAATAACATACATTTAGAAGCAAATTATAATGAAAAACATATACATTTTGCATTTTTTATTTAAAATGAGACATTTTTATGGACAAAACAAGACATTGTTATTGACAACATTGTAAACATTTTGAGAAAATAAATACATTTAAAGTCATATTTAATGAATTTTTATAGGTTTTTTTGTATAAAAATGATAACAATTTATATTATTTTCCAAACAATGATCATTCACATAAATTCAAGAAAAACTATACCATATATATGTAAATAACATATTAAAAACATTATATATAGAAATTTTATTTCTAAACTAAAGTATGAAAGTCAAAACATTACCAATATATCTTATCAAAGAGTTTTCAAAGTTAACATTTTCTTCAACACATGAAACTAACCAACAATATCATGCAGGCCAAATTCTTCATCGAAATTGGAATTTTCCAAGATTGGATTTCTTCAGGGACATCAATGTCCTCTTCTATTAGGTCTTCTATGACTTCAAGATGCCCAAACTGCTCCTCTACAAACATACATCCTAATAGGGGTTGAAGCTCTTTTAACATCTTCGACACAAGTGTTTCATTAAAATTAAGAAAAATTCTTTAAAAAAATTTGCATCGATATTACATTAAATTGAATTCGTCAATATAAATGAATGCAAATAACCAATTCAACTTATTCAATGCATTTAATCAACTTTTTTCATGATCTCTATTCATGTCGGATTATTTTTACCCAATGAATGCAAATCACCTATTCAACTTATTCAGTGCTTTTATTTTTGTGAATAGACATAATGGCTTCTTGCCAATGATGCCATGTTCATTATTGTCACAAAATATAGTAAATAAAACAAAGTCATGTTTTTTATTACAATTGCATTTATTCAACTTATTTCATTATTTCTATTGATGTTGAATTATATTTACCCAATGAATGTAAATGGCCAATTCAACTTATTCAATGCGTTTATTTTTGTGAATAGACATAATGGCTTCTTAACAATGATGCCATGTTCATTATTGTCACAAAATATAGTAAATAGAGCAAAGTCATGGTTTTTGTTACAATTACATATTTTAAATTTTGGTTTTATGTTCTTTCCCATAATGCCATGTTCATCATTGTCACAAAATATAGTAAATAGAGAAAATCCATAGTTTTTATTACAATTACATATTTTAAACTTTATCTTTATGTTTTTTTGGTTGAAAAAGTATATTTACTACCAATTTTGCTTTATATATGAATTTTTTTATTATTTAATTGTAATAAAGATTTAATTAAAAAAACAAAAAATCATTTACAAAATAAATATTGATATAGTTGACATAGCATGGCCATTGTTGCTCAATGGTAAAAACTATAATAATATATAGCAATTATTTTGTTATTGAACGTAATAATATATATTAAATGTATAATGTTTAAAGTGGTTCAATAATTTATTATGGTAGTGACGTGCACCCTCTTGAAATCATGGTATCTTCGTATCCCTTTCTCTTGAAATTTCTTCATACAAATGGCAATTATAATTCCTCTATATGAATTGGTTGTAGAAATCACAATATAATAATGTTTAGGATATGTATCAATAGTTTGAACTAAAATGACACCCTAAAGTTTATCCTATCTCCAACCATCTAGTATGGTTTTCTTTAAATACGCCTAAGTATTTCGTTTCTCATGAATGAAGTGAATAATACCCCGTATGCCTCAAAGATCAATAATATACTCGCGTATATTAACTTAAACTTAACATTTAATATGGTTTTTTTTAAATATGACTAATTATTTCATTTCTCATGTATAAACTAAAGAATACCCTTTATATTTCAAAGATCAATAATATTTTCTAAGGTATATTAATATAATATACCTCTAAGAAAAAGTTATATAAAATATACACTTAAATAATTTATTTATGTAATTTAAAAATTCTTTGCATACACACATAGAATTTTTTTCAATACTAAATTATTTTGACATTATTTTATATGCATAATGCTCATTTTCTCCCTTCCATATTACTTTCCTTATCACCCATCATTGGGATAGGATGACAAGTTATGAACCCTATGTTTCATCCCTCCTCCCTTCCCCGCATCCATCATCCCCCGTCTGCTATACACCTGATTGGCACCTCTCCATCCGAGTGCTGACATCCCTCAGGTCGGCACACAAAAGGACACTTATGGATTGAGGTTTGCCTGGTTTCATTATACCTTGGTTGATGATGAAATACATTGCCTATATGCCCAGCTGATTACTTTGCCATTTTGAGATTTTGAGTAGCATTCGCGACTATATCTATTGGCATCTCGCGCATCATACGCGAGTATCATGTTCAGCAGGTCACGCATACATGTATACGCGGGTTGCACTTGTATAGAGTCGCATATCATACGCGGGTTGCTCTACTACAGACCCGCGTATGGTTTCCTCAAAATTAATATTTAAAAACATGAGTTAATGGGAGATTAGTTTACTCATTTACCTTAATCCCATTAACTGCTATAACCTCCCCAACCTTCGAGAACTGCCTCATTTCCCCCATATAAATAGAGGCCTTGGGGAGGGGGTTTGGGATACATACCTGGAGAGCAAAGTTATGCTAGTGGATTGTCTACAGAAATCTTTGGAGCAGAGAAACTCAGAGTCCTTTGGTGACAGAGGAGTCCTTGTTCAGACATTGGGTTGTAACCTAAACTCTTTTTATTATTGTTAATAAAGATATTACTTCTTCCATATTGTGTTTCATGTGTTGTGGATTGGTAAATGTTTACATTTCATTATAATATATGATTTGCCTAACCTGCATCTATATATATGAATTGCTTTGTATCTGGAAGACTGTTTATTAACAGGTGAAGGAGGAACTATCCTGGAGACTTTGGAAGTGGATCAGAGAGGGAGAAGATAGCAAGGATCAACCTTCGTTTAATACAAGTAAGTCCTTCTACTTTCCTATTTCATATTCTGTGCTTTTAGAGTCAAACTGTCTGCAAGTAATGAGTATGTTGGTAACCCCCCAGACCTAGGTTATTAGGTGAATTATCCTGTACAACACCGTCCTCCATCATATTCCTCCTGCCTCCCTCTCCCCCCTCCTCCGTCGTTGAGCTCACTTGGGCACCAAAGGGCCGCCCCTCATGAGTAGTGCGATTTTGAGAATCGTGCCGCTCGTGAGGGGCATCCCTTTGGATCCCAAGTGAGCTCAATGGAAGAAGAATCACATCACTCATGAGGGGTGGCCCTTTGACACCCAAGTGAGCTCAACAAAGGAGGAGGGGGGAGGAGGACCGTCGTTGACCTCAGAAAAGAGTGCCTCATGAGTGCCAAGGCATCAGACCCCTCTGGAGCAGTACCATTAGCTTCTTCTATGGGTGCATGGGTCAAGGGGTCGAGTCCCATCCTCAACAGATGTTTTTTTAGGTGAGTAACCCAAAATTTCTTGATCTCATTATCTGTCCTTCTCGGGAGTTGTGAGGTTATGGCAGACCATCTTCAACCATAAAAATGATAAATTAATTAATATGAATTTATCTGGGAAATAATTACATTGTGAGAATAAAGATGTATATCATTACCTATTACCCATAATTGCATGCAACTGAATAATAGTGTGCTCTTCTTCTTCAATAAAGGAGCCTAGCTTGATATCAGCTCTCAGATAATTTGTCCAATGTAAGAGACAATTCTTACCGCAACGAATAATTCCTCCATAAATATATATATACATATATTGCATGGAGTTATCTATATATACACACACACACACAGAGACATAGAAAATGGACGTGTCCTCGCTATTTTAGAATTTTAGGTTTCGCCTTATGTGGAAACAAAACAAAAAAGGTACATACACATTGTTTTATGTTTTACAGACCAGCACGCTCAAGAAGCGCATGCCAGCTCCCATTTCCATGCTTATGAATGTGATTGATGAGGATTTGGTCCTCCTCACAAGTCTAGGGAGCCTTTTTTAACCTCGTTTTTTCACAGGATGGATATCTACCCATCTTAGACCTGTGAAGTAGCTCGTATTCTAAATGCTCCACAAAATTATATGAACAATAATCTCCAGTTGTATGTACTGATATGATCGCAGATCAGACGTTCATGAGATGCACAAGGAGAAGTGGGTGGGGTACAACCATATTAAACGGTCTTTGATTAAGAAATTTGAAAAAGTAAAAAAAGCAGAGAAGCACGAGGAGAAGTCGGGGCCAATCAGGTCTTCGTTATAGCACAACCCAGAGCTGCTTCAGTACTATATATCACATAACCACAAGAAGCTCAACTAGATATTAGGTAAGATGTTTAAGAGACACCATTTATTCAAATGAATGTAGTTCAATCACAATTGTACGAGTTGAAGTGAATGACAGACTGGGCAAGAAGTCTCAAAGTTGTGGGATCTATCAACAAATGAGAAAATAATACATCTTTAACTATTGTGGTACCATAGTTTGATTTTCTTCCGGATACTGAAACAGACCTGTTGGGAAGCACTCCGGTCATTGTTGAGCTCACTTTGGTGCCAAAGGGCCGCTCATGAGGAGTGTCCCTTTGTCGTCCAAGTGAGCTCAACAACAAAGCAGGGGGAGGAGGAGGTCCGTGGGGAGGGGCGAGGAATATGGGTCACATGTTACCATCCTTTGATATAAGTATTAATTTTAATATAATTGTATGAGTCACATGTTCCTACGAGATCTAACATTAGAAAAAAAAGATACAATTATAATAATAATCCAGATCAATTCATAGTGACGTTTCCACATAAAGCGTTCATCCAATAACCAAGTATTTAATTTTAATGGAATTGTATGAGTCATGTGTTCCCTGAGTTCGTCTACAGAATGGAAAACACCCTTGAAACAGATAAGTAAGGAACCAGTGAAAAACCCTAGAAACAAAGCCGAAACCAATAACTGAGGAACTAACATGCAAAACGAGAATTGCTGCTTGTTTTGAAATGGTAGAATGATTCGATGGCACTTAACTGCGGAGCGTGCACATGAACAATAGTTTGAGAAGAATATCTTTATCTTTGATTTAACGGGTCAACGAAACAATAAAAATGTCATTTGTTCTTTGATTCAGTGGTAACCTAAACAATTTATTGTTAAAAGGTCATTTGGGTTGTGATGTAATGGTAACTTGGGTATTTTGTTTCTAAAGTTATGTGAGAAGTTAAGATATGAGGTCAGGTGGTTTATATGTATGGAAGAACATAAGGAAAACATCAATTCTTAATTAAGAATATGTAGCATCTTCATTGGAATTGGAATTATGTTTGTATTTTATTAAGTTTAGATTTGATGACAAATAGTTGGTTTTTAGAGTGTTATGCTTTAATAATCAGCAAGCCTTGGTGATGACTTCTTTTTTCCGGAATATAATGCAATGGTGTTAGGATATTTAGACACTTAGGAGTTAGTTAAGATCAACTTGTGTAATATATCCGTTAGGTAAAAGTGTGTTTCTTTAGTATGCATTAGTATGCATTTGTAAATATTCTAATCCGACGATCACGATATGTTCTAGACATAGAGTGATCCGACGGTTCAACTTCTCTTAGATCATACCTACCATTGATCCGTGGCTTAACACCCGATTGGTCTATGATCCCTATTTAAAGAGAATAGAGGGTGCTTGGCTAGTTGATCAATTATGAGAAGCTCATGTAAATTTCTTTCTTATGCATAATAAATTGCTCCAAGTAGTTATTTGGCTGGGGTCGTGGATTGTTTTCCTCTCGAGGATTTTAACCACGTGAAAAACATCGGTGTATTGATTTGTGATCTGTTTGTGTGAAGTGGTATCTGAAGGTGTTCGGTCTTTTGGGAGTACCCTATGTACCCGAACATGGTATCAGAGCTTTTATGAAGAGCCGCTTTCGATTTTGATCAAGATCTGGATCCGATGTTGCCGAAACTTTAAAAGGGTTTTGGTTCTGGATTTGTTGTGCATTTGTGACCTATGGGAGCTATTCCATTGCGTCCGGAGCATCGTTTCCATTAGAAAATAGTTTTTGTTTCACCGAAAACCGTTTCCGTTTGCTCCAGAAACACCCGTTTCGGCAAATCTGAAGGTATAATGTTACAGTGACGGATTTGTTTTTTTTAACTCTCATATTTTATCAGTTTATTATTAGATCTTTTATGTTTTAGTCTCAAACTGTTGTTTTCCCTGACCGCGTATGCTATTTTCCATGTATTTTGCGCGATCCCGGTGAATCAGAAACAGTAAGGGAAAGTTTTTTTTCTTGTCTTCTCGGCTACATATGCTCTTTGTCGTGTACCTTGTGCGATCACGGCAAATAAAAAACAGCGAGAAAACTTGAAAACGTAAACTTTCCAGGTAAGCTAACCAAGATCTAACCCCATTGTGTGGAAAAAGTTTTTTTGTTTTTGTTTTTCGTTTTTTTTTTTTGTGATTTGCAGGAGAAGAAAGCAAGCACGGAAAACGAGAGAGAAGAGTATTAAAAAAAAAAAAAACCCTTCCTCTTTCCATACTTTTACATACCTTTTAAACTTAGCTCACTTGGTCCAAAGTTGTTTTGCACATTGATAAGTCTTGAGTTCAAGTCTTATCAAACTACTTTTTAGTGCATGCAATTTCTATTTTCAAGTTACTTTATTGTAAAAGTGCATCTCACATAAATAAAATAAAATAAAAGTGAGTCACTTAAGTCTTTTAATTTATTGCCGCACTATTTAAAGGTCACATTATTGTAAAAGTGAACATCACTTATTATACAAAAGTGATTCACTTTAAAGCAACTTAACTGTAAAAATGATTGTCAAAGGTTGATTTTAGGAAGATGGGGCTTCTTTTTTTTAGTTGGTCAAATTAATATCTGCCATGTCACTATTGGGGACATCTTCAACATTTTTTTTGATCTAACATAACTTCATCATCCAAAATCTGTTTTAAGTGCCGGTTTTTTTAAAACCACATATTTTTTTGAGATCTTTGCATCCAGATAGTTAGTTTCTGTTCTTTTATCCATTATTTTACAGTATAGCCGCCCCTTGTGATATTATACTAACAAGTTCTAACTATTTCTCATGGAAATCTCGTATGGAAGATGTTCTATGAAATAGGGGACTTTTTAGGATAACCTCAAGGAAAGAAACAGAACCCACTGATGATGATAAGAAAACTAAATGGACAAATAGATGTGATGAAGCTCGTAGATTGATTGGGATGGCAATCTCTATTGATTTGCGATTCCACATATCTGACATTGATGAACCTGATAAAGCTTGGGAAAAGTTGGAATCTGTGTTTGGTAAACATAATGAAATTCGAGGTCATCAACTCGAAAATGAGTTGATTTCCTTGAATCCAAATGATTTAAGACTATTTATCTAAGTATAAAACTCTTAGACTCTTATGTGCAGAATGCAAGATTAAGAAAGAAGACAAACAATGTATTTATCATATTCTTTCCAAACTTGGACCTACATATTCTGTGTTTGTATCTACATTCTACTCCATGAAAGAATCCTTGACTGCAGCTAGCTATCAAGAGCCTAGCCTTGAATCCTTTTGTGATTCTTTAATTAGAGAGCAAGATAAGCTCATTCATCTTGGAATAATTAACAATGCAGATACATCTGGGAAAGCCTTATTGTCCCAACAGAAAGAAAAGTCCAAGCCTCCCAAGAAACAATTTTTTTGCAATAATAAGCAAAACAACAAGGGTCCCAAACCCTCTCAGTTAGCTCCTTCTTTAAAAAATGACAAAGGATCCAAGAAAAATGGAAAGAAGACTAAGCGTCATTGCAATTTTTGTGGGAAAGATAATCATGATGAATCTAAGTGTTTTAAGAAGATGTCAGCCTTGGAAGCAGCAATGAAGAAGCACCACATCAACCTAGATTCGTCTTCAGAATCTAACTCTCATGGACATGCACTCTGTGCTTCTGGTTACTCTTATACTGCATCTTCTTCTTCTACTTCAATTGAATGGCTCATTGATTCTGGAGCATCTTATCATATGGCTAAGGATAAAGCCATGTTTTCTAATATGCATGAATGTAACACCAAACAAATATTTATTCGTGATGATAGATCTCTAAGTGTTGTAGGATCTGGAACAGTTCCAGTAGAAAATGGTCATTTCAGTGATGTACTATGTGTTCCAAAAATTTCCTACAATTTGTTATCAGTGTATCAAATTACTCATTCAGGTGAAGGTAAAACTGTGACATTTACACCTCACCAAGTTGTAATCAAGGATTTTAAAAATCCTCAAAATATCCTTGCTACTGGAACTGTTGATGATATTAACAGGTTGTACAAATTTAACAACTTTGGGTCATCACCTTTTCCTTCAGTTTTTGTTGTTCATAGTGATAACTTGAGCAAATTTTGGCATGAGCGATTTAGTCACTTAAATTATCTCTCATTGCAACAACTATGTAAAGACAATATGGTGACTAGCCTTCCGCTGGTATCTTGCAAGGACGGTGTTTGTTCCAGTTGTGTACTCGAAAAACATCATCGGGACAGTTTTGACAAACGTGCCTCTTGGCATGCCTCGGTTCCCTTGGAGCTTGTGCATAGTGATTTGTGTGGCCCTCTTCCATCTGCTTCCTTTTCTAGTTTCAAATATTTCTTAACTTTCATTGATGACTGCTCCAAATGCACTTGGGTTTACTTCCTAAAACTTAAGAGCGAAGTACTTAACATGTTCTTAGCCTACAAGGCTCTTGTTGAAAAACAATCTGGTCATCATATTATTAAGTTAAGATCTGACAATAGAGGAGAATATGTTAACAACAAGTTCACTACTTTTTGCACTCAACAAGGAATCCAACAACAGCACACTGTTCCATATACACCACAACAAAATGGTGTAGCTGAAAAGAAGAACCGCACTTTAAAAGAAATGGCTAATTGTATGATCGAATCTAAGGGACTAAGTCTTCAATATTGGGCTGAGGCCATAAATTGTGCAAATTACACAGTTAATCGCACACCCACTAAAGTATTACAGGGTATAACACCGGAAGAAGCATGGAGTAAAATTAAACCAGATGTAAGTCACTTTCGTGTGTTTGGTTGTGAATCATGGGCTCACATTCCGAATGAAAAACGGAAAGCATTGCAACCTAAAAGTGAAAAGTGCATATTTGTTGGATATTCTGAAGATGTAAAAGGTTATAGACTTCTTCAGCCACATTCTCATGATATAATCATTAGAAGAGATGTTAAATTTGATGAAAATCTCTTGGCCTGTGAGCCTAACTTGGTGGGTGTGCCATCTTTGGCCTACGAGCCTGATTTGACGATTGTGCCTTCTTCTTCTTCTTCTTCCAGCTTCCTTGACAGGTTTCCAACTCTAGTTTCTGATGATGACAGTGAGGATGAAAATCCACCTCTACGTGCTCATGTTCCTCCAATTACACCAGCACCAATACTTCCTCGATGGGTCCGTTCAACATGTGAAGCAGTTGGTGATCTTGTCGGTGATCCTAGAGATCAACATCGAACATGTTCTTAGTTTCAGCGAGCCTCTTCTCTTTTGGCTCAAGTTTTCGAGAATCATGATCCAGAAACTTTTGCAGAAGCTTCAAAAAATCCATATTGGGATGCAGCTATGGATGAAGAATATCATTCCTTAATGGCGAACGATACTTGGGATCTTGTTCCTCTTCCAAAAGGAAGAAAACTTGTCAGATGTAAATCAGTCTACAGAACTAAGTATGCATCATATGGAAGTATTGAAAGACTTAAGGTAAGGGTAGTTGCCAAAGGTTTTTCCCAAGTTGAAGGGATTGACTATAATGAAACCTTTGCCCCTGTAGCAAAAATGAACTCCATTCGCCTTGTTCTTTCCCTTGCAGCCTTACATAACTGGGAATTCCATCAAATGGATGTCAAGTATGCCTTCTTACATGGTGATTTACATGAGGAAATTTACATGGAACAACCTCCTGGATATGTTCAGAATAACTCTAGCCTTGTTTGTCTCTGTAAGAAATCCTTATATGGCCTTAAGCAAGCTCCTAGAGCTTGGTATGCCAAAATGGATAGCTTTCTCCTTAACACTGATTTTTCTAGATGTTATTCTGACCCCAATGTCTATACCAAGAAAGTAGGAAACCATCTCAGCATACGTGTTCTTTATGTTGATGATCTTATCCTTACTGGTAGTGACCCTGACCTTATAACCCATGTGAAATCCAGTCTTAAGCAAAATTTTGAAATGTCAGACTCAGGACATTTGCATTATTTTCTTGGTCTCCAAGTCTTGCAAACCAAAGAAGGAATCTTTCTTTCCCAGTCTAAGTATGCTTGTGACCTTCTTCATCACTTCCACATGGAAGATTGTAAACCAGCCCCTTCTCCCTTCCAGTTTGGAGTCAAACTTTCTGCCACTTGTACTTCCCCTGAAGTAGATGCCACCTTGTATCGTCAGCTTGTTCGTAGTCTTTTATACTTGACTCATTCCTGTCATGACCTTTCCTTTGCCGTTGGTCATGTTGCCCGTTATATGCAAACTCCTCATGAAAGTCATTGGAAAACAGCAAAAAGAATACTTCGATATATTCGAGGTACAATTCAGTTTGGGATTCATTACAGTACAAGGGGGGGACCTTTGTTGGTTGGTTTCATTGATTTAGATTGGACCGGCGATCCTGATGATCGAAAGTATACTGCAGGTTATGTTTTCAGGCTGGGATCTGGACCTGTCACTTGGGCTTGTAAGAAACAACAAGCTCTTGCTCTTTCTTCAGCAGAAGCAGAATATCGAGCCGCAGTTAATGCCATTCAATAAGCTTTATGGCTCCGACAGATCCTTTTAGAGTTTGGATTCGAGTAGCAACATCCTACTCCACTTTGGTGTGACAATCAAAGGGCCATCAAACTTGCCAAAGATCCAGTTCTACATCAGCGCAGAAAACACATTGAGCTACACATGCACTTCATCAGAAATATTGTTCATGATTGTGTTATTGAAGTGCTCTATTGCCCTATAGATGATCAAGTTGCAGACATCTTCACCAAGTCTCTTACAGAAGCGAAATTTTCTAAACTTCGGTCTATGTTAGGAGTTCAGGAATGTGTCCCTAAGGGGGGATAGGCTCTAATGCCTCCTTCCTTCTCCTAATAGTGTCACTTTTGTAAATCCTTGAATCCTATCGCAAGTTGTTCTTAAGGGGGGATGTTAGGATATTTAGACACTTAGGAGTTAGTTAAGATCAACTTGTGTAATATATCCATAAGGTAAAAGTGTGTTTCTTTAGTATGCATTTGTAAATATTCTAATCCGACGATCATGATATGTTCTAGACATAGAGTGATCTGATGGTTCAACTTCTCTTAGATCATATCTACCATTGATCCGTGGCTTAACACCCAATTGGTCTATGATCCCTATTTAAAGAGCATAGAGGGTCCTTGGCTAGTTGATCGATTATGAGAAGCTCATGTAACTTTCTTTCTTTTGAGGAGCCGTGGACTATTTCCCTCTCGAGGGTTTTAACCACGTGACAAACATCGGTGTGTTGATCTGTGATCTGTTTGTGTGAAGCGGTATCTAAAGGTGTTCGATCTTTTGGGAGTACCCTGTGTACCCAAACAAATGGTAGGAAGAACATCTCTATGGTGATTGTGGCATCCCCTAAATGGTTTGTGACAAATTTTAAGGAAAAATATTGTAATAGGATCGAGTCCACACAATTGGAATTAAATTTCATGAATTGTCTCATGGAAGAATTGGATGTGCCATTGGACAACATTACAACCGAAATATATTTTAAATTTCTATCATACAATGTGGTGAGTCCAGTTTCAATCGTCCCATTTATGATGACGATTTTACAGCTTGCTAGAATGTCCAGGACATCCCTAGCACCTATTTCAAGGTCAATCCTTCCTCTGATTAAACTTGTAACAAACACTGTTAAATTACCTACGCGTGTAATTACTAAAGTAGGAAAATTAACAGATCTAGTAACACCTTCACTGAGATCAAGTTGTGCAAAACAAAAACTTGAAAACCATGCGAACCAACAAACCAACTATATTGTGAACAGTCGCATGATACTTCCCCTTCATTGTGAATCGTTGAATAGAACCATTTAAAAATACAATTGAAATCCTAACCATCTTGCGATAAACAAAAACTTCAATGCCTCCTTGAAATCTATATTGTGCCAAAAACATTTGCATGACAATATTGTGCCTGCAAATATACATAGTGGAAACTTCCACATATAATATCTATCTCGATTTTATCAGCTCAAGAAGAAGGTTATCACTATTGTATTCCGTTCATTTGAATTTTTATCTTTTCATTTTCCTTATTCAATTTCAACCTAAATAGTTTGATCTTCTCAATTTACCAACCTCCATTCAAAACTTCAATGCTTCCTCCGAATCTATATTGTCCAGCAAGATTTAAATGACAATATTGTTCCTTCCACATATCACATAATATCGATATTACACAAGATCATAAATAAAGTTACCAACATGCTGATCCATTAATTTACTTTTTATGTTTTCATTTTTCCAATTTCAAGATCTCCTTATTTTTTTCACATAATATCGATATTACACAAGATCATAAATAGAATTTCCAGCATGCTAATCCATTCATTTACTTTTTATGTTTTCATTTTTCCAAAATCCATATCTTATTTTTTTCTATGTATTTTTACATAAACTTCACAATAATTTTTACCAATCTCCAGCAAACACTTTAATAACTCATATGTACCCACGAATATGTATTAAAGTTCCTCGGATGATATCATTTCTAGGCGAAAACTTTAATTACTCATATGTACCGCAAATATGTATTGAAGTTCCTCGTATCATATCATGTCTAATTTGCACAAGTTGAAGAATAAAGTCAAAGCATCACAATGTTGTTTAAAGGTAATGTTTTTTAAGTGTAATGTTTGGGGGTGTTAGAATTTTATTTATTTATTTTTAATGCAATGTTGTTGAGTGATAGGAGTTAAGAGGGTGTTTTAAGTTTTTTTTTTAATGTAATGTTGTTGGGGTTTAGGGTGTTAGGGCGAGGTGTTTTAAATTTTTTATTTTATTTTTTAAATGTGATGTTGTGGGAGGTTAAGGGGGTTCGGGGTTAGAATTTTTTTTAATGTAATGTTGTGGGGTTTGGGGGATTTTGGGGGTTAGGGGGGATGTTTTGAATTTTTTTAATGTAATGTTGTTGGGGGTTTAGGGGGTTAGGGAGGGATGTATTTTAATTTTTTTTTAAATGTAATGTTGTCGAGGGGTTTAGGGGGGTTAGGGGTTTAATTTTTATTATTATATCCATTCCATCATTTGCAGATGTTTGTAATTGAAATTCTAAAGGAGTTTTTTAATATTTATATGAATGATTTGTTATTGTATGGTCTAAGATATGATTTCATTATGGATTGCATCATAATTTATTTGATTTTTTATGGTTAGAGTTGTGAAATTATTTATGAAATATTTGTTTTTGTTTAATATGCAAATTTCAAAAAAGTTGGAATTTGTCTCTTGAAGAAAAAAAATCGTTTTCCAATTTAAAAGTTGATTTTAAATTTTTTGTAAACATCAGTATAGGATGTTTAGGCCATGGCTCCATTTTTTGCCTAAAAAAAAACCGTGTATACTGGTATCAACATTGTTCTATTTGGGGGGTGTTTTTTTATGTTTTTATGCAAAAATCATGGCTTTTATCGCTAGAGTTCGCGTTCTATAATTCATAACCTCAGGATGGTTGTTAATTTCAACCACGACAAGAGAAATGGCAATAAGTTGGCGAACTAGTTGGAAAACAACGAGACCGAGTTGCGATGAACAATTAAGGCTAGGGACTTGGTAAATGTGATTGATATGACAACCCAGGATGGGTGTATTGAAATAATTTATCAAGACATGATCTGAAATCATGACATAGAAGGGGAAGGAAAATGAATGGGCTTGTTCCCACCCATGTGACACTAATTAATCTTTCCAGCTAGTCACGAATTCTTGTGAAAGGTGGATAAGCATTAAACCTTATGTTAACCCAACCTCTTCATGGTCTTTTCAATTCAATATGTGAGAGTTCAGTAATGAACAAGGGAGGTGGCGGATCTAGTCAAGCACATGGGAACTATTTATGAAGGACCATGGAGCATGAGCTGGTTTTAATGGTAGGTACAAGTTTCATCATGGCCCAGAATGGTAAGTTTCTATAATGAGAATGGAAAGGTGGCGAAAAACGACATGAGTGCAAAACTCAGCTCTGCGTGCACTTAGCCATTACTATTGGTGAAGGTGTTCTTGTTATAAGGAGAATCAAATTTAGCCGTATAGAGAACGAGGAGAAAAACATGGTGGAAAGATGAGCGAGGAGAAAGAGAGAGATGATCCCAAAGGAAGAGAGTCGTCGGGTGACTCGAGCTCAGAAGAACGCTATGTGAGAGGCCTGCATGTTTGAACTAGGCATCCCTACGAGCATCCAATAGAGGAACATGGCAGTTAAACAGAAGCTATGGCAGGAGCTGGACAGGGAAAACATACAAGAGGAATGTTGAGAAGTTGAAGACTAGGTATTGGATCCGGGCAACAATGCGGGAAGACTTAGTCTCTACGAACGAACTGTTTCTCTTTTATGGGTTATGAAAAACCTGATGGGTGACTTGAGGTGGGAAATGAAGGA
The DNA here is from genome assembly GCA_001517045.1 of Pseudotsuga menziesii. NCBI lineage: Eukaryota > Viridiplantae > Streptophyta > Pinopsida > Pinales > Pinaceae > Pseudotsuga > Pseudotsuga menziesii. Next base: position 8,862 of record LPNX010843281.1, on the reverse strand, counting down.
GAAGAATGAAGGCGAGGAGCATGCAGGCCAATGGCAGAGGGAGATGCAGACAGAGTCCAAAGCGTTGAACCTGAATATGGATTCCATTTTGCAGGGTATCGGTATTCAGGTTCTCTAAGCTTAGCATCCTCCAGCGGGTAGCAACCACCATAGTCACATTCCAGACCTCCCTTATATTCTTCTTTAGTGGGTCTGACTTATAGGGGTGTCTATGTTCCAAGGTATCTTTATTTTTGGTATGTTGAGTGTTTTTATGAGTGTAAACAAGGACTATGCTATGGCAGTATGATAAGTGTCAAGTTATGTTTTGTAGTAAGGTTAGTAAGGGAAATTGGTATGAACTTGGTAGTAAGTGGAATGTGGATGTTATGTTCTAGAATAGTCAATTTTATTTTGATTTATTATGGTAGAGAGTCGGGTAAGTGAATTTCATGATAGGGAGATGGCACGTTTTGTTATCTAAAAATTTATATATTATAAAAATCCTTACTTACAAAAAGAAAATTATAAAATAAATTTATTTATAAATTAAATTATTGTGACATTAATAAAGAATGTAGTTTTTTATTATTTTCTAAGAAATTAAATTTGAGTTTTTGGAAATTATAAATATAAACTAAAGTTTATACCAATTAATGAATCTCATTTTACAATAATAATAGAATTTTAAAAATATATATATTCTAAGAGAAAAAGATTATTTTTTGTGTTTGTAAGTTTGTAAAAGGACACTTGTAATGATTAAATTTTGGATACATTTAGAGTGCTCTCCTAGATTATTGTTGGATTCAATGAGCTATGTGTTCGGTAGATGGAAGTACCTCCATAGATCGATCCAATTACTTAGCTACTTCTTTTCCAAACTTAGTGAGCTATGTACTTCGGCAGAGTAAAGTATTCAATATTGTTAGTCACTACAATTACTTTGTTTTTGGTTATAAGCAGTTGCAGTTTAAATGAGTCAAGTGGGAAGCTCAAAGTTGTGGAGGAGAAAGAACATAAACCATAAGATTTCAGAGTGAGTGTATTTGTTGATGAAGACCAAATCAGACAAGATATCAATATTGTAATTTATGATTTGTTTGTAAGTTTTGTAATGTAAGCATTAAACGGGGGTGTTAGACATAATGCTTCCATTAATGTAGTATGTTGATTTTATAGTTGGTTTTTAGATTTTATAAGAGATTGTTGAGATATTCCCCCAACTACTATCTTCATATTTGGAATAAGTTGGATCTAACAACACCTATTTAATTATGTTATGTGTAAGTGTAATATGCAATATGAATATTATTTTATGTGTAATTATTGTGCTATGGATGCCCTTCCAATTTCTAAGTCTAGGGTTGACAAAGGGTCATTAGTTTTTTTCTAGCCTTACAGTTTTTTTTATTCACCAATGGTTTCTACTCTGCTTCATTTTTCTCGGATGTTTATTTTCAGACTTGTTAAAAGAGTGTTAGTGGTTTGTATTGTCCTATGTTGAAAGACTTTTTATGAGACTCAAATGTTTGTGTGATAGACATTCAACTTTATCAGGTTTTTGTGTAAAAACATTGTAGCTTTGATTCTCTATTTTGATTTTGTTTTTGAAAAAAAAATAAAAGACATCTTACACTCTATCAATAATATAAAAATACATTTCATATTAAAATAAGTAGAATTTATAATTAAATAATTATTAAAATTGATTAAAGGTAATCATGAACTAAATTACATGGCAACAAAGATCTGCCATGGAAATTCAAGTGCTAAGGTGGTAAAATCATGGATATTATAGAGAACATTGGAACGATTGGGATAAAATCACTTATACTATGAAACGAGAACTCGACATGGTTCTTATTTTTCTCTTTCCTAATGTTAGTAGCTATTATTACCTTTGTTTCAAAAAGGGTTGATACCAGTATCACACATTTTCATTTTGAGGCATTTTTGGGGGCATTTGAATAATCTTTGTTGTAAAATATTTTAATTTCTATTTTCAAGTGTTTTTTAGAAATTTAACAAAATAACATACATTTAGAAGCAAGTTATAATGAAAAACATATACATTTTGCAATTTTTATTTAAAATGAGACATTTTTATGGACAAAACAAGACAATTTTATTGGCAAAATTGTAAACATTTCAAGAAAATAAATACATTTAAATCCATATTTAATGGATTTTCAGAGATTTTTTGTATAAAAATAATACCATTTTATATTATTTTCCAAACGGCCATTCACATAAATTCAAGAAAAACTATAAAATGTATATGTAAATAACATATTAAAAACATTATATATAGAAATCTTATTTCTAAACTAAATTTTGAAAGTCAAAACATTACCAATATATCTTATCAATGAGTTGTCAAAGGTAACATTTTCTTCAAGACAAGAAACTAACCAATAATATCATGCAGCCCAAATTCTTCATTGAAATTAGAATTTTTCAAGGTTGGATTTCTTCAGGGGCATCAATGTCCTCTTTCATTAGGTATTCTATGTATTCAAGATGCCCAAAGTGCTCCTCTACAAACATCCCTCCTAATAGGGGTTGAAGCTCTTTTAACATCTTCTGCACAAGTGTTTCATTAAAATTAAAAAAAAAATACATTAAAAAAATTGCATCGATATTACATTAAATTGAATTGGTTAGTATAAATGAATTCAAATAACCAATTCAACTTATTCAATGCATTTAATCAACTTTTTTCATGATTTGTATTCATGTTGAATTATTTTTACCCAATGAATGCAAATGACCTATTCAACTTATTCGGTGCGTTTATTTTTGTGAATAGACATAATGGATTCTTGCCAATGATGCCATGTTCATTATTGTCACAAAATATAGTAAATAGAGCAAAGCCATGGTTTTTATTACAATTGCATTTATTCAACTCATTTCATGATCTCTATTCATGTCGAATTATTTTTACTTAATGAATGCAAATGGTCAATTCAACTTATTCAATGTGTTTATTTTTGTAAATAGGCATAATGACTTCTTACCAATGATGCCATGTTCATTATTGTCACAAAATATAGTAAATAGAGCGAAGCCATGGTTTTTATTACAATTACATATTTTAAATTTTGTTTTTATGTCTTTTCTATAAGTCTAGTATGCACATTATATTAAAACAAAAGGTCCTGACAAAATAGGTTACATTATCGATGAAAACATACTAATCATCCATCCCAACTCAACCACCTAGCAAGCATAAGGAGATTTCTGCTAGGAAAAAAGGATACCCATGTCCCCCAAGTTACTTTTGTCATAAGGGAACCCATTCTGTCTTCCCATCCCACAGACTCAAAACCCATAGACCCAGACAAACTGCTACACATTACATTAAAAATCAGTTCATCACCCAAACCGTACAGGCATATAATACCCACAGACTCATACTCCATAACCGTGAAATTTCCTATAAATGATCTAGTCAAAATAACAAACCCAACTCCCAACTGGGTAGACACCAACAAAACCTTGTTTCGCTAGATACGCCAGCAGGGCCACGATCCAGGAATCATACCATACTTTTACGAACAGCATTGTTGGATCGATGCCTCAGACCTATTGATTAAGTAATCCATTGCGATACAGAGAACTAGAAAGGAGAAAAATTGACCTCTTTAGAAGCATGATGCTACCTATCCATTGCATCATATATACATAAAGGAAAATTAAACAGGAACATGAAACCAGAGATCCCATTAAAATGAGAGAAGCAGAAGTAAACAAGTTCAGAGGGTAGACCACATTCCGCCACGACCAACTTATAACCAAATATAAGATAAGTCCTGACCTTCCCAAGGAATATTACCAGGGAAATCATACTTTGCCTCTTAAGTCATGGATGAAGGTGGATATTTGAAACCCAAGCAAGAAATCAGAAAATCCATTTTAGCCTCAATTATTTCCACTTTGGCCTTAATTCACTGGACCGAAGCCGATATGGACGTCTTCCATGGGTCCAAAGATGAACCATCTGATGCCTCAAAGGGACGGTCCTAGACCGCCCGACCAACCATTTTTTTCATAACCCAAAACAAGGCTACTGTTTTTTATTATAAACTGACTCGGCCCACTGTGTGACTTGGATCCAGAATCCATTCTTCAACCTTCTTGCACTCCTCTTTCAGTTTCTGATTATCAAGTTCTTCCCATAAAATTTTCTCAGTAGCACTGATACGATTCTAAATATCCTGTGGAAGTTCCAGCTCAAACATACGAGACTCCCATAGAGCTTTTCATTGAGCCTAGGAAGCTAGCTCCTGGAGGTCTAGCTGGAACACCAGCCTCTTCTGCTTTTGTCCCCCACCATAGTTAAATAGATAATACCATTCGACACTCTTAGAAAAATTAGTGAGTAAACAAGAGATAAGGCATACCACGTCCCACTGTTGTCTATCTCGCCATCTTGCATCGTGATATATATCCATAACCTGAGCCTCCTCACGATGATGCCATACTTTAAAATGATAGCAATAATCCCATCCTCAGATTGCGAATCAATCTTTACATTACCACGCATCACCTTACCTCCTACGGTCATAATAAACAGACGTACCTCCCACCATTGGAAGCACGAAAAAATATTCACTGGCAATTGCATATTATTACACCTCCTGGTCATAATGTTGAATCAAATATCACACCTCGTAGGTGCCTCGTGCTGGAGAAATTTCATGCCAGCACTGTAGTTGTTTCGACCCTCCATCTAGATACAGGTACCATCAGTTTTAATTAAATATTTACACTGGGATTGAGCCATCAAGTCGAGAATCATGTTCCAGTCCTTAGCCCTAATCATCTTACACGTCCCCACCCCCAAGTTAGCCAAAACATCCACCACTTTATTACCATTTCGTCTTACATGAGAGAATCAAACTGCGGATCCATTAAAGAGAAGAGTATGGAGGGAATCAACGCAAATTTCCAAACACCAAGATGAAGACACCTTAGCACTTTGGGAACCATTTTGCAATTTGGTAGCTAGGAGAATAATCATCTGAGAGTCACCTTCCGCAATGACCGATATTCAAACATTTGCAGAGACTCAGACAAGCCCATGTAGCAAACCCTTAGTCTCTGTTGCATTATTTGTATAGTTTCCTAGAAATACCTAACCAAAAATAGCCATTTCACCACTTGGTTTGAGCACAATAAATCCATACCCTGCCTTACCAGGGTTACCCTTAGATGCTTTGTCGAAATTAAGCTTCAAGAAACCCCACGATGGTGGAATCCAATGGTTCGAGATCTGAATAATTGGCATTCGCTTGAGGTCGATAAAACCATCTCAAAAGGCTCATCAATCCCCAGTTCACCAATATCTTCCTTTCATTACCAGGTAGCTCCTTGTCCTTCTCCAACCAATTACATAGAAGAATGGTCTCCTTTATTTTGGCCGCTAAACGATCCCAAACGCTGAAAGGTTGTAAAGCGTTGGCATGAAAACTTCTAGCATTTCTCTCATTCCAGATTGCCCAGATTAGGAAATTGGGAAATATTTCCCAAAGACAGTTCAATATTTTATTAAGGAAAGGATTTTTGGGCTAGCGAATCAGAGTTCCTACCGTGTTTTTCCATAGTCTAGCAGAACGGTGAAAAAAAATTGCTCCTCGGTCCCAGAGATCGGACGAAAACTTACAATCATCTAGAAGATGCGACATCGTTTCCTTAGCCTGCTTGCATAGTGGACATTGGTAAGGGACATGCATCCCACGCCTCTGTAAATTTTCACCTGTAAAGATTCTATTATGCAGTACTAGCTAGCAAAAAGTAGTAATTTTAGGCCATAGCTTCCTACCCTAGAGGTTTCTCCAAGTTTTATCATCTGGGTTCATATTATTTCTTATTAGCAGGTTGTAGGCCTCTTTAAGGTAAAAAAACCCTTTCGGACTATATCCCCAGTGAATTTTATCATGACCCTCCTTCCTTTTGATGCATCTCAAATGAAGTTCCTCCTCTATCTGAATAACTTCGGCCTTCAGACCTTACCTATCCAAAAAACGGCAAGAAACCCAAGAGTGTTAAGATGAAATAAGGTCCTTATCCCCCCATAAGTCCACTACCTTTAATATTCCTCTGCTACTACATTCATCCTGAATCGTAGGGTAAAACCCCAATCTTTCCAACTGGAGGAGTTGTTGCCAAGCATCCTTCCAAATCCGATTTGTTTGACCATTTCGGATCTCCCAAAAACAATGTTACTGAACCAATCTATGCCTAGCCCAGGCCATTTTCCAAATATGAGAACCTGGTTTCTCTTCCAAAAACCGTATTAATTCCCGAATGTCCTAGTCGGAAGCATATTTATAAAGCCATATTTTGTCCCATGGCTCCTATGAATGGGTTATCCATCTCCACCAAATTTTAGCTCCTGCAATTAAGTTGGCAATTTTTGGATCACGAAGCCCCAGCCCTCCCTGCAACTTAGGTTTACAAACAATGTCCCATTTTACCAGTGCCCATTTGTGGGAGTCGCGAGAACCATTCCAAAGGAATTTCCTCTAAATATTACGCAAATCTTGAAGAATAGACTTAGGGGCCATCATAGTGGAGAACATGTATGATGGCATAGATTGGAGAACATATTTAACCAAAACTAGACAAATCGCCAAATTCAAGGGTCTCAGAGTCCAATTACCCAATCGTTTCTTAATTTTATCCATTATTTCAGACCAAGATCATTCTTTTGAAGTAGAATTAATTATAGGAGTTCCCATAAAATTTGGAAGGAATATTACCTTCTGGAAAACCTAATATACGAGAAATATTACGCTGAGAAATACTAGAAGTATTAAAAAAGAATACCTGAGACTTTTGAGCATTGACTTATAATCCAGAGGCTTGGCCAAACTGATCCAGACATTTTTTAAACTCGCAACTTCCTACACCGACGGGTATCCCATCAACATGGTATCATTAACAAACTGATGGTGAGAGTGACTGGCCCCTTCATTAGTACCTCGAAGACCTCTAATGGAGTTGTTCTCCCTAAGAGCAGAAATAGATCTTCCTAAAACTTCGGCCATAAGAATAAATAGAAAGGGAGATAGCAGATCTCCTTAACGTATACCACGAGAAGGTTTAATTACTCCAGACGGGACCCCATTTATCATAATGGAGAAGAAAGTTGAGGAAACAAGTTACATAATCCAGTTAACCCAACTCTAGCTAAACCCAAAGGCTTCCAACATTTTCCTTATGAAATGCCAATTTAGTTTATCATAGGCTTTAGCAATATCTAGTTTAACCAGCATACCCGACATTTTCCTACTTTTGATGGAGTGTAATATTTCGTGAACCAGAATAATCCCATCTGATATCTGCCTCCCTTCCACAAAACTAGATTGTTGAGGACAAATTAGAGAAGGTAAAATAGGTTTCAAATGATTAGCAATGACCTTAGTAATGATTTTGTAAATGACATTACAGAGACTGATCATCTGAATTTGTTAGGAGAATTAGCGCCCTCACATTTGGGAATCAGTGTAAGAAAGGTAGCATTCAAAGTAGGTAGGATGTGACCAAAAATCCTAGATTGCTTCACAATTTTCCAAACATCCAGCTTTACCATCACCCAGAAATGATGAAAAAAATTACTAGTAAAACCATCAGGGCCAGGTGAGGTTCCTTCCTTCATCTGAAAAACGACATCCTGGACCTCTTGATGACTAATATATTTTATTAATAGCTGGTTCTATTCCCTCGAGCCCAGGGTAGGAATCCTACTAGTGATAACTTCAATTTCATCCAAGCGGTTTCATCTTGGATCCATTAAAATATCAGAAAAGTGAGCATTTAGAATGTCCTCAATTTCTTCTTGGAATTCCACTTTTTATCCTGCAGCATTTTGAATCGAATGGATTTTGTTTTGAAAACTAGTCTGGATTACAAAGTGGTGAAAGAATTTGGTGTTATTTTCTCCTTCCAAAAGCCATTTGATTCGAGACTTTTGCCACCACAGAAGTTCCTCTTGTTTCTCTCGTTCTTCAAGCTGAGCTTCCACAATCATTTTTTCCTTGATTAAGGCCTAAGAGTAGCCTTCATTAATCCCTTTAGTTTGAATCTCGTGAAGACAAATTTCCAGGCAGTATTTTTCATAAAAAATGTTCCCGAACTCTTCCTTGTTCCATTTCTTGGTTTTGGACTTCAGAGCCTTCAGATTTTGTTGGAATCAAACATATTAATCATATGGTCCGAGTGCATTTCAGGCCACCATGATTTGATCTTGCCCTCAAAATCCGAATTAGCCAACCAGAATTGCTCAAAATGAAAAGGTTTCTTAAATTGAGACCCTAATCCACTCCACATCAGTTCAATTGTCTAGTGGTCAGAAACCCTTCCCGAGAGTGTAGCACAATGAATTTCGCTTCCCAGGTCAATGATATATTCCGAGACTAAGAACCAATCAAGTCTGGAGGCAATATGGCGGTCCCCTGTTCTTTTGTTATTCCAAGTAAACCATCCCTCCCCCAGAGTAATATCTACAAGCCCCGGATCTTCAATGGTGTCTATAAAAATATTACATTCCTCCTCCAAACATCGACACCCACCCTTTTTTTCTTCTAAGGAGGTGATGATATTAAAATCTCCTCCAACCACCAAGTGCTCAAATAACACATATTTCAAGAAATCTAGAAAAATTCTATTACAAGGACTTCTATGACATTGAATTTTTTTGTAAACATTTTATTTATTTCATTTAATTTGTAAAAATTATGCATTAAAGAAATATTCCATTAAAATTGGAAAATTTAATCCTAGAAAGAATGTTTTTATTGATCACAAATTTTATTTACTCCAAGTGTTTTTAATATACAATCATAAAAAATGAAATGTTGTATCATTTATAAC
>LPNX010843204.1:436-12767 GCA_001517045.1 Pseudotsuga menziesii | reverse complement strand
AGGGGAGTTTAAAAGTTAAAACCAACACAAGAGAATGAAAGAACATCTTGGATAGTTGCAACAATGAAGTAAATAGGATTGTAGCAGAGTTGAGATACAAAAAAAAATGGCGATCACATGGACAACATGGGAAACTTTGAAGTTGTTACAAGGAAGGTAAAGGAAGTGGAATCCCAATTCCATGAAGTAGAGTGTAAAAGCATTTTCTTGTGCTCTAAAGTCTTTAGTTGATGGATTTGGAGGTTCACGCACAGAGGAAGGTGGACAGCTTCATGCAGTAGAAGACCGGCTTCCCAGGCTCACATAAAGACAGGAACAAACCTACCAGAGTTGTGGTCACTGATTAGCAGCGACCCAAGGGCCAGACACCCCCCAGCCTCCAGATTCAGGGAATTCTCATGAGATCTTCAGTGTTGCAGACTCAAATCACATCACACGCCAAAATGGAAACACCTAGCAGCCCAAAAAAGGATAGAAAGATATTTCTAATTTTCTACTTCTATACTATGCTGCTTCAGCCAAAACAATGGAGATAGACAGAAAGATGCTTCCTTCACCATATAGTAATAGTCACCAGATAGCTGATCACAAAATCTGTTAGGAGAAAAACTTATCGACAGAGTAAAAAGATATACTTGATGCAAAACATGTTTATCAACAGGCATACATAATGTAAGATCATTCTACATGCAAAACTGTACAATAATGCAGGAGATGGGAAATAACACTGCATTAAGATGTAAGCAACACAAGACATCATACATGGTGTGCTTACACACCAAATCATTGACAGTGAAAATAAGAAAATGCAGGGTACATGACCAAAGGCAGGAGATGTGGGTCACAAACTGCTTAACTTGCCTGAGCCATATCATTCATTTTTTATATATGAAAACAATACTTGAATTCCCAAACTTGTTTAGCATGAAGGTGGTTTCTAACTTTATAATATCTAGAAGTTTGAAGTATATAGCAACCATACATAATTAAAAAAAGAACTGAGCTTATCGCATTATAGCCATACCAGGAATAGCCCCTGAACAGAACATACGGAAAAATCCAACTACACAAGATCAATCCAAGATGATCAAGGATAGGTATAACCTGAGCAGCATCCTAAATAATGGCTTCTAAAATACCCAAGTGATAAAAGATTGCATTATTAGACCACAGCCATGTTAATGACCCATGTTCAAACCCCCGGCGAGCATAAAGAGATAAATTAATAAGAATAGATAACATAACCATACAATAGAACGAACTCACTCAAATCTTTTAGGATTTTTATGTCTCAAATAGAAAGAAGAATGGAAAGTAGAATCCTGGAAACATAAGAAATTTTCAGGTAGGCTGAGATAGATTTTTGCTCAGGGGAAACCTTTGGAGAAGTCTTGTCAAAATGTGATGATGTTAGATATTAGAGATAATGTGCTTAAGGCAATGATAGAAATGAAGCATTAACTGTATGCATTTGTAAACAATTTCAAACAGTTCATAATTGTATGCATTTGTATTAACTATTAAGAGACCATTTTTTTTCTTGGTGTGACCAATATCATCCACTCTCAAAACTAGTGCCCTTTAAGCTAATAAGTATGTGTTTTTAATATCAAGAAAAGACAGAACATGTGACAGATCTGTATAAAAAAGAGAGCCAAAGAATGGATGAACAACGTGGAGCCTAGCATAATCCCAGTCCCTGGGATAAGCACTGCCTCCACAGATAATAAGCTTAGGCCTGGAATCCAAGGCTTTCTCCTCCAGCTTGTCATAATCAATGAACCCAGTCTCCTGGCTGACCCTGTAAGGAAAAATATTGAAGTAAATCGATGTAGCAGACCTGTGCCATCCGTTTTCCCCTGAAGCAGACCCAAATCTTGTGCTGCTCCATACCCAATGCATGAACATCCAGGGCCTGCAAATCAGGGACGAAGTAAAATAAATTTACCCAAAAGTCCATCGCGGATGAGAGGTCTGAGTCTGTGACTCTAGAAGATAGATCTCTCTGCTGCTTTGTATTGGTTCGACTCTTCAATGGGTTTCGAGCTCTTTGATATGATCCTGAAGTAAGGATTTAAGAAACCTCACCGTGATGACTCAGCAATCTACAAGCCCATGGGTACTCTAAAAACAAGGAGGCCTACAAGCATCTATAATCCATCCATACAAGAAGATAATACTTAAAGAGGTGTCGCGCTCCCGGATAATAGTATCCAGGTCTCTCCTCAGCTTAGCAATCCATGAAGCAGCCTGACCTCCTCTGATCGCGTAGTTCGACCCTATCCTCATGTGTGGAAGAAGGATCGGGCCTGTGGGGGCGAAATACCAAATTTTTAACCTATCTACCATAAATTTGGGCGAATCTTCTTCATTTATCCTCCAAAACTGTAAATTTTTGGCGATTTCACCTCGATTTCACCTCCATTAAGGAAGAAATCGGGGCTAATGTCACGATTTTCCCATCGACGGCTTGGCGAAATTAGGTTCTATGGATTTTCAGAGGTTAATCGCGCGGGATATTTAATGAAGGGAAATTATATATAAAATAAAATATGGGCTAATTTATTAAATTAAAAAAAAACCATTTTAATATTAAAAATTCGCCCATCTTTTTTCGGGCACCCCTTAAAATTCGCCAATGGGCTATAATTCGCCCCTAAAATCATCCCTGTCGACGACGATGTTACATTTTAAGGGGGTGTGTATGTCACATACCCCAATTTTGTAAATAACGTTAATTGTTTTTATTATATTCCTGAGACATTATGTTAAAATTAATGCTAAGTAGGAACTGATGACTCAGCAGAGTCAACAGAAATGGAATGTAAATTCAGAATATTTTATTATTAATAAATAAATTATGGAGACAACAGCATGCGAGAGCTGTTAAAAAGAGGTTACTGGTCAAACTGGTGGATGGAACTAGGTGGAGGGAAAAAGACAAGTGGCAGCATCCTCAGACACTTCCTAAGTTGCAGGTGGCAACTTCCCTATAATTGGGGTCATGATCCCCCAAGAAAGTGGGATCAGAGCAGGTGGCTCATTAAATGACAACTAACCCAAAAAGACCTAAGCAATATTTTAAAAGTACTCAATGAAGAGAGCTGAGGCTGCTCAGATATTTTCCAGAGAGAATTCATTCAGGTGAATGATATTCAGGAAATTCATTGAAGAAAGAGGGAAAAACAGTAAGGAAGTTGTACTGAGAGGATTGCTGTAGTAACTTGGTTTATTACAGCTTGTTATCTAGAAGAGCTTACTGATAAGTTCAGATTGATATTGAGTTTTGAAGACTGGTATTTGAATTTCTGCACCTAGTTCCATCCAGGGAGACCAGAGCAAGCTCGGGGGTCCTGAGGAGTCGCTGTTTGAGCGCTCTCCAAGAGTTGGTAGGGAGGAACGGCCTCCGATTGCTGTTATTGTCCACAGTTTCAATAGGTTGTGTCACTTAACTATTTTGGTTTTGAATAAATGTGAATGAATGAATGTTATGCTTATATTATATGACAGAAGATTTAGCTAGTTTAGTAATATAAATGTTTTAGTTTATCAGTAATTGAATTTGTGGATGAAAAATAATGACCCACTGTGTTTTTCCACATCTGGGTTTTACCAGATAGTACTCTAGCGCAGGGGCAAAAATTACAAGAAGATAGTATGATGAGATGGTAAAAATTGTAGAGTGATTCTTCACATATCATTAGAATACATTAGTTGTTTGACTAATAGTTGTTATGCACATAGATAAAAACTATTCTCTCGTATAGTATATCTTTCTCTGTAATTCGATTATTGCAAAGAACAGATAGAAGATTATGCTAGTTGTAATAAAGAAAAGATAGACTAAGTTTTTCTGCTGTTTAAACCCTATAATTGTTTATCTTCCAGTTTGAAAGAATCTAACTTCTTATGCTGAAAAGACAATACTAATAGCAGGAGTAATTATCGATTGGTTAGATTTTACAGTTAAACCTAATTGTGTTAGTCTGCAGTTATTTAATTACTAAATCCTCTTTTATTTCAACTGAGCTCAAACAGATTACAAAACTGTTATTCTATTCTATTTTATATGTGGTAAATGAATGTTATTAAATACACAGGAATTTATATATATGTATAAGAGATAAAGCTTAAATATTATATGCGTATTAAGTAAATATACATAGGCATCATAACTAAATAGATAGACCAAACCAAAAATTGGATAATAAAATTAAAATAATAAATATAGAAACTTTGTACTCACAAAAAAAGTAATATTGTTGTTGTATTAATAATAATGAACTTATATTACAAACAATATAAGAGCATTACTAATGTAATACTTAAAGTAATATTTTATTATTACAATTGCAAACTTAGATTATTTATACTCTATGTACAAATAAATAAAGACTATGTAAAAATAAACTGTTTATACTCTGCGTATTATACAATAATTAATTAATACTTGAAGACATTAATAAAATATAATAAGATTATAACAGTCTTACATAAATTTGAAAGGTATGCACTGTGCATTAAAATTTACAGTCTCTAACAAATAGAAGTCAGGTTATTAAGCCAGCACAGAACCCTTGACAACAAATTTATTTAACAATAAGTTGGAGAGTACTTAAATCACAGATTTTTTTATAAACTGAGAATAAACTAGTATTACTGTAAATAAACACAAATTATTTATACGTTGCAGGATAATAATTATATAATATCAATTCCAACACTCTCTCGATTAAAATAACTAAGTATCCGAGAGTACCAGAATAACAATGTTCTGTTTATTTAATGTACTGAATAGACAAAGTATGCAAGTTAAAATATTAAGAACAAACAGTAACTTGGGTGATAAATTCAATCATTAATAGTACAAGATAATTTCCATTTTCAGTACTTATAAAGAGAGTAACCATTAGTTACTTCAGTACTCCACCGCAAAAGTAAATTAAATAAATAGTGTTACAGTGAGCTCGACTTACCGAGATAATTCTTTTACTATAATAAGTTACAAAGGTATTTTATTTTTAACAGAACAAATTTTTAAAGTTCAGGTAAAACATTTTCTTTTACAGCCGATTCCAAATATTGTCAACATATTATAAGTAAACAGAAATTAAATAAATATATGAAAACAGTAAGGTATTGAAAGCTCAAAATAACCAGAAAGAACTGGTAATAATTCATATTTAAGTTAGGGTTTCAACCCTATAAATATAAAACATTTACAGTAGGGTGGAATCAGGCTTTTCAAGCCCTTCTTCCAAGTCATCTCTCGACATTTGTATTTACACAGTAAATACTATGTGAGGGACTACGCACGCCACGACCATTACAAGTTTGTAAAACTGTCCTTTTTTATATATACTTTCACGGCCATAGCCCAAGCACTATCGTGAAGTTCAAGGAACCCTTGTAACTACGAATTTAATCAACAAAAGGAAAGTAACAAGCAAACTGAAACCCTAAGGTAACAGATTTAACAACGCAACCAATCTCTTCCAGTTGGACCAAACAAATAGTAGCGGCCATGGTAAAAAAACCAATCTTACTGCTAACCCTGAACCGCTGTTGTATTTTCGCACAGCCAACCGAAGGAAGAAGTCGACTTGTACAAGATGTATCCATTAAAAACTGTTAGAACTACCCTATGTTTTCAAAAAAACAAATTAATGAACAAAAGCTAAGAACTGACAGTCCTCTTACCAGAATATTTGAAAAGCGTGGCCACCATCTAAATGCAAAATGCCCATGAAAACCTTCTGCAGAAAGGAAAGAAAGGATTGACTGCGCAGCACACATCTAACACTGTCTCAAGGAATACTTCAACACCCACGAATGAGGAATAAATTGCAGTCGAGGGTTTTGAATAAGGCAACGGTGAGGGAGAGTAACCCTAGGTTGACCAATAGCCTTCGTAATAACCAAACAATGGCACACTAACACCTTCTTACAGACAATGGAAGAATCTTCAAGCAAGAACGACGAGGGGGAGGCTTTCATACAGCAAATAACGACGGCGCCTTGAGGAGAAATCGCAACAGAGGAGAGACTGCCTGAAGGCAAAAGGAGAATGATGAAGTTAGGGTTCGACCGAGACCTTTTATCAATCAAATGCATGGACTAGGGAGTGCCACGTTGTTACGTAGATTTTTATGCGTTTTGGGTAACGTTGCATAGTTCGGATTTCAACAAATGATTTCCAATCATTTTATTGCTCATCCATAGTTCATCTATCACGAATAGCACGTAGCATGAACCTGCATTGTTTTGTCACAAAAAAGTCTTGTTAATAATCATTAAGGGCATGGGAAACCATACGATCCTTATGATTGTGTTCATAGTATATAAATTGCAAATTATAATCTTACCTTTGTATCATAATATTAACCCTTTGCTTATTTCTTTTCTATATTACAAAGCTTTGACAAGGGTCGTATAGGGAATAGTGGTATTATCTCAATGCAAGTGTCTAGCTTGATACCCTAGCAATTAAACAACCCAAGTAGAATATTGTTTAAATAAGTATATTTATTCGTTTATGTAATGAAGTTAAGAAAGCCATCATGATAAAAGAGGATTGAAGGTACACTTAAGGTAATCTATAGACTTGTTCAGTAAAGACATTTACTATACCTCAGTTTATCATAGAATTGGCTATGGTTCCTTAAGCCAATCTATTAAATAGTTCTAAAATGTTATTAAGTTATGAAAAAGAATTTTCTTGGTTTACATAACCTAATCATGATAAGTAATGTCTATATTTATAAGGGTTACATACTTTAAATAATGTAGTATGGATCTAACACATTTGTATAGAAATCTATTAGATCTCTAAAAATAAAAAGGTGCTATTGATATTGAATATCATTACTGTCTGTAAATAAATGATAAATCTCCAAACAATTATGGTAAAGAGAAATTTGAAACCCTCTATTACTAAATTCTTTTATTTCACTGCAGTATGCTTTGAGTTTGTAATTACCTCAAAAATAGAGAGAATAAAAGTAAGAATGGGATGCTTAAGCTCTTTAACATTGTATAGTATTCTTTCCAGACATGACATAGTTTAGTGAGATGGATAACTAAACATAGATCTTGAACTTACTTTTCTACCTGTAACAACATGAATTCAAGTACTTCATCATACAATTGACAACTATGTTAGACGTGAAACCTTTCTTAAATCTTTTGAAGACTATAGTATATTGTGACTAAAAAGGAAACGGTTGGAATCATTACTGTCGGAACTAACTTCTATCCCTCAAGAAGTAAAAGAATAGAACAATGAAATAATTATACTTTGAATGTTGGAATTTTGTTTAAGTGTCTATTTTTTTACTGAGTTCACTGTTGCGACCATCCTTAAATCAAATGCTTTAAAAACTTATTAAGAAGCATCCAAAGTTTCTTACACGTAGTCTGTAAAAATAGGAAGAACTCTCTGCATTAGCTCGGAAGCTAAGTAAGCCTAGTTTTTACATGACAGTCTCTTTTGTATGATCGCAAAAAGAACAAAATCAGTAAACTGAAAAGAACAGTTCTACTGCTAGAATGTAAGCAACAAATAATTAATTTCGATAACAGATAACTAATCAAACAGTTAGCTACTGCTTTTATTGAAATTTATATGTACTTAAAAATTTAAATTTTTTTTGAAATTTTGGGGTTCTGACAGTAAGGCTAGATGGTACTCCAAGGAGAAGGTAGAGAAAAAAATTCCTTACCTCATTCAATAAAATGTTTTTGGGATCAAAAGGATCCTTAAATGCGGAGGTGTGATATGGAATGGATAAACATATCATTTTTAATCCATTTTGGTGATTTTTTGGTCAAAATATTGGATGAATTGGTTTGTAGGGACCATTTTAGGTGCAAGTCTCACTTTGCAAATTTGGGGTTCATAACCTTTTGGGACTTTCTTGAGGGTATAAACATTGTTTTTGGGGTATAAATTTCATCACTTATGTCATGCCCTTTGATGCAATTCTAATCTCTGAGGCCTTTCTAATGGTCTAAGCATTGCCTCAAATGAAGTTTGTGTGGAAAAGTTGTGCCTTTCGTATGTTGACCTATCTAGTTGATCACCATGGTATTGAGTGGTTTCTACATTAGTTCTCATTTATCACACGTGTGGATCTCATCACATGTGTACATTCAAGAACATTCTAGAACACTCAAAAATCTAACCCTAATAACGATTTTGGCATGTCAAAACCCTAAAATTAACTCTATGTGACTATAAGGCTATGTTAAATACCAACCCATTATGAAGAGAAGGGGTTTCATTATTTTGATGTATTTTATTGTTCCATAGTTGAGAAACAACACAAGAGTGGATATTAGATCAAAAAAGAGGAACGGGTAGATCTTGTAGTAAACAATATGGTAGTATAGCGATAGGTAACTCCATAAATATTATCACTTTCTTTGTATTTGCACTCGATATAAAAGAGAAAGGAATAGTCCTCATTGTTGGCTGGGTTTTTCCCCATAGTGGGTTTTCCTAAGGGATATCTTGTGTTATTTGTATGGAGTGTGGGTTTATATTCTCTAGTTATTTTTTTATAGTTCTAATTATTTAACAATTTATAGAAACAATGTAGTAAAAAGAACTAACTTGTAAGATCCATTGTGATAAACTGTTGCAATGGAATATCCATGACAGTTTATAGATCAACCATGGTAACTCAATTATTCTCTATTGATATTAGAATTTATAATGTGAATTATTCTATTATGTTTTTTCTCAGATTCATGGGACATCCTAATTATATCTATTTAGAATAATACAACTACATTAAAGCTAGACAATGTGGTTGCATACCTATTACTAGAAGATATGAGGTGGAAAACCATGGGTTTTTAGACCAAGGGTACGTTATTTGTGAGAGGTTTACCTACAAATATGGATTATAATAAATATTTTGGGGGGTGTATTTGAATCTAGAGTTAGATCTAAATGTCCAAGATAACCTATAAGCAAATGCAACAAAAATGGGCATTATAAGAAATAATGTAGATAAAAATTATTGATAAAATCAAAGAATATTTTGATGGTTCTCCTTTCATAGAAGGGAAGGCCTCCTTACAAGGATGGGTTATGTACTTGGAATTTACAAGTACATATTCATAACATGATTCAAAGGTTGATATAATCAAGTGTGTCTTTAACATGACTCCTCACAAGGATTGGTTTTGTGAATATGAAAAGTATAATGGAGGTTGTGTCTTCCTAGGAAATTACTCAAAAACCAAAATCGTAAGACATGGAAGGGTTTGATTAATCTTAAAGATGAAAGGGTTGAAATCCTTCTTGTTGTTATATATTCTAGGATTATCCAAATACCTAATATATGTGAGTAAGATGAGTGATGAGGGTGTGTAGACTTTATTTATAAAGGATACATGCAAGATGTTTTCAAGATCAATGGTGTTGTATTCAGGAGTTTAGGTTGGTATTTTGTACAATTTGTTGGAAAGCACTATTATTGAGGTGTGATAGTACTGATTTTAGTAAGAATGAAACTAATAGAACTCATGTAGAGAAGCAAATGGTCAGGCAATAGAGAATGGGACATATTGGAGAGAAGGGAGTTCATGAATTGCATAGTAAAGGTATTATTGAAGGTTTTCCTATTTTTTGTCTTTATATTTTGATTTTTTGGAACACAATGAATAGGGTAAATAAATTTAGGATAGATTCACTTCTAGTGGTACTACACAAGAAAAAAACATCATAGAAATGATATACAATTATGTGTTTGGACCTATACTTATTTCATTTCTAAGAGTAAAAAGTCTCATTATAGATGATTTCTCTTGGAAAACATTGTTATATTTCTAAACAAGAAATATAAAGTTTTTGAAAAATTCAAAGAGTTCGCTACTCTTGTAGAGAACTAGACATAGTAGAAAATAAAATTGTTGAGGACTCATAATACTTGAGAGTTCAGTGGGGATTTTTTTTTGCAGTTTTGTAAATAATGCATAATAGCATAACAAAATACAACTCCATGCACACCTCAATAGGATGGATATGCAGAAAGGATGAACATGATGTTGATGGAAAATACAAGAAGTATGCATAGAGGTGTAGGAATTAAAAAAAAATTATGGGCATAGGTAGTAGATATTGCATGTTATTTGATCAACTGATCACCTACATCAACGCTAGTTGGTAAGACTCAACATAAGGAATGGGCTAGTAAGAAGTCCTCTCTTGTACATATTAGACTATTTGGGTGTGATGCGTATGTACATGTTTCAAAGGAGAAAGTAACAAGCTAGACAATAAAGCAAAGAAATGTATCTTTGTTGATTATAAAGGTCGAGTAAAAGGCTACAAACTTTGGAATCCAAATTATAGTCATGACATGATCTTCAAAGAAGTTAAAAGTACTCTCAAGAATGAATATTAATAGAGAGAAGGAGAAGGAGAGAAAATGTAATTTAAGTTAGAGAATGGAAAATTTAACTCAATTGATGAAGATGAGTCATGAATTAGATGATGAAGAGGAACCACATACCCCATCCTTGAGATGAAATATTCGAGTAAGAAGGAAAATATAAAGTTATACTACACATGATTTCCATTCTACCTTTGTTTTGTCTGCAATTGAAGGTAATCCTTATATATTAAAGAGAGAACTAATTCTAAAGAAGATAAACCCCGGATGAAGTCCAACGGTAGAAGAAATGAAGGCCTTGGACAAAAATGATGCATGGGACTTAGTCAAGTTTCCTGATGAAAGAAATTATATTGGTAGAAAATGGGTGTTCAGGAATAATCTCAATGTAAAAAGAAAAGTGGAGAAGTACAAGGAATTACTTGGTAGAATAATGATATTCCTAGGTGGAGGGAATTGACTTGGGAAATATTTTCTCTTTTGTTGAAAAATTGACTTTCATTTGATTTGATTTTCTCTTACTACATCATTTTATCTTGAAGTAGAACAAATGGATGTAAAAACAATGCTCCTACACAGGACTTGGAAGGAAAAATCTACAACAAACAATTTGAAGGATTCATGGTGAAGAGCAAGAAGGAGTTGGTTTGCAAGATGAAGAAGTCCCTATATTGCTTAAAGCAATCCCCAAGAATGTGGTATCAAAATTTTGATACTTTTATACTAGGACTGATATTTGTAAGAAGCAAGGATGATCACTATGTGTACTCCAAGGAGATCAATGATCACTTTATTTTAGTGTTGTATGTTGATAATAAGAAACAACAAGGATATAATCAAGGAGATCAAATCTAAATTATCCTTTAGGCTTTCCATGAAGGATATTGGTGTTGCAAACTTTATTTTGGGCATGGAGAATATAAAAGATACTATAAAAAAAAAAATTCGGTTCAACCAGAGAAAGTGTGTTAAGACAATTTTGCAAAGATATAATGTTATCATCTTCGAGCGCTCCTCGTCATTTTCATCAAACCCTTGAAAACTATATTTTTATAATTCTTTCATTATGAATAAAACTTGGCTTATATTTTCTTCACGATCTTAAATTCTTTCATTAACTTAAACTTTTCCATGCATTCTTCCAAGTAGATATAAAACACACACGACTTTTCAAGTTCATTATATTTCCCTAGTTCTTATTTACAATGTAAAAGCGTTCAATTTTGAACAATATCATGTTAGTTCTTATTTACAATGTAAAGGAGTTCAATTTTCAACAATAACATCTTCATTATCCGCAAGATGTAGAATAGTTGGTGGCGGGGTATGGTTAAGATTCTCCTTAAGCTGAAAGGTCGCCGGTTCTAATCCCTTCGGATACCAAAAAATTCAACCATGTTAAGGGTTGGTACGGTCCAGGCCGGGTGCAATCCCTGGGTGATTTTGACGGCTTAGATGCCATTGGTTCGTGGTTTCTTAGCCAATGGAAACCCTGCTAGTCAAGAGAGTTACACCACTTTACCAACAACAAAAAACAATAACATCTTCATTTAAAAAACTTACTTTTTTAATAGTTCTATAATACTTATAAAAATATTTTAAATTTTACTTTCCAATTTGTTTATATTTAAAAATTATCAATTAATAAAAATCAAAACACGATGCAAACTACCAACAACTTTGATATTATGTTAAAATACAATAAATTCACAACACATATAACATCACAAACTCAAAACAAAGAAAAATTGCAAAGATGATAACCTATTTAAAAAAGAATTAGTATTAGTATGTATGCTTGACATATGTAAAGGTGGAGTTTTCACAATACATATGATAATGATTCATTAATATTTTATATGAATGAATTACACATTCATAATTATTAAAATAATTAGGAATTGAATAGGAACTAATGAATCCACATC
>LPNX010843190.1:121206-137829 GCA_001517045.1 Pseudotsuga menziesii | reverse complement strand
TCATCCTTAGTAACTTAATAGGGTCTACCCCCCTTGGCTTCGTTAGGAGTTGAGCCTAAACGGAGGAGTTAAGAACAAGGTGACAGCCTTGACTCGAGACTTGTCCCCAAGGACACACCGAGTGGCTTGAAGATTTTTGCCACGTGATCCAGGTGTGTGAAAAGGCGGCAACAGGTGCTATAAATCATTCCTCCAAGGCATATGAGTTCTCACACTTCATTCCAGTTTTAGAACCAATGCACTCTTAACAACCACTTGCAAGGGAAGGTAAAATCATTTCATCTACCTTTTTTGCAGTTTCCACTAGTATTGCATATCCAACTGTATCAGTTTATGAAATTGAGATTCAGGGTGATTCAAATCTAGATCCAGTCCCTACTTCCAAAATGGAAGCTAGGAAGATGATTGGAAATCCATCTAACACTCAAAATGGAAGGACCCTTGTGCTATGTCATGCAATCTTACCTCCTTCATAGAGATGCAATATAATTCCTGTAAGATTCTACATGGAAAGGGATCTATATCAATACATTCAGAAGAATAGAGTGGATCATACACCTCTTCATCTAGAATGAAGCAAAGGTTACATTCCTCCTTCCTTCCATCATCATTTTGGGAGAAGATGGATAAGTTTACATGCCAGGTTCCAGGATACCTGTGCACAGAACATCATGCATGCTTCCTCGCTACATCACAGAGATTGTAGCAACACATTTACAAGTTTTTCAAACTTGAATCCCGATTCTACCTGCTTAGTTAGAGGGGGGGATTGTTATAGCTGATTTCGCCACTCCAGGTGAATCACACTTTGTATGGCCTTCCCTTGTCCCGCTGCAGACCCCTTAGAACCCATGGACCATTTTTTGTCCTTTGATGTTTCCTTGACCATCCCTAAAAACATGTGAAAAATGATACACGTGAATTTTAAACCTATGAGCGCATATATACGCGGGTTTGACCACTAAAACTGCGTACATCGGGATGTGTACAAAATCCAAATCCTTTTGGAGTTTTCCTTGACATGGATCCAACTCACTTGAATCTTGGCCTTCCCTATGCCTTGAGATAGCTCGGATTTGACCTTTCATTACCCCTTTGGAAAGCTATATAAGGAACCCCTTGGTACATTGAAGGCATAAGAGAGAATTGAGAGCAAAGAAACTATAGTCCATTGTTGGCAGAACTTATGCTTGAGTCTGCATCCCTTTGTCCCTTGGAGCACTTTTGTGTTCTTCCCAAGCTTGCCTTTTGCTTGTGAGCTTGCTATCTAGAGATGGAGGATTGAAGTGGTGGAGGCCCAAGTGGGGGATTTAGTTTCTCTGGTTCGCAGATGTTCCATTAGAGGTTGTATCTTGTAATCTCTGATTTATATTAATAGAAATATCTTTTCCTGTCCAATAATGTGTGTTTGAATGAATATTTTATCCATTGGATTATGTCAAATACTTATACATTATTGATTATATATGCTAGAATAGATCTAACACCATGATATATAGAATGCTTGTATTGTTTACTTGTTGTTGAGGAAGTAATCTATCAATTCAAGCTGAAGTTGGAAAGCTCAATGGGGATCTACTTCAACCATCTGGAATAAGGTACGAGGTCTGATCCTTTAGTGTTAGATATTTATTTTCTATTGCATATTGGAAAGGATTGATTTCTGGAGTCAAGCTATCTATTGTGGTACCCCAAGCCATAGGAATTTCTCTCTGTAACAGAATTGGTGACTCCACTGGGGACGTTCCTTGTTTTTGTTTAGGGTGTTGGGGCTCAATGTGCTTGATATTATTGACTTGCTCTTTGTTTCTCCTTGTTTCTGGGTTGCATTTTATAGTATCTTCATCCATTAACACTCCGCTTTATTGGTTTGAACCTTAGCCTGCTTTTTACCACTGCCTTCTCTGTATACGCAGGTTTTTGGCCAAAAGTTGCGTACATACACGAATTTTTGGCCAAAAGTCACGTATACATGCAGGTTTTTGGCCAAAATCCACGTATACACGCAGGTTATTGGCCACAAGTCGCGTATATACGCAACTATTCTTTAAACAGTCGCGTACATCCTCCCTTTTGGTGAGTTTGATGTTGTGGGAAGTTGCTGGGTGGGTTGTGAGTGTGGTTGGGTCTTCCTTGGGTCTGATGTTGTCTGTTGGATGCTTCTTTTGTGACCAGAGACCGATTTTTCATTGATTTTTCTTTGAAAGTATTTTTAGTAATTTATCCTTTTTGTTTTTCCATTAGTGGATTACTCTTTTTTGTCTTGGTGTCTTTCTGGGCTTGTGTTTTATACTTGCTGCAGAGACTGAGAGTTTTAGATGACTTTTATTGCATTTTTCATTCTTTTATATTGAAAAATACAAAGTAGTTGCACTCTTAGTTGCATCTTAGATATATATTTGAGGAGGTACTTGCATTGGATTGCTTTGATGAGAGTTCTGTTTAGGCTTTCATATAGGAAGGATTGCATTGGCATTTGGAAAGGAACATATATTTATGCATCTCATGTAGTGGCATACCATATTTTTCATTTGACAAAGATTGCACTTAGCATTGTTTGTTATGGTGTGCATATTTACTTCACTGCTGATTCATAACTTCATTAGTTGCACAATCATTTCCCTTTGAGTAATTACATCCATTAAAATCAACGCATAATTTAAAATGTATTACACTATTTTCTTTGATAGGGTACACCAACAAGCTTAGGTTTTAGGATCTTGGAATAGTTCATTGTGAGTAAATTCTCTAAGACCACTAAACAACAACATGTATGTGTCTGTCTAGGTGAGTGTGTGAAATATTTGGTATAACCAGTGTTTCTAAGGATCCTCCTCTCAAAAGGGAGTTAAGCACGAGGCAGTGTAAGCGGTTATTGATTGGGATGACCCCTAGTCATAACTAAGTAGCATCGGAGATATTTCCAGGATTGTATTCGTATCTGGGGGCTCTTTCGAGAATTTTGGGATTTGCTACCCTGCCCATATGGTCAATCTCACCTGCGACTGTCTGCCTGAGCATTGAATATATTGAGGTGACCTTAGTGGCCTTACCTAGGATATCGAGGGGGTACTTTGTAAGGGTTATTCTGTGGGTGTCCCGACCAGGTAGAGGTCGGAAAACAAAGTCTCTTTATGCGTTGAAGCTGAGGGACACTATAATTGGTTATGTACCTCTACTTGTAGTGTATGGGAGTTTCAAGCCTCTCCTAGGTGAGACATACCTGCTGCATTCTGGAGCTCACATATCCTCCCCTTGGTTTGGTTGTATTTGGCTGTAGATTTTCTTAGGAGTGTGCTCTTTGTGCGCTAGTTGGCCTTTGGGATCATGGTTACTTGAGTATATTTATGCTCTCTTGAGTTCAGGTCTTTTTATTTTTGGCATGCCTGGTATCCTATCACCTATCCTTGGTCCTAGTATGGACCCTAGTGTCATACTTGGGGACATCACAACCCCTTATCGTGCTCGTAGATTTGGGAATGGTCATATTCCATCCTCTACTCCATTTGTGGAGGATTTTTGTTCCCTTTGCTCAGTCTTTACACCATTGGTCACCCTCATGGGGGTGGTAGTGGATGCGTGAATGTTGGGTCTACACCTTACTTTCCTTTTTTATGTCCCATCATTTGCCGCATTGTTTCCTTTGGGTGCATTTGTCATGATCATTCCTCCCTATTCCCTATAGTTTGGATTCTTTATTGACTATTTTGGGTTGTTTTGGACTAATATGGTTGTCATGTAGGGTCCAGTTTTTGTACACTCTCTCCAAGGTTTCGACCCATTCGTGCCTATCATAGGTATTATGTCTGAACTGGCATATAGGTTAGGATATCACATCCGCTTGCACTTATGCATTGCCTTATGACCGTTCCATCTTAACCTTAGGTACGAACGCATTCCATGGTATCACGAAACCTTCATGCTGTTGTTAGAAGTGGTACTATGTGAATGGTAGAGCTTTCCTATACATGGGTGCCCTAGTTAGCTCCCTTTTGCATTTGGCACCCATGATGTGAGTCCTCTCTTAGGTCCGGGAGTCCCTTTTAGTCCCGCCATGTCCTTGAGCAAGAGATTCATACTCCTCTTGAACTTTATGCTGGCCATTTCCTCGGGACTCCCTTATGTCAAGTTGTGAATGCATTATCATGAGCTTTTCCTGCCATATTGAGCTTTATGCCAGCTCCCCTGACATTGCATTTCAGCCATATATCCCGAGCTTGTCTCATGTCTAGACATGTAGAGCCATCTTTTATATCCTTCGCAGCTTGTTTCCCTTTTACCGGGAGGGGATTTTCCCCTGAGTGTCGATATCCTACACATGTATCCTTGCATTGAGCATAGGTATGTTCCACTGCATGGAACTAGTTTTTTTCCCTTATGACACTCGTCTCCTCCTAGTTTGTAACTATAAAGCCATTTTATTCTTTTTCAAGCTTTTTAAATAAATGAAAAAGTCCAAAAAATAAAAAAACCAAAAAGCCGGACAAGGAAAGATGTTATCGCCTTCGAACAGAGCATTGTATATCACATCCATTGGTTGGGTTATAGTTTGAATTTAGGAGCTGTACTCATTTATCTGAGTTTATCTCCACCGACTGGTTAAGCTTCCAGTCCCTATGGAGCCTTTGTTGATGCCTCCTATGTCGCAGAGATGTCCCAGTTTGTATATCGATTCTATGCTTCCTTCACTCAGTGACGATACGTCATTATTCTCTTGTTCGAAGGAAGTTGAAGCCTGAGTTGGCCATTCCTCAGTTATCTTGAATTTGCATGTCTGCCATTCCTGGTATAGTTACTGGTTCGTGCACCTTATGATCGAGTCCTTCCACATTATACAACTTTGCTAAGTACCTCATGTTGGATGATGGGGGATGACTTAATGCCCTCCTTCTAGCGGATTTCATCCCATCGACTTCAGATCATTTATTCTGGGTTTGGAATCTAGAGTCATTTTGAGTGCCTTGAGACTTGCAGTCATCAGTGGCAGGTTCTCTCGCCATCGACAGTATTTTGGGAATACATCATGTCCCCTGATCAATGGTCCTCTCAAGTGGTCGACCTCAACACATTTATTCACACTTGTTAGTTTGCACTCTAGTACCTTGATTCCCATTTTCATTATCGGTGGATGATCTCACGTCTGTTAACGGTATACATCAATGACCGGTAATGAAACGATGGACTACTATGTTCGACCTAAACACCTCTATTCACATAGTAGGACATGTACTCGTAGCGGTTTGTGTAGAAGACCTTCCAGATTGGTGGCATCTCTTATATGCTACCTCCTTGATCATGCCAGTGTTCATGAGATTTAAGCTCTTGTGACTTGATTCCAGTATATGTCAGACATTTCCAGCCATTATGGAGATCTTGATCTGTTATATATCTTCAGCCATTATGGAGATCATGGTCCTTTGTATATATTCATCATGGAGATTTTTATCTATGTATATTGTACGTGGCGATGACCACTTATGTGATATCTTGTATTATGCCTATTCATGGCCATTGTACTGTTATGTATCCGAGACTGTTATATGTATTTGCAGTTATGTGCAGAGTTGTATTATTGTACTATGCTGATTGGGTGGCTGGTCTTCCATTTGAGATCCTTCATCACTCCACTACTGGGATGGACTTATAATGTATTTTGGCCATCGTATGACCCCTCTGACCTCACACATTAGGGGGCATCTATTATAGCTGATTTCACTAGTCTAGATGAATCACACTTTGTATGGCCTTCCCCTGTCCCGCTGCAGACACCTTAGACCCCATGGACCATTTTTTGTCCTTTGATGTTTCCTTGACCATCCCTAAAAACATGTGAAAAATGATAGACGTGACTTTTAAACCTATAAGCACATATATATGTGAGTTTGACCACTAAAACCACGTACATCGGGATGTGTACAAAATCCAAATCCTTTTGGAGTTTTCCTTGACATGGATCCAACTCACTTGACTCCTAGCCTTCCCTATGCCTTGAGATCCCTCGGATTCAACCTTTCATTACCCCTTTGAAAAGCTATATAAGGAACCCCTTGGTACATTGAAGGCATAAGAGAGAATTGAGAGCAAAGAAACTATAGTCCATTGTTGGCGGAACTTATGCTTGAGTCTGCATCCCTTTGTCCCTTGGAGCACTTTTGTGTTCTTCCCAAGCTTGCCTTTTGCTTGTGAGCTTGCTATCTAGAGATGGAGGATTGAAGTGGTGGACGCCCAAGTGGGAGATTCAATTTCTTTGGTTTGCAGACGTGCCGTCAGAGGTTGTATCTTGTAATCTCTGATTTATATTAATAGAAATATCTTTTCTTGTCTAATAATGTGTGTTTGAATGAATATTTTATCCATTGGATTATGTCAAATACTTATACATAATTGATTATATATGCTAGAATAGATCTAAAACCATGATATATAGAATGCTTGTATTGTTTACTTTTTGTTGAGGAAGTAATCTATCAATTCAAGCTGAAGTTGGAAAGCTCAACAGGGATCTACTTCAACCGTCTAGAATAAGGTACGAGGTCTGATCCTTTAGTGTTAGACATTTATTTTCTATTGCATATTGGAAAGGATTGATTTCTGGAGTCAAGTTGTCTATTGTGGTACCCCAAGCCATAGGAATTTCTCTCTATAACAGGGATTTTTCCATTTGGTTTTTTCCCGAGCTCCTTGTGTTGAGCAGTTACTTTACTTTACTTGCTGTAATGGGTGACCTATGGTATTAGTTACCAGGGCCCACAAATTGTCCAAGTTAGCATTCAGGGGGGGTGTTAGGATTATAATCCTCCCTTGTCCAATTTGGTCATTATGTCTTAATCAAGAGTCATGTCTAAATCAGGAGTCCGTTCAGTCTATTTTTAGTCACTAGCACAATTGGGTCCACTTGGCCTAATTGGGGCACATGCACCAGTTACTAAAGTGTGGGGAGCACTAATTGAGGCCAAATACCACTGATTTCACTTGCATGCATCAGTTTAGGATCCTCCTATATCAATCCCTACAAATTAGGAGTCGTTGGGAGTGCCGAGACCAACCTTCATCAGTTGAGTTCAGTTGGTGACTAGTCAAGCTTAGTTAGGAGTCAGTTACATTTAGTTCTATTCAGTTAGCACTGGGATTGCATGGTTTCATGCAAGTGAGGTGCATTTAATCACCTACCTCAGTCAGTTAGGCTAGTCAACATTGAATTAGACACTTGAGTTTGGATTTTGAACTCCGATGAACTCCGATAATGATTTAGACAAGGTTAGCAAACCATTCAGTCAAGTAGAGTCCAACCAATTCTAATTCCCTCACATGGATTTGAATTTCATGTGGCTATTTATCCATTGTACTTCGTTGTAATTAATTATCTAATTTCTTTTGATTAGTGAAAGCATTCACAGTTGCAAGCCATTTTTGCACTGTTTCATTCTTCAATTGCTGAGTAAATTGTGTGATCTATTTTGTGAGTTGTGTGTTGATCCATAGATCTATGTGCTCAATTTAATACCTATGCACAATCTATTGGGGCCATTTATGTTTTAAACATAAGAAATGATGAAGTCTACTCCAATGCTCTTGGGAACCCCATCATAGGAAAACTAAATTCGTTGCTTGACACTTCCTGAAAACCAAAGGTGAAGGATTTCGAATTTTGGAGGATTAGATAACTAATATTTACTTTCATATATCATACTTGGGTTGAAATTGCAAATTTGGTAAGAGTTTTCCAATTTTTGGAGAACATACATGAAAATTGACACACTGGGACTACACAACTACCATGAATTCAGAGCTTCCCAAACAAGGGTTAATAGAAACAAATGATAAATTTTAGAGATGGGATGTGTTCATTAAAATTATAACATGCATATGAAACTAAAAGGAAGTAAATTCAATGGAAAAAAAATCATCTATTACATAAACACTCAAAACTAGCAATTTTCCATGGAAATCTAGAGTAGGTGAAGAAAATGATTGAGAAACTCAGACTTTACTTATTCAAATTTGTATAAATATATTCAGAAGTTCAATAAAAATTCAAATACATAAATTAGGAACTATAATTCCTCTCAAAGGAAGATCATACATAACATACTCTAATACAGAACTCATGAGCATGTGGAAAGACTGTAAATCCCTAAGATTCGAATGGAGGACTTCATAAACTATGTGAAGAAAATCAGACTTGGATGGAAGAGACTTAAAAAATATGAAAAAACTGATATCAATGGCTGAAACATATCATTGGAAAAGTTGTCCGGGAACACCTCCTGGCTGTGACTACGAGCACATCTTCCAAGTCAGAGAATCTTGGAGCTCTCTATTCAATATTGAAATTGGAAAAATATGTGAAAGGTGTACTACTCCATATATTGATAGAATAGATCGCTTCTTGAGCAACCCTCCCTGGCCAATGCGCCATCATGAGATGTATTAGAATGTTCTTTCTTTGTGATCTTTTGCCTTGCATTCTTTCTTTTTCTTCTTTTTCACTACAACAAATCCTGGAATTAGCGTCCCTTTTTAGTGTAATTTTTTTTACATTGAGTGGTCAAACTAGATGCTAAATGGGACACATCATGGAAAAAACTTAAAGCGTCTCAAAAAACGTCTTTTTTTGCTTCCTAAATAGCATCCTTTATGACGTCCAAAATAGCGTCTCTTTTTTTGCTTCCAGAATAGCGCCCAACTTTTCTTTCTAAAAAACATTGAGGTTTTCTTCTAGAATAGCGTCCAACTTTCCTTCCTAAACAACATCGAGGTTTACTTCCTAAATAACGTCCTAGTTTGCTTCCTAGCGAGTGTCCTCTTTTGCTTCTTAAATGACATCCCCGTTAGCGCCATATTTGCATCCTTAATAGCACCATGTTAGCATCCAAATTAGCATCCAATATTGCATCCATTTTTTCTACCACTTTAGCATCCCATTTTGCACCATGTTTTACTTCCAGATATGTGTCAATTTTCACTTCCAAATTTGCACCAATTTTTGCTTCCTTTTTTGCATTGTGTTTTGCTACCAAAATGACGCCAATTATTTCTTCTATTGTTGCACCATATTTTGCTTCCTATGTTGTGCCATGTTTTGCATCCAAAGTAACGTCTTATTTTATTACCATATCAACGCCATGTTTCACTTCATCATTAGTGCCACGTGTTGCATCCTTTTTAATGCATAGTTTTGCATCTCTCATGTTTTGGTCACTAATTTAGTCGTTTTTAGTAATTTTATATACGCGTTTTGTCATTTTTTTGGTCACCTATATCTTATTTTTTGCTTACTAATTTAGTTTTTTTAACCGATATTATAATATCATTAGGGCATGGAGGAATCGAACCACCAACCTCCTGCTTGTAAGGCATGCACTCTTCCATTGAGCTAGAACCCTTTAAGAATTTGGGAACCTAACTTACAGAGTCCTCTATAATGGTAAAATGGAACAATACACAACTTTGTGTATCTAATGGTTAACAAAGGATGATATATTGTATAATTTCACAATATATGATCAAACCGGTTATGAAACCCATAAACCTTTTCTATGAATTTTGAACAAAACTCAAGACATTGGCTTGATAGGATTGCAAAAATCACTATTCCCTAGAAACTGTAAGTGTACCACTATATGAGACCTATCAACAACAATTATACTAGTGTGGATTCCAAGGATATAGTAGATAAGTATGATCATCCTAGAGCCATGTATAAGTGGAGCAATAAGGATAATCAAAAGAGGATGATCAACCCAATAGTTGGTGCTTCACATGGATCCTATCCACCATGGGATGAGCAAAGTTCCTTCTTCGTCCTTATGATGATGATGAAGTGATAAGAAATATCTTTCATTTATTTGTTACAACTTTCTCTAGGATCTATAATATAAATAGTTCTTTAGTCCCTCATTTGGAAGGAGGGTGACCATTTCAAAAAATAGAGTGAAAACCAGGTCATGTTATGATGTTGGACTTCAAATGTGAAGAATTAATTCTTGAAATGTTTCTCATCTTATTCTATGTTGCTAGTGAATCCCATCCAAAATATATGGTTACCCAATCCAAGATATTATGACAGTTATGTTGGACAAGACTGAAGATATACCCGAGCAGTTGTTAGCCACCATGCTAGCTCACATAGGGGAGGGAAAATACGGTGCTTCTCCAACTGCCCATGGACTTGATATAAATGTAATGGAGAAATGTGTAAACAATCTTGAACCTTACATGAACCACCTTATCATTTCAACAATGTCGACTGAGGAGGTTACTTGAGGTTACTAGATGTCATATCAAGCATGAAACACTTAACTTTTATATTCATTGTGCACATTAGAGAAATAAATTCAAGAGATGAATATGGTTGTTAATGATATTGGTTGCAACAATGATGAACCTATACCAAAAGATGTAAGCACTGGCATGGTTGAAAAACTTGTGCTTGATGACAAGAGTGATTCCATAGTTGAGATCCTGGTGAGAGTTTCTGTTAATGACTGCAAACTTGGTACACCTATTTAAAAATTAAGAATGGTGGCAAGGTTGGTGAATGTGCCAGAAAGGTAGATTTATTGTCAGAGGATCAGTTGTTGGAGAGGGATGAGGTAGTCAAATTAGGAAGAAATCCTGCTTCAAAGCACGTTTTCCACCATGTTCTAGATGAGAATATTTTCAAAGATGGAAATCATATTTATCATTTCATGGAACATGATACAGTTGTTTCTGCTAAGTGAGATAATTACTGGATTTACAAATGACATGAAGCCCAGACCCACAGCTAAAATTTCAGTTACACTACGGAGCCTAACTCAAATAATTTATGAAGCTTATCTCCAATGATGATAAGCATATAGTTTACAGAAGCATTGGAGTTAATGAAATTTTTTTAAGGTACTTAAAGGTGATTAAGGAACTTCGCATAAATTATTTGTATGACTTATCTAGAGAAGAAAAACTCGCATTCTATATCAACTTGTATAATATGGTGCAATTCATGCAAGTGTGTTGTGGGGTTACCCTGAAGGGCCTCTATAGCAAAGAATAATTTTCATGATTTTAAATGTCATTCAAGGCTATTTTTATTCACTCATCCATCCAAAATGGA
Source organism: Pseudotsuga menziesii (assembly GCA_001517045.1). Lineage (NCBI taxonomy): Eukaryota > Viridiplantae > Streptophyta > Pinopsida > Pinales > Pinaceae > Pseudotsuga > Pseudotsuga menziesii. The sequence continues at coordinate 126,734 of LPNX010843190.1, read as the reverse complement.
GATTTGAGTGGTACCAAAGACCCCCTTACAATTTACTTAAGCATTTTGACTTGAAATCCAAACCCATGCAGGTTGTCTTGCCATACCCATAACCTTTGTTCACTTTTCCTTACTGTGTGGCTTGATATCAATAAATGACATCAGATATAGTTCACTGGGAAGTATTGATGAGGAATTAAGGCAAGCCAGAAGGATATTTTTTGACAATGGTAGAATCTTGTTCTTATGGAAATCAATATTTCTTCAGTTAACAAGATTCTGAGTTGGTATAACATGGAATTTGGCAAGAGTGAAACATAAGTTATGAATTTTGTTGCAAACTATGGGGAGCCCTCCAAGTCCAAAAAATTGTTGGGATTATTGAATAGTAATTGACTAAAGAATAAATTTCCAGAATTTAGCTTGAGGAGAAAATAATGTCTCTGCTCTTGACAGGCCTGTTCTGCCAAGATCCTTCTTCATTGAATTTATGACTAGAAAACAAGGGGAGTTCTTCAGTACATGGTTTCCCTAAATCACATCATCTAAGATTTGAAGGAAGAGATGGAACGTTTTATGGAAAGCAGAAGGTGGAATTTGATGAATATTTGGACTTGATCCTGAAGGTTAAGTGATGGCATATGTCTTGATACAGAAATTGATATCTTAGAAAAGTTTGAAAATCTACCTAATGTGTCTACCAAATCTAAAGATGCATCTCATATGATGCAGTAAGCACAAATATCAAGAAGAAATTGTACAATTAAATTAAATCACCTTGAAGATTCTCAACATGTAGATCATGGATCCACAACAGTTGCAATGAGGACAGAAATATAAGATCAGTAGCATCTGAAGAGGAACCCCACTAAGTTGAAGATAAAATCAGGTAACATACTGATGATCTTCAATCCAATCAAAGGAATGTACCAACTAAAGATATTCGTGCAACAAGAAGTCGTCAGTCCACAACATCCACTACAATCATGCTTCAACGACAAAGCATCCTAAAAAGGGGAGGACTTTCAATGAACATAAGAGTTCATTACTTATTAATATTATTTATTAAGAATGGTGGGTTGGCCTTAGGTAGGCCCATCCAGCTTGTGCCCATTATATTTGTATATGTAAATTTTAACCACATTCATGCACTTTTTTCACATTCATCATTCATCTATTATCTTATTACTGAATACTTCATCTAAAATATCTGTTATAAATTATATATGCTTGAACTAGCTTAATTTCTTTTTGAATCTGGGTTATATGTGTGAATGAGTGTTGTATTACTTACACTTTTGGATACCAGGGTGTAGACAACAAAAACAACAAAGGAAACCATGTACTTGCTTGGCATGAAAGGTACTTTACTTTTGTAAGCAGAGTTGATCTCTCAAACAACAACTGATCAACGTTGAGCCCATCTCAAAGAAAGATTGGGGACAATTTCTTATAACCTAGAAGGAAATGATGAAACATAATATTATTATAAATGATGTAACACCTCACATTCAATTAGACTATAATATTAGGAAACAATTATTAAGAAATAATTAATCTCTTTTTCATTCTGTCCTATACTTAATGCAAAACACAATTATATATGAGGCAGAGCCATAAAATGGTTCACAGACTTTATCCTTATCATTTGGATTATCTACCCTATCTGCAAGCCTTATGAATCCAACTAATAGCTTCCATATCGATCTTATCATTCTGTGTGTGCATGTGAAAGTTTTTGACAAAGAATCTCAAAATCTACAGGCAGTTTATACTTGATTGATAGAGCAAGAAGGAAGAGGAGAGACACCTTCCTTCTTCCTACCTTGGCAGTCCCTAACCCAAACCCTGTTAGGGTTTCCCTTGCATAGTGAGCCATGCATGGTAGTGGCCAGACAAAGCAAGGAGGTACGTGCTAAAGGGCTATGCAAGAAGACCAGGCCCCTCTAGCACATAAGATTGCGAAGTACATGGATTTATTTTACTCCACAAGTTGTAATCATTTAAATTTTTTACTTATCTAATAATCGGTTCATATTCAATGTAGCCAGGTAATGCTTCTATAAGATTTAGATTGGAAAATACAGGTTCCATAGAAAAATACCTTAAGGTATAGGGTTATTTGAGATATTTAATTGCGCAGGTACATAGTACTGATTGTTTTTTTCCCAATCACCTTATGCAATATCAGCGAGAGGATGGCCTATAAACTATTGATGAAAACCAACCTCGAAGCTAGAGACCAGCACTGCAAAACTTCTTAACAACACAAAAAAACCCAATAAAGATTCAGTTGTTTATATAAAACAACATATTTAATCAACCATTTAAGATAGCAATCAATCAAATGATTGGTTGGGAAAAAGGAAAAAAGAACAAAATTTTTGCATATACAAATCGAAGTTGGCATAAAAACCCAGAGAACAACTGTAGTAATCCCAGGCCAAAATCTGAACATTCCCAAAAATATAAAAAGTTACTATTCAGCGAAAATTAAATAGGATGGCCTAAAAAATATTGACAAAAACCAAGCTCGCAGCCCGAGGGAAGCATTCCTCTTCCTCCTGGACAAAGACAAGACCAAATTAGAAACATTTCCTTCTATAGAGTCACATTTTATCAGTGAATATCTACAAATCATAATAACATAACTTAATCAAGCCAGCACCAGCCATAGATAATTTTAAACAAAAACCAAACAACAACATTTACCAATGTAACACACCATTTCAGTAGAAACTACTAATTTGCCTAAAATCTATTGTGCAAAACCTACGTCAAAATCAAACACAAACGCTCCTCCAAAACTTCAAAACCAAAACAAACCCAACATAAGAAAATCACTTCTATAACCCCAGTTTTTTAATCAACCATTGATTCTAAATATGATATCAAATTCAGTGCAGGATTTTACAATGTAGCTAGTCAGCAACTCAGTAAACATTACAATCATAGTAAAAATCACGATTCAGTTACAGACAAATAAGTTGGTCTGAAAATCATGGAAGAAAAATAACCTCAAGTCAGAGAGAGCAGTGCTCCTTCAAAACGTCTCAACAGTCCTGAGCCAAACAAACAGAACAAATAAACCATTACAGTTACAAACCCATACATTTATTCAACCATTGATTCTTAAAATCAAGAAAATCTTCATAAATCAGAAAAATGCAAAAGAAAAATAGTTACTTGTACCACAGTTATAGTTACCACATATTTATTCATCAATTGATACTAAATATCAAGAAAGCATACATGAAACAACAAATGCAGTAGTTTTTGACTCTGCTCAACATTCAAATGAGTAGTTTCAGCTCTCTTGCAAGTTGGACATGGGCTGACCTATAAAAGCCAGAAATCATATGAAATTGACACGTTTCTACATTTTTTTGTTGCTTTGCTCTCTCCTTCAGCATATGTGATCACAAGTGCCCAAGAAAACTCAATGACAACACCAAATCAATTATGACATCAAGGAGGTATTCTATGCATGTTAATAAAGACATAGTCAAAAATCATGAAGAGTGTTGTTCTCTCAAGGAGGATTTTGAGTGATTTTAAAATTTAATACTCCTTCAGTTATGGATCTAGAAATAACCAATATTTTTATTGTTAATCCTTGAATAAGAAAATGGATCTAGAAATGGGTGAATGTATTTTAAATTTTAATACATACATTCTTGGAGGAGTTTGTGGATAAAGAATCCATAAAATGATATTTTATGGTAAGGAGGCAAAGCTAGAAATCTACATAAGACTACCTTTTGGCATTATTAGGTATGGCTGGATTAATAGGGAAAACCCTTCTAATCCTAGATGAACATCTTGTAGGAGAAAAATGTCAAGAGCTAAGCAAATGCGAGGTTTCAAATTCCATTATCATTTCTCTTGGTTGACTAGGGTTTGTGCACTAGAGTAGCCATTGTTCCTTGCTATAGCAAATGACCTCTGTGGAGGGCAATTTTGCATGATGAGAAGGGACTGGGTGTGAGGTTCTTAACCCTCCTTCAGCCTGATGTAATCTGGAGTATTGGTGAAATTGTTGTTGTAATAACATATTTGATATGGCACATGTTATGGTTTACTAATCTTATTGAATTGTATGTGATGATGTCATATTTGATTAGGCTATTCATTCTTTAGAAGGTTGTCTAATCAATCCTTTTTTCATTTATAATCATGTGTTAAGGCTGTTCCTTCACTAGTGAGATTGCACATTATTTTTTGGGCTCAAAATAGAGTAGTTGTGATGGTGCATTTACTGTTAGGACCCTCACTCAATTACATTCCCATGGGAACAAGACATAGAATAATGGAAAATATTCAAGAATTGCAAGTTGTGCAAAGGACACATGACAAGCCAGTGCCAAGTAGGAATGAGCACTTTCCCAATCTTCTAAGAGAGACAAGGCCATTGGAAGCCACAATGGGGGATCAACATAATTTCTATCATCATCATTGAATTTTGTTATTATGTGCATTTTGTAATTTCCTATGTCTACAATTTCTATACCAGTATACAGACAAGTATGGTAGCAGAAACAGTAATTGTACTTGGGGAGTAATGATGATATAAAAAAAGTATTGGGATTCTATCAAATGACTTATTCAATCCCCAATTTTGAATGTAATCGTAACCTTTTGGGTATATATGGGGTGCTGTTTTGATATATAAATATAAATAGTCGTTTCTGTGCATAACTTTAAAAAAAGAGCAAAATTTTCCTCAAAATGGACCAAGCTACTTGCATGCAATAGTTGCAAAATTAATTTATAGTAGGGTAGGGATATACTCTGATAAACTGTTGATTTTGAAAATTAGGCAAACAATTATATTTCAGATCATTTTTATCATTCCAGTGCACTCAATTGTCGTTACAAGAAGAAGACGTAGATATTGGCAACTAATATATCCTTCTTGTGATCTGATTTTCAGAAATATGTTTGTGAATAGAATAGTTAGCAACAAAAGTATTAGTTAGTAATGCAAAGTCCCTCAAAATGCTCAACTTTTATTATTTGAAAAAGGAAAACAGAAACACATACCTCTCCAGTGTGAGGATTAATTGTTTGCAGGACACTCTCAATATCTTTATATTCCATCTTAGATGCTTTCTGGGTCAGTTGAAAAGAGTCTATACACACTACATCCTTTCCTGCTGCTGTCTTGAACCTAATTTTAATCTGGCCCTTTGTTTATGTCTCCCCAGCAACCCACATAAACACAAGTTCCCATTTTACAACAGGTATAACAGGTTTGGCGTAACAATTAGGAAATAGCATTTACCAACAAGAAGTCATGCCATATTTAAGATGATGTAGTCCCCAAGCCCTAATCTAAAGTCTTGTTTTAAACAACTCCTACATACAGGCATCTCAAAGTTACAATTCTGTAGAGAATCTGAATTACCATGCTGCTCATCTTAAACAATCATCTAATTTATTTTTAAAGGAATTCAACAGTATAACAAATATCCCAAACACAAAAATATGGGGAAAAGTGTCCACAAGATATATACATAAATGCACAAAAAACACACCATCTTGTGCTA
>LPNX010843190.1:93750-120941 GCA_001517045.1 Pseudotsuga menziesii | reverse complement strand
TATATATATATATATATATTCTGCATTGTATGGGCATAGAATAAATTGATACGAATGAATTTATTTGTTTTCATAAAACTATGTAGTTTTGTGTTTTTGTACTTTCTGTGTTTTTTCCAAGTCGAGTCAAATTCTTGGATCTTCTGCCTTACCGAGTATTTTCCTGAGCTAAGTCTAGTAACATTGATTGGCATATCATATAAATGAATAGCTTGGAAAGCATGTAAAGAGTCTTGAGAAGCGACGAATGTTGCGGTCCTTTCTATATTTTTATACTCAGATTATCTATATACTAAATATAATCATGGATAGAGCTAGACTTCAATGATAAGATATTGATGCATTTGAATGTGACACAATCATATTAAATTTTGTGCTAAAAGAAACAAATTGAATTTGATTTGGATACGACATTAAAGCGTATATATTTTTTCTTCGACATATTAATGAGATGACACGAATTAACTCTTGTGGGATCTGAGTGGGACATAGATACCTAATTTCTTGTTTTTAAAAAAAATAAAAGGGTAGATATAACTGGAATTTGGCCAAATTTAAAGAAATAGTTTTTATTTTCTTTGCTAAATATATCAGGAATTTGTCCAAATTGGGACATGGATGTTTAGCTTCTGGGATTTGGGGTAAATATACCTAGAATTTTTTTAAATTGGGACATGGATATCTAGCTTTAGGGTTTTTGGGTAAATATACTAGTTTTCTTTTTCTTTGGGTAAATATACTTGGAATTTGCCTAAATTTAAAGAAATGGTTTAATTTTCCAAACATGTGTGTGAATCATAACAAGGAGGATCATTAAAATAGATAGTTTTTTAATTAGGTAGAGGATGATGGTCTAAAGGGGCTGGTTGGGGTTGGGGCCCCATATACCTGGGATCCATTCTCAAACAAGCCTATGCCCCATCCTTGATTTTGGGGGATAGAATATCAAGGCTGGGTTGAAAAAAATTTGGTGTTTTGGTTATAATTTTTATCATTATAAAATCTAATTTTCTATTATTCTATATTTATATTTATGACATCCCTTGTTTATGGGACAAGAAATCCCTCCTATATATTCTACTCTATCTCCTCTCGATTTTAACATTCTTTTCTATATGAAAAATTACTCCATTTTTGATATCAAGAAAAAGAAATGTGCAATACATATAACACACCTATAAAAATAGAGTTACACATGAGCCCATATCCATAAGACCTTTAGTCCATAATCCTTTGATCCTTAAAAATATACATATTTTTTTCCACCAAAACCTTCGAGATCAAACATTTTCATACATTAAGCTTTACAAAAATTAAAACAACCCCTTACAAGGCAAGAAATTAGGAAATAAAAAAAGATCCTATCACTCGAAAACCTCCAGGAACCCCTACTAACCAGAGAAGAATCCTTGAATTCCTAAAAAAGAGCCTTTTTTCATCCAAAGGAAAATCATTCCTTGGAACACTGATTTTCTAAAGTGTTATATTCTCTAAAAATGTGTTGGAAATGAAGGTCAATGAAAACCTCTTGAAGCTTCCTAACCCTTCTCTGCCACCACCCAAGAGAGAGAACTTATAAATTTGATTTCCTTTTCTCCCACTCTATAATGACCCTAGAGTCTCCTACCACTTGCAAGTGAGAAACATACATTTCTCTGGCAAACCTTAAGAGACATCACAAAACCAAGAATTCAACTCTTGTATTTGTCCCTTTACCCACTCCCATTTTTATACAAAAATTATGCTTCTCTTCCATCTTTGGGACAAACCCAACTCCACATTTTCCAGTTTACCCTTGACATGCTGCATCAAAATAGCCAATTGGTCCAGTGCCCCCCAAAATTGGATGTCTTACCTTCCTAATCTTTGCTACCTTCTTTTTTTTGCACCCTTTGCAGGCTTATTTTTCTATATTTAAAATATCAAAATGAACAAATATATTCTTGTTATCAATTTCTCCACCAATGGTTAGATTCCTCTTTTATAGATAAAATAGCAAGATTCAAAATTTGAACAAGAAAAAACATTATAATATCTATCTATACAATATCTCTCTCACTCTCTCTGTTTCTATGTAGACAAACATAATTAATAAACAGATTCTTCTGTACAACTCAGAAAAATCCCAAACTAAATGACAGGATGTAAATTGAGATCTAGTTTGATATTAGCTAGCCAAAGCTAAAAACTATGACAGGATGGTTTTCCTACATAGATTCAACTATTGCAATCAATCTAAAGTTTAGAAAAATATTGTTCATTCACTTTGTGAACATATAGGTACAATTCAAAGATTTTTATGCAGGGAATAGGTTAAGAAATTGGAAATCAAATATATCAAAATCATGCAAGCAGAAATGAAAATATGTAGCATAGGAACTAAGTTTCTTACTTCTCATAGTTGCTTTCACTTGTGTTTTGTGGCACATATTTAGACAAAGGCAGAGATGAAATCAATTATGTACCAAGACCTCTACTCTGTGTCCCAACAACTTAGCTCAAAGCAACGAGTTCCTTCCATTGAAGTGGAAATTTACATATGAGCACTCATTAAAGATAATCATAGCAACGAGTACATATGAGCACTCATAAACTTGAATCCTCTCTCAAGGAAAGCCTTGGATTGTTTGTTTGGATGGAATATGAAGTTCACAAAAGGAGAAACACAGGTTGTTTAGGTAAAATAACCGAGTTTACACTAATGTTGAACATTGAAAATGATAGAACTAAGATTTTGAGATGAGAAAATAATTATTTTGATAATTTTTGAAATGAGGAAACAATCAACTGTACTGTAGCCATTTGGAGAAGTTGTCACCATAAATTTTTCCTTGTTTTTTCCTTTTTTTTTCTTCTGCTTTTTATATTGGAAACTTTGAAGCACTTATTAGAAGTGTGATGAAGTTTATGCACTTTCAGAATTTCTTAAACCCTGATGTACAAGTTTTTAGCACATCACTAATTCAGTATAGCGACCTACACATATTTTTTCTTATATTGGCAACTTTAACTCACTTCTTCCAAGTGTGGTGGAGATTATGCACTTTCAGAATTTCTTAAAACCTGATGTACAAGTTTGTAGGAAATCACTAATTCAGTATAGTGACATACACATATTTTTGTTCCATATATCTCTGTAGGATATCACTAATTAAGTATAGTGTGACCTACACCGATTTTTGTTGCACAATGCAAAGTATGAATTAATGGTTTTATGCTCAGAAGAATGCATCTTATTGTAGTCACCTTTGTACAAATTACATGCTCTTTGCAAATAGTACATTTTGCAGTTAATGCTCATTAGAGTACATCCTATTGAATTATCTCTGCAGTCCGTTGTTCCTTTCACGGTGATTACAAATGAGGAGATGATTTCTTCTCTCTCCAATATGTCAGTTTTGGCCCTAATTTTGGATGAGATGGCACCCTTATGCATCCATAATGAAGCAGAAAATAGGCCCTTTGTACAAGCATCAATTCCATTTACATGTTTCTGAATAGCTCATCCCTCAACATCACCCTACATGGATCACATTCAATCCAAATGATTGTGCAGGGGGGAATCACAATTGTATTATCATTGAAAGAAGATTACTCTCTTGATCAGCGATCAAGTCAAACATTCTTTGAGTGTGTATTGGGCCTGCAATTGCTATATAAATTTCCTAGTTACGACTTAAATGGTGCATAACATAGACGCGATGTTGAAACCAAAAGCTTAAGCGCCGTGGGAAAATCACTTTGGGTTTTTTCCTGTGCGGCTAATTATACTGGGTAGGCTAGATAAAAGTACAAGTACATTGGTTTGCAGAAGAGTATTTCAAGCCCAAGTAATGTAGTGTATTGGGTACACTATATGGTATTTGTAATCCATTCTCTAACTCCAAATAAATAAAGTTTAGCATGTGATATAAACCTGCTTTTACCTAAAAGAATAAGAGAAATTGACAACTAAAGTCCATCTAGAAGATGTTTCTTAAACCTAAAATAGCCTAATTTGGCTAATATTTGATTCATGAAGGCCTACCTATTGGAAATCCCCTGAAATACAAAGTGATCCCCCACCAAAAATGTAAATTCTATGGAAAGAATGAATACTTGAAGCATTTGTTCTGATACTATAAATATGCCTATCTTGTCTAAGAACTTATAAGATGTGCCATAATATCCTCTCATCAGAAGTACTTGAAAATCAATCCTTTTAGGACATTCCCTCCCTTGGGCCATGCAACTTCACACAGCATGACAATTTATCAGAATTTATATTTGATTTCATCTCTTGAAAACAAGAAATTATAATTGATATTTTATATCAACTCTTGAAAACAAGAAATGAATGCATTTTCACAAATGCATTAGCACAATTCAAATTTTACATGGAATAGTGAGTCTCTAATGTGTGTCCATATGTAAATGCATATTTAAATGCATATGAGGAAGATGGAAATTGAAGTGGGTCATCTGCACAAGTTGAAGGATTATTGAACTAACACAGAGTGTCGATCATGAAAAGTGCCTCTTGAAGGGCACTCTCCTTCTCATTCTACACACTCTAGAGCTTAATGTGGCCAATAATCACAAGACAGGGTGAACCAAATGATGAGAGAGCATCAAGAAAAACCAAAGAGTTGCCCCCTAGAGGTCCCATGGTTTGATAAGTTTTGGACTGCTCTATTGGAAAAATCTGAATCAGAGTGCCTTGAAGAGGCCACATAGGAAAAACAAAATTGAGCCTATAGATGAGGGATGGGGGATTCCACCAGTGAGCAAAGACCCTCCACTAGCAATGGGTTTGGTTCCAAATTAAACATTGTCATGGTGAAGATATTTTTTACAAAAGGAAACAAAAATCCCATTAAGGAAATAACTGAATATTTTGTTAAACATGTCTTATGCAGTTCCAACTTAGTGCCTCAAGGAATTGGGAAATAAATCACAATTCATAGGGTCAAAGGAAGATATGGAAAGGATTGCCAAGAAATACATGGATCCTTGGTTATGGTTTGAAGCCTATCATTCCATGGTTAATGGTTCATGGTATTTTCCAATATTGCACATCCACTCAAAAACAGGCCGCTTGTAGGCCTTGTGAATTCGGGCCAATTATAATCCTCTTGGAGCTAGAAAGAAGTAATTTCCACCTTAAAAAACACAAACTTGCATCCATCACTTGGGTTTAAACACAAAAAACACAAACTTACATCCATCACTTAGGTTTAAACACTAATATTTGATATAGGGCTTGATTTCTTGTGCTGGGTTTCAGAGAATCCCTGTGCAACAACCATGTTTCACAATTCTAGGATTAAGAAGAAATTATCAGCACAAATTTTGTAATAAAAAAATATGCTGATAGACAATGAAATCGGCACAATGGAAATGAAACCCTATGAAATCTATAAACATTCACACAAACCCTTGGATGATAATCGGGTATTAAAATAGGGCACAAGAATTATATAATTTGATGTGGAAAATGAAAATAACAACAACAACATACATCGCATACATCAAATAGGGGAAAACAAATGGGGATGAAAAACATACGGTGTACCTTAGCGAGCCATGCTGAAAATCCCTTGAACTTGGCGAGCATAAGATCTCTGAGCCTTCATTTTTTGCAGGCAGTTGTTTTTCCTCCTCGTCTTTTAGCCGGTGCCATGTCGTAAAACCCTGATGGCAATGAAAAATACTGTATGGAACACCCTTAACAAGAATTATGGGATGGGAATGAGATGGGATCCCCTATGAGTGGCAGTTTGGTGATTCAACGGATGAGCTGAGCAGTGATAGCAATTGGTTGGTAAGGATAGATCTTACCATAATGGTACCCGCTGATTATCACTTTCGTTTCTTCTTCCTTCCAACCATCAAAATGCACGACCTGAGGGGCGCTCATATAATTTATTATATCAGCCTTCTCTAGGGTTTCTGTTTCCTTCCTCCACTTCCCTCTTGTAAGTGCCTAGGGGTAAAATATTTGCAAGTGCTTATCCTAGTTGATCTCATCCATGCACGCTCGACGAATCCTGTTCATTCTGCCTTCAAGCTCAGTCATTGGGGCCTTTTCGAACCTCTTATTGGTGTGAGGTTAAACCCTTTTGGGTTTTGTAGTAGGGGATACGACCTATCCTTGCATCTTGGGTGCAATTTTCTTATCTTTCTTGGTTGCTTACTGGAATCTGCATGAAATAATGGTGGTATCCTCAAGCTTGGGGTATGGTCTTGCTAATTAATATCAAACAATAAATTTTATTGATAACAATAAAGTTTATTGATAGAGGTAAAGAAATAATTGCAATAAAATATAGGAGTTGAGTTATTCCCCATTAACCCCCTTTTAGTTATATGTACAATTCTATCAAATCTCTTCTCTTAGTTATGGAGAAATAAGATAATAACATCAACCTTAATTCTAACTTGGAGGAATAATTATGTATACTAACATAACTGAATATTGACAAGGAGTGACAACATAGGCATCAAATTCTACTTTAAATAACCATAAATAACACTCACTACTAAATCAATTATATGTCGTCTCTCTTAGTTGATTTTATATTTGGGTGGGGGCTAGTTTTCCTATTGCAAAGGAAACTCTTGAAAAAGATATCAAAACTTTGTACAAGTCCATTGGCTTCAACACCTCACAAATGAATTGAAAAAGATATCACAACTTTGTACAAGTCCATTAGGTTTAACACCTCAAAGGGTAGGAAACCCCTATGATATAAAATCCACTTTGGGTGTGATTGGGACGTATTGACCCTGTCTAAGTCACAATTTATTGGTATATCTGGTTTGCGTGATGTCACACCTACTTAGTGGGGATCAATTATAATGTTAGTCAACTAATTGATACTAGTGGGGATCAATTATATTCGTTCTTTCCTTATTAGCTTACAAAATTCAATTCTTGCATTATTGTATAAACATCCACTTAATCTAACAACTAGTTGTATATAAACGTGTTGACAATTGTTTTTCATTACTCTTAACAAAAAAGTCATAGCATCCACTTTATCTAGTATTGTATAAACATCCATTTAACCTTTCATTTAGTACATATAAAATTCCTTATCCTTAACACATCAATAAATTTTTTCATGGAAAAGCTAACATTGAAGGATAAAAGGAGCAAGAATTTGTAACAAATGTTTTTGTAGCACATCCTTACCACTTAGGCTATCCATGTTCATTAAGTCACTCTTTGCCGATGTAGTATATCTCATTTCTTCTCAAGTTGTACTTTGTATCATTCCATTCACTTCTTGTGTTAGACATCCTTATAGTAATGTCCTCAACGGTTTCCTCCTAGGATGTCTCTAGATTCCAATATACATTTGGACATGATGTATTTCCCTGTCTATCATCTCTATTTTTATTAACAAGATAGCCCTCCAGGGGGAGTATTGAACTTTCGTCGCATATATATTTTTTGAGAACAAGGGTCTCCAGGGGGAGTATACATAAATGGTTGGTGAGGTTTAGGGGTTATTTATTGAGTTGAGAGTAACCCTTGTGGAGGGAAAGGATTCTACAACACGATCAATTATGTATATGTGATTAAATCGACCACCCCATTTGCTACATGGGATTCCCCTAACTGAGCTCAATGGATAAAGTTTGATAAAAAAGAATTGGTAAGGGTATATAATAAATATATTGATCATGCATTCACGAGTTCATATTGTTAATCCTTCATGATAACTTTTTCCTCAATCTATGGAATTGTCAAAGCAACATCTTTAGCTATGATGGGAAGGAAGGATTTCAAAATCCAATGTTGAAATATTAGACCATCTATCCTAATATTGCATAATATCATTTTTTTTCATTCATTAATATGGTATATGATATGGGTGGTCATATTCTACTGAAATAATAAAAAGGATCTACATTTGCTTTTCATCTCTAATGGGTAATAGGGGAAAAAAATAAGTTAAAAAGGTTGTTGCTAAGGACATAAAAATGAGATTCGAGGATATGAGTTGTTCAATATACCACTTCACTACAATTATAATGAGAGTTCATTTAAGTGTAATAGTATTAATCACCAACAATATTATTAGAAAAACTCATAGGTATGATGTGGTTATATAAACCTTTGTTAACCGATCCTTTAAATTTCTTTTAAGATATTTAGACACTTAGGAGTTAGTTATGATAAACTTGTGTAATATATCTGTTAGGTAAAGTGTGTTTCTTTAATATGCATTTGTAAACCTTCTAATCCGACGATCACGATATGTTCTAGACATAAAGTGATCCGACGGTTCAACTTCTCTTAGATCATACCTACCATTGATCCGTGGCTTAACACTTGATTGGTCCATGATCTCTATTTAAAGAGAATGGAGGGTCCTTGGCTAGTTGATCGATTATGAGAAGTTCATATGTAACTTTCTTTCTTTTGCATAATAAATTGCTCCAAGTAGCTATTTCGCTAGGGATGTGGACAGTTTCCCTCTCGAGGCTTTTAAGCACATGACAAACATCGGTGTATTGATCTGTGATCTATTTGTGTGAAGTGGTTGCTTTAGGTGTTCATTATTTTGGGAGTACCATGTGTATCCGAACATGTTACCAGAGCATTTATGAAGAGCCGCTTCCGGTTTTGATCAAGATCTGGAACCGGTGTTGCCGAAAATTTGAAAGGGTTTTTGGTTCTAGAGTTTTTGTGCATTTGTGGCCTATGGGAGATATTCCATTGCATCTGGAGTGCTGTTTTCATTGAAAAATAGTTTTCGTTTCATCGAAAACCATTTCCATTTGATCCAGAAACACCCATTTCGACAAATCTGAAGGTATAATGTTACAGTGATGGATTTGTTTTTTTTTTAAATATCTCATATTTTATCAGTTTTATTATTAGATATTTATTGTTTTAGTCTTGGACTATTGCCTTCCCTGGCTGCGTATGCTCTTTTCCATGCATCTTGCGCGATCACGGTGAATCAGAAACATAAAGGGAAAGTTTTTTTCTTATCTTCTCGACTACGTATGCTCTTTGTCATGCACCTTATGCGGTCATGACGAATCAGAAATAGCGAGAAAACTTGAAAACGTAGACTTTCTGGGTAAGTTAACCAAGATCTAACCCCACCCATAGTGTGGAAAATTTTTTTTGTTTTTATTTTTCATTTTTTTTGTGATTTGCAGAAAAAAAGGCAAGCACGAAGAACGAGAGAGAAGAGTAAAAAAAATAAAAATCCCCCTTCATCTTTTCATTCTTTTATGTACCTTTTAAACTTAGCTCACTTGGTTCAAAGTTGCTTTATTCTTTAATAGGTCTTGATTTTTATTAAATTACTTTTTAGTGCATGCAATTTCTATTTTCAAGTTACTTTATTGTAAAAGAGCATCTCACTTAAATAAAATAAAATAAAAAGTGAGTCACTTAAGTCTTTTAATTTATTGCCGCACTATTTAAAAGTAACATTATTGTAAAAGTGAATATCACTTATTTTACAAAAGTGATTCACTTAAAAAACAACTATCTTGTAAGTGATTGTCAAAGGTTCATCTTGGGAAGAAGGGGGTTCTTTTTTTTAGTTGGTCAAGTTGATATCCGCCACGTCACTATTGGGGACATCTTCAACATTTTCTTTGATTAAGCATAACTTCATCATCCAGAATCCGTTTTCAGTGCCATTTTTTTTTAAACAACCTAATTTTTCAAGGTCTTTACATCTAGACAGTTAGTTTTTTGTTTTTTTTAGCCATTATTTTACAGTATGGCTGCCCATTGTGATATTCTACTTACTAGTTCTAACTATTTCTCATGGAAATATCCTATGGAAATGTTCTACGAAGTATGGGACTTTTCAGAATTATCTCAAGGAAAGAAATAGAACCCACTGATGATGATAAGAAAATAAAATGGGCAAATAGATGTGATGAATCTCGTGGATTGATTGGGATGTCAATCTCTACTGATTTGCGATTCCACATATTTGGAATTGATGAACCTGATAAAGTTTGGGAAAAGTTGGAATCTGTGTTTGGTAAACACAATGAAATTTAAGGTCTTCAACTTGAGAATGAGTTGATTTATTTTAATCCAAGTGATTTTTCATGCATTCAAGACTATTTATCTAAGTATAAAACTCTTAGACTCTTATGTGAAGAATGCAAGATTAAAAAAGAAGACAAACAATGTATTTATCATACTCTTTTCAAATTTGGACCTGCATATTCTATTTTTGTATCTACATTCTGCTCCATGAAAGAATCCTTGACTACAGCTAGCCATCAAGAGCCTAGTATTGAATCCTTTTGTGATTCCTTAATTAGAGAGCAAGATAAGCTCATTCATCTTGGAATAATTAACAATGCAGATACATCTGGGAAAGCCTTATTGTCCCAATAGAAAGAAAAGTCCAAGCCTCCCAAGAAACATAATTTTCACAATAATAAGCCAAACAAAAAGGGTCCCAAACCTTCTCAGTCAGCTCCTTCTTTAAAAAATGACAAAATATCTAGTCCAAAAGGAAAGAAGACTGAGCATCATTGTAATTTTTGTGGGAAATATAATCATGATGAATCTAAGTATTTCAAGAAGATGGCATCCTTGGAAGTAGCAATGAAGAAGCACCACATCGGCCTAGATTCGTCTTCAGAATCTACCTCTCATGGACATGCACTTTTTGCTTTTGGTTACTCTTATACTGCATCTTTTTCTTCTACTTCAAATGAATGGCTCATTGATTCTGTAGCATCTTATCATATGGATAAGGATCAAACCATATTTTCTACTATGCATGAATGTAACACCAAACAAATATTTGTTGGCGATGATAGATCTCTAAGTGTTGTAGGATCTGGAACAGTTCCAGTAGAAAATGGTCATTTCAGTGATGTACTATGTGTTCGAAAAATTTCTTGCAATTTGTTATCAGTCTATCAAATTACTCACTCAGGTGAAGGTAAAACTATGATGTTTACACCTCACCAAGTTGTAATCAAGGATTTTAAAAATCCTCAAAATGTCTTTACTACTAGAACTTAACAACTTTAAATGATATTAATAGGTTGTACAAATTTAACAACTTTGGGTCCTCACCTTTTCCTTCAGTTTTTGTTGCTCATAGTGATAACTAGAAAACTTTGGCATGAGCGATTTGGTCACTTAAATTATCGTTCATTGCAAAAACTATGTAAAGACAATATGGTGACTGGTATTTCGATGGTATCTTGCAAGGATGGTGTTTGTTCCGGTTGTGTACTTGGAAAACATCATTGAGACAATTTTGAAAAACGTGCCTCTTGGCATGCCTCGGTTCCCTTGGAGTTGCGCATAGTGACTTATGTGGTCCTCTTCCATCTACTTCATTTTCTGGTTTCAAATATTTCTTAACTTTCATTAACGAATACTCCAGACGCACTTGGCTTTACTTCCTAAAACTTAAGAGAGAAGTATTTAACATGTTCTTAGCCTACAAGGTCCTTGTTGAAAAACAATCTAGTCATCAAATTATTAAGTTAAGATCTGACAATGGAGGAGAATATGTTAACAAAAATTTCATTACTTTTTGCATTGAATAAGGAATCCAACAACAACACACTATTCCATATACACCACAACAAAATGGTGTAGCTGAACGGAAGAACTGCACTTTAAAAGAAATGACTAATTGTATGATCCAATCTAAGGGACTAAGTCTTCAATATTGGGATGAGGCCATAAATTGTGCAAATTACATAGTTAATCACACATTAGAGGAAATTTTAACTCAAAATGGGCCTTTTAACTTTTATTCAAATTCCATGTCATCATGTGTTAGCCAATGAAATTGATTTAAATTTGAAATATCGTATAGGACTTAAACACATTTTTAATATAAATTTGGGGATAGGTATCATAAAAAAAACTACTTTTTTTCTTTGTATTTTCGACATATCTCCCCGTGTTTTTACTCAAATTTTGATCGGGAGAGCTCGTTGGATGAGGAATTAAATTTGGATGCGGAATTAAATTTTGCATCCAACGATTACCCACTTGGCATACTTTTGATAAACCCCGCTACCCCAAAAACAAGAAATACCTGAAAAATGTGATGATGACATCATCATCACATTTTTTTAGGTATTTCTTGTTTTTGGGGTAGCGAGGTCCGTCAAAAGTATGCCGAGTGAGTACTCGTTGGATGCGAAATTTAATTCCGCATCCAACGAGCTCTCCCGATCGAAATTTGAGTAAAAACACGGGGATATATGTCGAAAATACAAACAAAAAAGTAGTTTTTTTTCTTTTCTTCCTCCAAAATTAATAAATATTATTTTATTATTTTAACTATTATTTTATTAATTCATTTTAGGAGGCCCATTTTGAGTTGAAATTTCCTCTAATGCACCAACTAAAGTTTTACAAGGTTTAACACCGGAAGAAGCATGGAGTAAAATTAAACCAGATGTAAGTCACTTCTATGTGTTTGGTTGTGAAGCATGGGCTCACATTCTAGATGAAAAATGGAAAGCATTGCAGCCTAAAAGTGAAAAGTGCATATTTGTTGGATATTCTAAATATGTAAAAGGTTATAGACTCCTTCAGCCACATTCTCATGATATAATCATTAGAAGAGATGTTAAATTTGATGAAAATCTCTTGGCCTGCGAGCCTAACTTGGCGGGTGTGACATATTTGGCCTACGAGCCTGATTCGATGATTGTGCCTTCTTCTTCTTCTTCTTCCAACTTCCTTGAAAGGTTTCCAACTCCAGTTTCTGATGATGACAGTGAGGATGAAAATACACCTTCCCCTGCTCATGTTCCTCCAGTTGCACCAGCACCAATGCTTCCTCGATGGGTCCGCTCAACATGTGAAATAGTTGGTGATCTTGTCGGTGATCCTAGAGATCAATGTCGAACACGTTCTCAGTTTCAGTGAGAGTCTTCTCTTTTGGCTCAAGTTTTTGAGAATCATGATCCAGAAACATTTGCATAAGCTTTAGAAATCCATATTGGGATGCCGCTATGGATGATGAATATGGTTCCTTAATGGCGAACGATACTTGGGATCTTATTCCTCTTCCAAAAGGAGGAAAATTTGTCAGATGTAAATGGGTCTACAGAACTAAGTATGCATTAGATGGAAGTGTTGAAAGAATTAAGGCAAGGTTAGTTGCCAAAGGTTTTTCCCAAGTTGAAGGGATTGACTACAATGAAACCTTTGCTCCGTTCACAAAAATGAACTCCATCCGCCTTCTTCTTTCCCTTGCAGCCTTACATAACTAGGAATTACATCAAATAGATGTCAAGTATGCCTTTTTACATGGTGATTTATAGGAGGAAATTTACATGGAACAACCTCCTGGTTATGTTCAGGATAACTCTAGCCTTGTCTGTCTCCTTAAAAAATCCTTATATGGCCTTAAGCAAGCTCCTAGAGCTTGGTATGCCAAAATGGATAGATTTCTCCTTGACACTGGTTTTTCTAGATGCCATTCTGACCCCAATGTGTATACCAAGAAAGTAGGAAACCATCTCATCATAGTTGTTCTTTATGTTGATGATCTTATCCTCACTGGTAGTGACCCTAAACTTTTAACCCATGTGAAATCCAGTCTTAAGCAAAATTTTGAAATGTCAGACTTATGACATTTGCATTATTTTCTTGGTCTCCAAGTCTTTCAAACCAAAGAAGGAATCTTTATTTCTTAGTCTAAGTATGCTTGTGACCTTATTCGTCACTTTCACATGGAAGCTTGTAAACCAACCCCTTCTCCCTTCTAGTCTGGAGTCAAACTTTCTACCACTTCTACTTCCCCTGAAGTAGATGGCACCTTGTATCGTCAGCTTGTTGGTAGTCTCTTATACTTGACTCATTCCCATCCTAACCTTTCCTTTTCCGTTGGTTGTGTTTTCCGTTATATGAAAACACCTCATGAAAGTCACTGGAAAGAAACAAAAAGAATACTTCAATATATTTGAGGTACAATTCAATTTGGGATTCATTATAGTACAGGGGGAAACCTTTGTTGGTTGGTTTCACTGATTCAGATTGGGCCGATGATCCTGATGATCAAAATTCTACTGCAGGTTATGTTTTCAGTCTGGGATCTATACCTGTCACTTGGGCTTGTAAAAAAAAACAAGCTCTTGCTCTTTCTTTAGCAGAAGCATAATATCGAGCCACAGTTAATGCCATTCAGGAAGCTTTATGGCTTCAACAGATCCTTTCAAAGTTTGGATTCGAGCAGCAACAATCTACTCCACTTTGGTGCGACAATCAAAGTGCCATCAATCTTGCCAAAGATCCAGTTCTACATCAACGCAGCAAACACATTGAGATACACATGCACTTCATCAGAAATATTTTTCATGATCGTGTTATTGAAATGCTCTATTTCTCTATAGATGATCAAGTTGCAGACATCTTCACCAAGTCTTTTACAGAAGTGACGTTTTCTAAAATTCAATCTATGTTAGGAGTTCAGAAATGTGTCCTTGAAGGGGGGATAGCCTCTGATGCCTCCTTCCTTCTCCTCATAGTGTCACTTTTGTAAATCCTTCAATCATATCCCAAGTTGTTTTTAAGGGGGGATGTTAGGATATCTAGACACTTAGGAGTTAGTTAAGATAAACTTGTGTAATATATCCGTTAGGTAAAGTGTGTTTCTTTAGTATGCATTAGTATGAATTTGTAAATATTCTAATCCGACGGTCATGATATGTTCTAGACATAAAGTGATTTGACGATTCAACTTCTCTTAGATCATACCTACCATTGATCTGTGTCTTAACACCCAATTGGTCCATGATCTCTATTTAAAGAGCATGGAGGGCCCTTGGCTAGTTGATTGATTATGAGAATTTCATATGTAAATTTATTTCTTTTGCATAATAAATTTCTCCAAGTAGCTATTTGGCTGGGGCCATGGAATGTTTCCCTCTCGAGGGTTTTAACCACATGACAAACATCGGTGTATTGATCTATGATCTGTTTGTGTGAAGTGGTTTCTCTAGGTGTTCAGTCTTTTGGGAGTACTATGTGTACCCAAACAATTTCATGATATCTAAAGAATGTTTAGTGGGAATGGTGGGGCATGTGGGATCACGTTGAATGGGATAATTGATAATCCTTTTCAAATAATAAATACTTAAAATGGTCATGAATGGAAGCATTGATGTGCTAGTCACATTGGAAATTGCTTTCATATTGGCATTGGTATTTGGATTAGGATTAGGATTGGACTTCAGATTGGAATTGGGATTCACATTGGTTCATAACATTTTGTTAGATGGAGTTATTCAATACATATGTGATCTACATATGGATGAGGGTGAACTTAACTCTGAAGGGATTGAATCATATGAACTTGAAGGATAACTTGAATCACTAAGGGGGGTAACAATATTGACTAGGTATTGTAAACTAAAAGTGAGTGTCATGTGCTCCAATAAAGTATATAAATAATGTAACAAAATCACCCTAAAGGAAACTTGACTCACTAACCCAAATTTTATGTTTCTTAAGTGATGTAAGAATAAAAGAAAACATATTCCAAGTTCTCCTCAATAAGTGGTAGAGAAGGTCTACCTTAGGGATAGAGTAAATAGCTAAACAAGGGCTCTCCAAACACTGAAATTGATGGGAGATGAGATATGAGTTAGTGAACGTATGAATGGGATATTTATTGTGGATGACATTAGGAGAAAGTGTAATCATATAAAATTATTTGTCTTAGGTTCCCTCCCTCCTAAAATACCCATTCGAGTATGAACCTAAAGAAATTTCACTACTATACCTCTTCATAGATGCCTTCAATACGGTACCTTGTATTAATATAGACGTTCTCATAGATGCATTCAATAGTTACACTTTCGTCACAAGAGCATTCAATACTTACACTTTTGTCGCAAGAGCATTCAATAGGTGCGAGGAGGAGTAGTTTACAGAGTTACAATAGAGAATCCAACTCCTAAATAAGGACACTTCAACTCATTAATAACACCTAAATAAGGACACTTACACTAATTAATAGGATTTGACAAACTTATACATAGTGCTTAGTGCTTTGCTGGAGACTTCCCCAATTATCAATATCATTTTTCTTGCACAATGTTCAAATTTTAACATAACATTTCAAATCCAATTCCTATTTTTAAGTAAATAAAACAAGACCTAATTACAATTTTTTTTACAAACATTGATATTATTTTCACAAACAACCATACTATAAAAAAATTATGAAATATATATGTCCACTATATACATTGCATGAAATAAGTGTGGATTTTGTGAAAAGGACCAACAACAATTTGTGATAGACCTTTAACCAATCTTAGAATAAATATTGTCATTAACACTATATAAATAGTTTACATAGTGTACTTCACAAAATTAGGCCCCCAAAGGTCTTGTATGGTATGAAACAAAATTGTAAGACTTGAGGTAGGCACTCAATCAATTTAATGGTAAGTGCCATTAATCAAAATAAGTTAGTGAAAAATGGTGAAAATGAGCCAATGCTTTTTATTGATTTTAAGATTTAGTAATTTCACTTTGAATTGAGAGTATGTTACCTTTCTCAATAACAAATAGAATATGTGATATGTCTTTTCTAAATTTTAGTAATATAGGAAATTTAACAAACCAAACACAATTAGTTAATTTTTTTTAGTAATTTGACTTTGATTAATAATAGACTCATTCGCATTTTAAGTGCTTTCAAGATGTACAAATATTTTTCATATTTTGGTTTCATAATAGTTCTCAAATCACCATATTATCAACAATATAATTATTAATATATAATATATTAAAAACTTTCATAATTAAATAAATTTATTATAACCATTTTGATTTTATTATTTTAATTTTAATTTTAATGATGAATAATATACTTAAAATGTGTTACCTTGAAAAGATTACACATAGTAAAACATAAATTGTCATAACAAGTACAACAACTACTTTAATAATTAAAAACTTTTATAATTAAATAAATTTATTATAATAATTTTGATTTCACTACTATGCCAAAATTTTAATGATGTACAAACACATGGGTATTGATATGTCACAAAAATATTTGGAGTCTCCAACAAAGCGCCATGTATAAGTTTGTTAAATATTAATAAATTTATCTATGAGTTGAATTTTTTTATTGTAACTTTGTAAACCTTTTGTAAAAAGGTTTTTGTTTGTAATTGTTTCGATAGTGGACATATATATTTCATATTTTTTTTATAGTATGGTTGTTTGTGAAAATAATATGAATGTTTGTAAAAAAATTTGTAATTAGGTCTTGTTTTATTTACTTAAAAATAAGAATTGGATTTGAAATGTTATGTTAAAATTTGAACATTGTGCAAGCAAACTGATATTGATAATTGGTGGAGTCTCCAACAAAGCACTAAACACTATGTATAAGTTTGTCAAATTCTATTAATTAGTTGAAGTTTCCTTATTTAGGTGCTATGAATTAGTTGAATTGTCCTTATTTAGTAGTTGAATTCTCTATTGTAACTCTGTAAATTTCTCCTGCTCGCACCACCCTTAACATCGATACTTTGTCCTTAACATTGGAACTTAATCGTTATGGAGACATTCTTGACCTTTCATTGCTATAGCGATGTTCTTGAACTATTGTCACAATAACAACAAACTGTTGTCACAATAGCAACAAAAGGCCAAGAATGTCGCTATAGCGACGAACGTCGGGGGCATTTTCAATTTTTTTCAAAAAATTTAAACTATTTTGCCACGAAAACAACGTTTTTAACTTTTTGTGGCAAATGTTCATGGGAAAATTGAGCAATATGTAGTAGTGAATGAGAAACCCTCCTTGTTTTAAATGATTTAGTACAATTCCCCCGTAACCTACCATAGGCGACATAGTGACTTCTACAAGGTAACGTATCCTTGTTGCCTATGGAGTTTCCAAGAAAAAGGTGATCCTTGCTTCATATGAGCTTGCGATCTAGAGGTAATTGTTTCCCTAGCCCGAGTGCCTAAAATGTAGATCTCTAATGGCATAAGGTGTTGAATGATGAATACACACCCTTACTAATTCCATAGTGGCTTGTGCACACTTAACTCCAATGTTTTGTTATGATGCATTTTTGAACCCATGTGACATACATAACCCACATACATAAATGGCATACTTAACCCACACACATAAATGATCCATCGCATCCACATGTGTAAATGATGCATTGATGGGTCTCAATGACTTCACCATGAATAGGAAATTTTTATGCTAAAAATGGATGGTCTTATGCCCTAACATTTGCATTGGCCCTAAATTTGATATCTTTTTCACGTAAATCAGATATGTTGGGCATTTCAAGTTTTGTACATAATAATGTTCTTATAGATTAGTCCAAGGTAAAAACATTGGAGTTTTAGTCCATAACATTTTCCTATATTTATTATGGTATATATGTATTTCATCAAGCTAGGATCTATGGGATGTTTGTCTTGCATGTAGGATATTATTCTCATTTTAATATTGTTAAGTACACTATGGATTGTATGCATAGTATTTGCCAAGGTTTATGGCCAAAAATTAGATTGTGAGGTGATACCAATGACCTAATGGACCCATGGGATGTACATGATTCTTGAGATCCATTCCTTATTATAGGGCCAAAAATTGGGATCTTGAAACATAAATTTTGTTTGTGGGACTTATGGGTCATACGTGGTGCCAAATTACTCCACAAGAGCCCTAAATAAGGAACATTTAGTATACAAGATATCTTTTTTGGAAGTTGATCGGGACATTAATTGGGATGCTAATTGGGATGATAATTGTGATGCTAATTGTGACACTAATTGGGACGTTAATTGGGATGCTAATTATCGTCCAAAATAGCACCAACTTTTAAAAAAGGACACTAATTAGGATGCTAATTGGGATGATATTCGGGACGGTATTTGGGACTCTAATTGGGATGCTAATTGGGATGATAATTGGGATGCTAATTGAGACACTAATTGGGATGCTAATTGGGACGCTAATTGGGATGCTAATTGGGATGCTAATTGGGATGCCAATTAGCATCCAAAATAGCGCCAACTTTTAAAAAGGGACACAAATAACGCCATTAAAAGTGCCATCCCGTGGAAAAGAGTCCACTTTGTCCAAAAAATGATGAAAAATACACTAAAAGTGATGGTGGATGCTAAAAATGAAGTTAAAAGAGACGCTAATAACAGAATTTTGTTGTAGTGTTTCTTGCTTTGCTGCTTTTTCATTAATCCTTTTATGATTTTCTTGTTTTTTTTTTGTCTTTTCCTGATTTGTTATGATTTTATCTTCCTTTCTTTATTTTACATGTTTTTCTGCCTTCCTTTCCAAAATCCATACTTTCCCTGCTTTGTACTGCTTTTTACCTTGGCATGCCTTCCTTCTAGCTTTCTTCCTTTTTAACAATCTTTCCATAGTTCCAAACCTTATCCCTTTTTCCAAGTGTGACCTCCTTGCCACATATCACATCCACTTAATTGAGATATTAAATATTATTACAAAAAATATTACAATTTCAACATAGCACTTTAATCCTAAGTTTGAAGGCTAAATATTATGACAATTAATGTATCAAAACTAAACCCTTCTCAAGTTAGCATTAGGCCATAATCACTATGGGTTATTTAAGAAACAAAGTAGTCATGAAGAGGGCCATGGAAGGGATATTACAGTCCTCCCCTCCAAATATTTCGTATCCTCAAGAAATTACAATATTGGGTGTTGCAAAATCCTCTTGAGCACAATAAACAACTGTCCTTCATCATCAAATGGAGGAATATCCTTTGATATTATCACCTGTGGTACAACTACTTGCACAAGATAAAAAAAACATGAGATTCATGGTGTACCCTACCCCTTTATGGAAAATTCAACTTCCAAGAAACTTCTCTCATCCTTTTTTCGTGTCCCTCCTTTGAAGGGACATCAAAAGTGTTGACCTTGCCTAACACATAGGGGGTCAAAAGATGAATTAATTGATTCACCTAGGGAATCATGCCAAATTATTATTTAGGAGGCTTGTACTTAGTTTTATTTATTGTTATTATTAACCAATGTGCAAAGAAATAAAGATTTGGAAATAAGTTTCCATGTCAGGGGGATGCACTTGGTGAAGCCAACTTTCGTAGGAGGATAATTAAAAATTGTCAAAAGCAAGCAGTCATAAAAGAGGGAAACTACCAAAAGCCAAGAAAAAGTAGTCAGACACAACGAAGGAAAATATGGGAAAAAGGAGGGTGAAATTTCCATTTATAGGTTTAGTCACAAATAAGAAAGTGTAGAAAATATGTCATAAGAAAAAGCAGGAAACTATGGGCCAAAGGAGGGTGCAATTTTCATTTAGAGGTTCAGTCACAGAAGTAGAAAGTGCAGAAAATATGCCATAAGAAAAAGCATGCAACTCTAGGCCTAAGGAGGGTGTATTTTCAAATTTGTATGAAAAGTATTAACAGAGAAAGATCTCACATGACACATAATTACCATTTTCTCAAGGAGAGCGCACCACTTGGCTAAGGTTAGGGTTTAGCAAGGGAAAATTTCTCAACAGGTGATTGAATTGCTCAACAAGTCACCCAAGTCACCCAATGCTTATTTAAGTATGATTATAACTCCATTTACCTGATTTTTTGATTATTATTTTGGTGTTGATCAAGCTAAATCCTCCTTAATTAGTGATGATCCTCAGTACTCTTGAGTGATGCACCCCAAGTTTCCCTTTCCCCTTCTCCTCTCTTTCCTTTCTATCTTATTGTGCAGTGAATTTGAGATAAGGAGGAGCTCAGAAAGTTCATTTATACTTATGTATATGATATATACTTCTTATGATATATGTATTACATTAAGGATTCTTCCCCATATATCTTTCATGGCAAAATTCTCACGATAAGAGATTTATGTGCCTATCTAGTGGGGTTTTTGATAATTTAATGTAATAAGAATGAAGTAATGTCCATGGGAAGGAGTATTAAATGATTTTATGTGTAAAAAATGATATATTAGTCTCTTTAATACATATTTATCAGGTATTAATTAAATCAGGTTTGAAATTCATCAAATTATGTACACCCCTGCTAGTTGATTAGGAAAATTCTACTAGTTTTATAGTTTTGTTAATTCTGTAAGTTTTATGCATTCAAGTGTCATTTCTAAAGTTTCTGTAGGAATTTAACTCACTCCAGTACATATTTCAGCTCTAATACAATGATTTTGTTGAATTCGTACCACGTTTGGATAGCCATCTTTGCACAGGGTCTCCCCAGGCCAAAACTACTAGTTTTGCCCAAATTATTCCAAACAATCCCAACCATTCTAGATATGTTCTTGAATTTATGAAACCTTATTGTATTCCTATTACCTATATTATAACACCTATAAACCTTGCAGAAACCCCTGATTAAATGGATGTGAAAGTTCTTCTTTGTTGCACGGTTGGGAAACCTAGAAGCATGGGAGTAGGCTTCAATGGAGTTGATTCCGAAAACTAAATGGTCCCCAATTTACATGTTATAGGGAAGGTAATTTATCTATCCTAAATTTTACTTGGAATATTCCTTAACCCTCTTCCACTTTACCACAACTTTATCAGTAATTCATATTGTTTCCCTTGCATCTTAAGTTGTTAATGTTACTTCAAAACTATGATTGCACACCTCAATTAATAGTCACATAAGAGTTGGTATTCTGATATGAATATCATATCAGGGATATTACAGTGGTATCATATCTCTTTCCTTGGCCCAAACTATGGAAAGTAAGCTCCCAAGTAGAAGAAAAATGTTTCGCCCATGTCATACTCTGATGAAGACTACGATGGGAAATATGAAAAGTACTGCAGATATTATGAATAAAAAGAAGACCCTATGTTAGTGGAGGCATACTATGTGATGAAAATGATGAATTATATGTTTCATCTTATCATGAATTCATGATCCCTAGATCTATTCATGATGGGTTCTCTTGTAGAGGGAGGCCAAAGGAATCAGTTATGTACCTTGCTGATTATTGGGGACTGAGTGATGAACTTATGAAGGACCTTTCTTTTCAAGAGTACTACACTCTTGATATACAAAATTTATTCAAATATCCCTACTCTGGGACAAACATGAAAAGTATTTCACACATGGTTGATGAAGTGTGCAAGAATGTGGGGACTAGATGGTTTCCACTTGGAGTCAAAAGGGAAGATTCATCAAATCCATTTGCTTGTCTAAGCATTAGGAGAATGTTTGGTTTTTCTTCAAAATGAGCTTCTAAAGGTTGTGACATGAGTATCACTAAAGGTGAATAAGTCTCAAGTTTCTTGGAGGAGAATAGAAATGAGGTAGAGGAAGATATACATGAAGTATAGTGCAAGTCACTGCAAAGTGGTTGCATAGGAAAATAGAGTAAAGATGAATGCACTTCCAGTTTCTTTGTGAGTGATATCCAAAACATTGCTAAGGATGTTGTGTCATGTGGTGGTAGAGAGACATATTTTGTATTATATCCAAAAGAATATTACAAATCATAGTTACAGTCACCTCTTGAACCACATAATGAAAAGGAAGACAAGGCCACACCACTTGTGTGTGAACCCGAGAATTTGGTGGAAGAGAAGGATACCATAGTGTCCTTACAAGAATATCATAACGATGAAATGCCAATGCATGAGGTGCTTTCTTATTTTTGTAAAGATCACATGGAATTCCAACCTTCATAGATATCCTCCACTTCACATCATGGAAGTGATTTTGGAGAAAATTCAAAGGCTAACCTGTATGTTGAGAATGAATTTTGTGTTGTGGATCCATGTCACATGAAAAATGGTCTTATATGTCATCTATTAGAAGAAGAAAACTTGGTGGAGGATCTTCTTTGTAAGCCACATCATTTGAGTGGATCACTAAAGGAGGAAAGAGAGAATATTATGGAATCCATGAACAACTTTGTTGACATCAATGGCTTGGTGGAAAGATGTTGTTGGAAAGATTCTGGAGGAGAGATGGAAGGATAAGAGTTTGAAAGGATCCATAATAAATGGGAGGCTACATACTAATTTCTTGAAGAGAACCCAAGAATCTCTTCAAGAGTAAAGGTTACGAAATGATCAATTTCAAAGAGAACTGAATTTATCACACCTCCCATCTTGCATAAAAAATAATCACGTGCACATGGTAGGAACTAGCTTGGATGTGCTAAAGGAACCTAATTTGGAGGAAAACCATGAGGAAGGAGCAGATTTGCATATGCTTGTGAAAAGCTATGAAGAAGAAAGTATTGGCCAAGCACTCATTGAGTTTGAGAGGAAGGATGAAGTTTTCTTATCTATCAGAAAGATGGTTGAGGAAATTCTAAATGAATAAAAAAAAATATGATTATCTATTCATGGATTGGGTAGATAAATATATCATTGAAATAGAGGATCAAGGATGCACTAGAATTGTTGGCATCAGTAGAGGTTTGTCTGACACACATGATTGGAAAGGGACACCTTATGACATACCCTTATGGATGGTATAATCTGATCTAGAGGAGGTGTATGATCACATTCTTTATGGATCAACAAATAGAATTCCTTATTCATCCATTGCTTGGGTGGATAGAGACACCTTTGGAGGTGAATCATTTTATTTCTGCAATAAATTTTTTGTTGGGACTGTCATTGTCTTGACATATGAATAACAACAATGACTTATTTTTCAGCCATTAGATACTTCCCATAGACATGCACATGAGGTGCATTCTGATTTGCATGTGATTGAGGAATTTGAGATCAAGCAAGATGAAGAGCAAGCACTTGCATGGTTCCTAAGAGATTACTAGTTAACTCTAGGAAAATGTTGTACAATTTTGGAGGAGGCACATGACCACACTATCACTAAGACAACTAATGGAGGAAGTTGTGAATACATTAGCTTGATGGATGAGTGTTTTAGGGATTTGGTCCACAATTCTTCACCCCACACTTCTATTTCATCCAGATCATGTGGGGATGAAAATTGGGTGAAAGGATTTTTCTATTGATGCCACAGGAGGAGCATGAAACTCCCATTCTTATAGATGAGGGATTGATGGTAAATCCATGTGGTTTGACAAGTGCATAAATAATGGCTGAATTATTTCCACTTGAATCATTCAGCATGGAAGTTAGATGTTCCATTGATTGGGTAGCTAGACACATGATTGAGATGCGTGTTCTGGAGGGTAAACATCTTGCTTGCATAGACATACCAGAGAAATTGTATGAGAAGTGGCATGAGCATGTTTGGATGCTATATAATTATCTCAGTATACATGGAGGGGAATGGGAATGGGATAACCACCTATGTCTTCATAGAAATAGTGATGTGAGTTCTCGAGCTAGCTTGCACATGCATTTTCATAGTTTAGAGAGGCTCAAGATGATTTGGTACCACATTAAGAAGTTCCATACTTGGTAGGAGACACTCAAAGATATTTAGTTTGTCATGGGGAGTGATCAATTGTCAGTGTGGTGTTATGATTTTCACATCCTCATTTTCATCCTCTACAATGATAAAATTTTGTTGTTGTTACTGATGTTTGGAAGGAGGCAAATAAAACCATGGGACCCTGCATTCTTGGCAATGACATATTTCCAAAGGGGGAAGTAATATTTGGATCCTTATAGAGGAGGTAGTGTGATCCTGGCATTCTACTCATTTACCTTAACTGGGTTGACAATTTTGTTGAAAGAAGTGGTCATTAAAGAAATGACTATGATCAGAGTGGTGTAGCATAAACATGATGGACAAATGCGCAACACTATGGAGTGCTTCTACTTGAGGAAAAGTAGACTTGGGAGGGGAGGACTGTCATGTCCCTCCTTTCAAGGGACATCAAAAGAATTTACATTTCCTAACACCTACGGGGTCAAAAGATGAACTAACCGATTAACCCAGGGAATTGTGCTAAATTATTATTTAGGAGGCTTGTACTTAGTTTTATTTCTTGTTATTTTTATTTAATGTGCAAATAAATATGTGGAAATAAGTTTCCATGTCAGGAGGGTGCACTTGGGCAATCCAACTTGCCTAGGAGAATAATTAGAAAATGTCAAAGGACTGACAAAAGAAAGTAGTCAGAAAAGAGGGAAAGTACCAAAAGCTAAGAAAAAACAGTCAAACAAAAAGAAGGAAACTTTTGGGCCAAAGGAGGGCGCAATTTCCATTTATAGGTTCAGTCAGAAAAGAATAAAGTGAAAAATGGATGTCATAAGAAAAAAACAGAAAACTATGGGCTAAAGGATGGCATAATTTCTATTTAGAGGTTCAGTCACAAAAGCATAAAGTGCATAAAACCTGTTATAAGAAAAAGCATGAAACTATGGGCCTAAGGAGGGAACAATTTCTAAGTTGGATCAAAAGTATTGATAGGGAAACACATCAAATGACACATACTTACAATTTTCTCAAGTAGGGTGCAACACTTGGCTAGGGTTAGGGTTTAACAAGGGAAACTTGCTCAATAGGTGATTCAGTTGCTCAACAAGTCACCCAAGTCACCCAATGCTTATTTAAGGATACTTATAACTCCATTTTCCAGTTTGGTTGATGATTATTTTGGTGCTGATGAAGCTAAGTATTCCTTACTAAGTGATCAAGCTCAGTACTCTTAGGTTATGTGCCCCAAGTTTCTCATTCCCCTTCTCCTCTCTCCCCTTTCTATCTTATTGCAGGTGACTTTGAGCTAAGGAGGAGCTCATCAAATTAATATAGAATTTTGTAGTTGATATATACTCCTTCTGAAATGTGTATGACAATAAGGATTCTTTCCCATAAATATTTCATGTTAAAATGCTCATGAGAAGAGATCTATGTTCCCATTTAGTGGGGTATTTGAAAGTTTAATGTAATAAGAATAAATTAATTTCCATGGGAAGGATTCTTAAATTATATTATGTGTTTAAAATGATATATTAGTCTCTTTAATAAATAATTATCAGGTATGAATTAAATCTGGTTCAAAATTCATCAAATTATGCACACCCCTGGTAGTTGACTAAGAAAATTCTACTAGTTTTATAGTTTTCTTCATTATGGAAGTTTTATACATTTAAATGTCATTATGAAAGTTGCTATAGGAATTTAAATAATACCAATACCTATCCCATCTCTCATACAATGTTTTTGTTGAGGTTGTACCATGTTTGGATATCCATCTTTGCGCAGGCTCTCCTTGGTCCAAAATTGCTAGTTTTTCCCAAATTCTTCCAAGAAACCCCAAATCATTCCAGATTTGTTCCTGAATTTATAAAAACTCATTGGATTTATATTACCTATCTAATAGCACCTATGAAACTTGTAAAAAACCCTGGTTGAATGGATGCAAAATTTCTTCTTAGTTGCATGGTTGGGAAACCCAGAAGTGTGGGAGTAGGATTTAGTGGAGCTAATTCCGAAACCTAAATGGTCCCCAATTTACATGTGCTAGGGAAGGTAATTTATCTATCCTAAATTTTCCTTGGTATCTTCCTTAACCCTATGCCATATTACCAAAAAATTATCAATAATTCACATTTTTTCCCTTGCATCTTAAGTGGTTAATGTTACTGCAAAACTTTGATTGCACACCTCAATTAATAATTAAAAAAATTTAGTATTATGATCTGAATATCAGATCAGGGAAACTACACCTTCTCAAAATCTTGCATTGACCATGGGACATTGACTTCAAATTTTCAACTTGCTTTCCTTTCGAGTCAAATTAATTGTATGGCTACAATTTTAAATGTGCCAAATTATTTACTTGGAGGTATTGCTCTATTTGGTTATTGCCTCCATAGATATTTGGCTATGTTGGTACTATCGTATTTTCCTTGATTGTCTCTAAGATTCATATATCTTTCTAGATCTAATATCTTACTTCTTCCACTCTGCAACCTTCAAAAATATGATCCAAATGGTTAGGAACTCCATACTGATACAATGCTTTGAAATGAGACTTTCCAATGTATATGTAGAAAGTAGTATGGAAGATAAATTCTCCCAAAACCATTAAGTTCTTTGGGATTAACCAATTAAGAGTGGAAAATATCTTCTTCATTTGAACCTTAACATCATCTTTCCCAATTATATAACCAAGATACATGATCTCCATCATTCCAAACTCATTTCTTGGAATCTTATCCTACATCATACAAAGGTTTCTCTTCCAAAAACATTATTGCAATATCCCAATGGTGCAAATACTCTTCCCAAATATTGCTATAAA
>LPNX010843190.1:32211-93604 GCA_001517045.1 Pseudotsuga menziesii | reverse complement strand
ATATTATTTTATTATTTTAACCATTATTTTATTATTTTAACGATTATTTTATTATTTTCCTTAGGAGGCCCATTTTAGACCCCAAAATTCCTCTAATGATGCAATCAAGGAAAATTAATACATACTCACAAAGCTACTTACCAAACACCTTGTACATGCAATACTGGAGTGTAAATGGTGCATTAACCAATTCAATGGCTATGAATAAGGATTTGTAATGGCCAAAATAACAACATGTAGTGGCCTCTTGTAGAAGTTATCCATTCAAGATAAACTAGTGATGACCATTGTGGATATCAATCTTGTGGAAGTGCTTGAGCTCCTTCATTCTATTCCTTTCCTTTTCTTGGATTATTTTGGATGCAATTGGACTCGCATGGGGCTTTGTGATTCCCTTCTAAAGGAATTACAGAATGTGCCTTCCACTTTCTTGTTTGAACCTTTTCATATGTTTGCCAAATTTATAGATCTTTTGTGGAGATTTTAATCCCTTTTTAGGAATGTGCTCAATTAGGAGTGGATATGTTATATTTTTATCATTTAAGCAATATGATCTCAGGATCTTATCTGAGATAATAAAATGCACAACAATAAACACAAGAGACAAGAGACACAAATATTTTTCCTCGGGGAAACCATAAAGGAGAAAACCCCGCAAATTCCTAAGAGATAGAATGAGCACCAATGGCAGCAGTAAAACCCAAAAACATAAAATATGATCTCCATGGCTTGTTCTCTCTCTCACACTTGAGAGAGATTCTCCTGTCTCGCTCATGCACCCTAGTGAGTGAGTGAGTGTGTGATAAATAGAGAGGCTCACTCTCTATTTATATTCTTTCATTCACTTAATGTCCACTTTAACATGTTGGCCCCCACTTAACAATTAATTACTAGAGATGACATCTCTAGGAGAGTCTAATAACCCTGGTGCCCCACAACTGTGGGGAATTTTCCCTTCGATCGATAAGGAGGGTTAACCTTGACACAATTGTGGGGACTATTTCCCCGAATTACAATGGAGGGTTAACCTCAATGACTTTACATGACTTGTTTACATTATTGAATCTCTCAATCAGAACATCGGGGCATGACATGACTTAATTACATTACAGATACTTCCCAGAATAAACATCGGGGTACAATATACAAGTGAATACATTCCAAAGTTACAAATACATCAACACTCCCTCTTAACTAGAAAGGTATTCTCTCAACATAATTTATCAGCACAAGTCTTCTTCTCTGTATCATCTGGATCATCATCAAGTCATCCTTATTGTCAAGTCATCTTCATCGTCAAGTAATCTTCATTGAGTTTGGATCATCACTGGATCTAGATTGTCACTGCTAGATCATCATCAAGTCTAGATCATCACTTGATCTGGATCGTCACTGCTGGATCATCATCAAGTATGGATCATCACTTGATTTGGATTGTCACTACTGGATCATCATTAAGTCTGGATCATCACTTGATCTAGATCATCACTGCTGGATCATCATCAAGTCTGGATCATCATCAAGTCTAGATCATCATCAAGTCTGGATCATCACTTGATCTATATCATCATCAAAGCTGGATCATCACTGAATCATCATCATCATTACTGCTTCTGCTATCTCAATCAAATGGTGCTATCTCTTCATTCTTCTCGTCACAGCCAACCCTTTTTCATGCTGGTTATAGGCCTGCCCTTCATGTAGGTATTTAGTGCTCATATCTAACCCTAAGTCAGAATGGCCTTCCCAGCTCTTACATCTGACCTCATATTGTTAGAAAGGCACACCCAACACTCACATATAAACTCATCTTGTCAGAAAGGCCCAGCACTCACATCTAACCATGTGTAAACACATCATGCTAGAATGGCTCAACACTTATATCCGACCATGTGCAAACACACCGCATTAGAAGGGATCTACACTTCCATCTGACCATGTTCGAAAACATCGCATCAGAAGGGCTCTGCACTTACATCCAAACATGTTTGAAAACACCGCATCAAAAGGGATCTGCACTTACATCTGGCCATGTTTGAAAACATCGCATCGAAATGGATCTGCTCTTACATTAGACCATGTGCGAACACACTGCATCGAAAGGGCTCTCAGTCCCAAGCTGAGGATTCCTAGTAACTGACCAGGTTCCTCCATTCTCCCAAAGAATGGAATCAACCCTTATATCTGATCAAGTGGGAACACATCCCTCAATCACATCAGAATGGCCATACACTCATATTTTCATGTAAGACTACATCCCATAGTCATATCAGAATGGCCCTTAGTCCCAGATTGAGTATTCCTGGTAACTGACTAGGTGCCTCCATTATAAGAATGGCATTCATCACTTATATCTAATCATGTAGGAACCAATCCTAGAGTCACATTAGAATGGCTCAGCACTCACATATGACATGGAAGGAACCAAATCCTCTCACCATGACAGAATGGCTCAGCCCTTACATCTGACCATGGAAGGAACCTAATCCTCTCATCATGTCAGAATGGGTTTAGGTCTCATCATTTCCCTTTCGAGGGATCCTCGATCTGGAGAACACCAAGCTTCTCCCTGAAGTACTCAAACTTCACTTTGGCCATTTCTAGCATAGAATCACATCAGGGCTGATTACATCTAAGGATAACCTGTGAGCTTCTCCAGGACACATTCAAGGACAACCTACAGGACCGTTTACGTCTGAGTAACCTACGAGCTTCGCCAGGATTTATGCTCAGACAACCCATCTCATAAGCTATGCTAGAAATCCCTCTTTCGAGAGATCTCAATCTAGATCACCACTCCTCTCTGCATCATACAAAAAATGTAATTCAGATCAACCAAATCAAATAGTAGTTTCAAAAGAAACATACTACCTCCTAAATTGAAAGTGGCAACATATTTTGCCTCAGCTGTACTCAGCGACATGTGGGACTCAATCCTGCCAAACCAAGAGATCAAACTTGATCCCATACTCAACTATACCCTTCATGTACCTCATTGCATTCTTTGCAACCATCAAGTGAACATGTCTCAATGTGTTCACAACATAGCAAATATCTGGTCTTGTATTTGTCAGGTAAATCATCTGATGATACATCGTGGCATCAACCGACTCTAATGAAGCAACACTCAATAGCTTTAGGTTCGATGCCATAGATGTGGTCATTGCCTTACAGTCCATCATCCTAAACCTCTTCAGGATCTCTGCTGGATACTTCCCTTGTCCACACCTCCATGCCTAGAACGTAATGCATCATCCCCAAGTCCTTTATCTCGAAGTTGGAAACAAGTCTTCTTCTTGCAATTTTAATGAGTTCCTCTTTTCTGTTAGGAACAAGTCATCGACATATAACAGGAGCATCATTGGTATTCCGCCTTCAACCTTGAAGCAAAGGTTGGAATCCTATTTACTCTTAGTAGATCCTAGAGTCATCAGTAATCTGTCCATGCTGTTGTACCATGTTGAACCTCAGGATCTTTTGCAGTCACTCCCTCTAAAGTAAAGCATAATTCTCCCTCTGTATTTTGTACTCTATGCACTGAAACATTCTGTACTGAAGTGACAAGTAGCTTCCTCTGCTACTAACATTCTATGTATCCATCTAGGATCACTAGATACCAAGATCCTCTATCTTGAACTTTTTCAAAATTTCTTCTTGCACCCATCTGTGAGCTTGTCATCCTCTATCAACCTTGTAGCAAAGGTTCAGATCTTCATCAAGCTCCTCATGTATGTGTTATCCCATGGGTGTCTTCTGAGCTCGTAGAAGGCCTTCTTTCATTTGCACATACTATTCTTCATGCCATGTGTATTTCTAGTGGCTACAAATGTCTCTTCGTAGTCTATGCATTCTTTTCATGAGAAGCCTTGTGCTACGAATATTTCCTTGTATCCCATGATGTTTCCATATACTACATGATGGAACTACGAACTTACCTTCATGTATCAATACTACATCCAAGACATCATTCTTCTTGAACTGGTCTTCCCTTTCTTTTTGGTTACTTCTTTATAGCTGGAAGGTTTTGCATCAATGATGTTGCTGCATTCGTCATATTATTCTTTATCTATTTTCACTTGTTCTTCAGAACAAGTCTCATCCCTCTTTTCTTGTAGGTGATTGTATGCAATCTTTCCTACAAGTCAAATGCACTTATATGGTTAGAAACATTTCATAAGGCATATTCATAATGGAAAATGCTTATGCATAAATATATGATCATGCAACTATTTTAGCTAATACAACATTCATATATATCTCATGAAAACTTTTCTAGATGCCTTCCATCTCTACCAGGACAACATTGAGATTGTGCACTAATCCAATATGTCAGCAAAGAGGTTTCATTCTAGATAAGTAGCAATGGAGAGTTGTATAGCACCATGAGCTACTTACCCATCACATGCATATTAGTAGTATATTGTCATTAATGAAAATATTCTATCATGCATAATACATCAACTGAATACAAAAAAAATGCATAACAAAACAATATCATGAAATGACAATTGAATACTTATATTTATTTGTTTCTTGGGTAGAGTCTTTGATCCTTCAACTTTATCATATTCTTCTTCTTCCTAGAGTATGCTGAAAGTAATCACTTCCTTCTGGTACACATTCCTCGCATGAATGAATCCCATGATCCTAGGATGTCATTCAAGGTGGATATCACTACTTTTGCATTCTCCACTTCTTCTTCTGCTGCTACAAGTTGTTCTTTGATTTGAGAGACTCGTGTAAAGTATGATTGTATGGTCTCTGCATTTTGGATCTTCACATTCTTCAACTATTTTCTTAAGGTCATCTTCCGATTTATGTTCTTCCCTTCAAATAGCTTGGTCAAGGAATAAAACATCTCTTTCGGTGTCTTTAGGGAAGACAATTGTGGTATAAGGTGATCCGTGATTCAATCAACAATGATCTTCTTGTCCTTGACCAAGTTCTTCTTGTGTAAGGCTTTTAGCCTCATCTCCCTTTGGAACTAGAACCTCTCTACTTATGTGGGTGTCCAATTCATTTCCTTCAAGGACTAGTGAGATCCTATACTTCCATGCTTGGAAGTTGTCAAATTCACCAAGATTATCATCAAGATGACGTGATAGATCACTTTGAAATGAGAACCTCAAATGAAAATAGAAAAAGATTAGATCTTATCGATTTGAGGTGTTCGTCTTGGTTCTGGAGCTGGCTGATCTAGGGTTTGTTAGAGAAGCCCTAATTTTCAAAACTTGGAATTTTTTAGATATGATTGTATAGAAAGATATAACTCTTCAAGGTGAGCTTTTCAATGTACTCATTTTCTGAAAATAGTGGAGGGAAGCTCTCGAAACAGGAAGCCCTAGTTTACCAATTTCTTATGTAGAAATGCCTGATACTATTTCTGTGGTATCTATGAAATTACTGCTCCTCTATGTCTAAAAATTTGCATAGAGGTAGCCTCACTTGTTCCTATTCCAACACCATAGGTTTCATCAGAATTGGTTTCACCAATTGGGCCTTATGATCATTGTCCCAAGGTGACCTGTTTCAGGACTGTTCATCATAGCGAAGTTGTACAGACTGCCACGTGTCACTGTTTCATCTTCAGGGTATAAAAATTCTACCACAAAACATAATCCTGTTCCCTTTTTGGAACATATTCATAAATTTAATTTGGACCTCAGTAGCCCGAGATATAGCAATTCTCCCCAGGTGTCCTGTTTAGGGATGAATCCTGGAAGAGGATGGAACCCTAACTTGGAGGGATCATATCTCCTAGAATATAGTGACTTTGAGACTGAATTCTGGACACAGTGTAAATCAGGATTTTATCTTCGGCCTGTGAAATTTTTACCTTTTGATCCTTCTCAAATCCTGAGATATAGAGAATGTACCACAACTTATCTGTTTTAGTATTTTAGGGTTTTTTCCACCCAGGGTCAAACCAAGGTTTGACTTTCCCAGAGTTATAAACAACCAAAAATCTCGAACCAAGTCTCTAAACTTTGATTTTGATGAGGAGAGAAATCCTATGCTGGGCTCACTCAAAAATTCCTCTTCTGTAAGAAGCCCTAATTTCCCACACCAAAAACTAAAAATGCTTGGAATCAAATTCCACTTCGACAGAAAGATGCACCCTTCAATGGAGAGTCATCCTAGCATACTTTTGCTAATGGATTATGGAGAGAGAAAAAAAATTAAGAAGCTCTAGCTTCTGCAGCTGCACAATGTATACTTCTCAGGTTAGTTATGATACCATGTTAGATTTTTATCATTTAAGCAATATGATCTTAGGATCTTATCTGAGAGAATAACATGCACAACAATAAACACAAGAGACAAGAGACACAAAGAATTTTCCTTGTGGAAACCATAAAGGAGAAAAACCGCAACTTCCTCAGAGATAGAATGAGCACTAGTGGCAGCAGTAAAACCCGAAAACATAAAAGATGACTTCCATAACTTGTTCTCTTTCTCACACTTGAGAGAGCTTCTCCTATCTCACTCATGCGCCCCAGTGAGTGAGTGTGTGTGTGATAAATAGAGAGGCTCACTCTCTATCTATATTCTTTTGTTTACTTAATGTCCACTTTAACATGTCGGCCCCACTTAACAATTACTTACTATAGCCGACATCTCTAGGAGAGTCTAATAACCCTAGTGCCCCACAACTATGGGGAATTTTCCCTTCGATCAATAAGGAGGGTTAACCTTGACACAATTGTGGGGACTATTTCCCTGACTTACAATGGAGGGTTAACCTCAATGAATTTACATGACTTTTTAACATTTTTGAATCTCCTGATCGAAACATCGGGGCATGACATGACTCAATTACATTACAGATACTTACCAGAATAAACATTGGGGTACAATATACAAGTGAATACATTCCGAAGTTACAAATACATCAATAGGATCATGGGAAAAAATCATAAACTCTTTCATAAATATTGTTTTGGAAACCAAGAGTTGTATCTATCCATGATTCAAATTTATTTTTTTGGAAACAACCATTTAAGATCTAATGTACAACTTTTCCTTTGGATTGTTCTGCTACTAGATGAATTTCCCAATCAAGTGAATCTTCCCTTAGGAATAAAAGTGTATCTATTGCTAGAACCTTTTATCCCTTCTTGAATTCATGACCAAAATTATAGACTTGAAATTTACTTAATGTTTGTTGCAAGTCATTGGGATCTTTCTGTGTCATGAAAAACATCCAACTATTGTGATCAACCTTAATCACACATTGGCTCCTTGAAAATGGAATCATGTTAGGCGATGTACCCACCTTCAACTTGACCTTGTGCTTCACTTCTTTATCATGTGGTATTACAGGTGGAAGGTATTCAAGAACCTTCTCATGTTTTTGTAGTGACTTCTCAATGTATTCAAGATGATGTAGGTATTCATACTTTCTCCCTGAATGGTGGTGAGGAATTCAATAACCCCCACAATATCTATATTCTTCACAACAAATGTCATTCCATGAGATAACACCTCATCTGCTATATATTTCTTCCCCCAAGGTATGAATGGATGTGTAGGGAAGGAATAATGTCACAGCCATAGATTCCTTAGATTTTTCTCACATAACATAACAATATCAAATGCATCAATAGATCCATAACTCCTACAAAAAAAAATCTTACCAATGTGAGCAAGTATTGCACACATTTGGGTCTTCATCACAGTTATGTATCTACCCATGCAATCCATATATGAATATAGTTTGTTTATTTACTATCCAAGTGGTATGTAATCAAGCACTTTAATAAAAAATAATTCTTCTTCACATAAATAAATCTCATAATATCCTTGGAGTGAAACAAGTTCCTGACAATCACCATGCAAGTAAATGGTTCCTTCGAGCCACTAGTAAATATGAAAAATCTTCATGTTTACCTTGCACATGAGGCTGCTTCTAAATATAATATGAGAAATTATACACACACATCTGATCACATGTGTTCTGATGCAACTCTTGACAGTCATGCAAACTCTCTTCCAACAATTCATCCTTCTAAAAAATATGGATCTCAACACTGGTAGGATCTACTATGCCAATATTCTCATGGAAGTGGCTTCCTTATTAGGATGAAACAAAGGTACGTGATTAGTGAAAAAATCACAATTGTGGAAATACCTTTGAGATACCTCTATCGATTCATTTGGTGGAGGTGTGATGGCATGTTCCTATGCCAAAATTCCAAGTTCACTCTCAACTCGTGTGTGGTTTATTTTTTCTCCATAATGAATTTATAAGGATGCTTGGAGTGATGTTATATTCTCTTCCTCTAAATATGTTCCACAATTGGTTTTACCAATCCCATCCTCCATA
This sequence comes from Pseudotsuga menziesii, assembly GCA_001517045.1. Taxonomy (NCBI): domain Eukaryota; kingdom Viridiplantae; phylum Streptophyta; class Pinopsida; order Pinales; family Pinaceae; genus Pseudotsuga; species Pseudotsuga menziesii. The sequence goes on along the minus strand of LPNX010843190.1, from coordinate 85,278 downwards.
TCCCTTGTAGTGATCTCAAAATCACCAACAAAGAAGCTTGGGTGTCCATGAGTGGACTGACTCTCTGAACTATCAACAACCTCCTTCATTGTGGATTGGACTCCCCTCTTGAAAGGTTCCTTAGTATCCCTTTTAGTTGACTCAGTGAGTTGTTCATCAAGTTCAATTGATGATAAACCTTCATTAGGAAGGGTGATATGCATGCTTTATAACAGTTGTATTGTATTAGAAATTTGCTCGTGGCATGAATCCACATCACCAAATTCATTCTAAACACCCACTTTAGAATTAGAAGGGGATATGATCTCATTTTCATCACATGATATGGGAAATTATTTATATTGATGCAAGAAGACATTGCTTCTACAAAAATCAGCTTTACCCTCATACCTTAGCTTGATGTCTTCTTCTTTTTTCTCAATGCATTCACTGGAGGAACCACATGGTTCTTCTCTTCAAAGATTGATGATCTTCTCCTTTGATGGACGATTGTCCCTTGGATATTTCTTCTACAAATGAATAGATTAATATTCCTCCTTAGTTGTCTTAGGATCAATATTCTTGGATTTTCTTCCTGAAGAGGATCCCAAAAATCTCATCAAGTGGGAAGTAACTGCATCCAATGAAAATTCACAATTGGTCCTTATTTCTTCTCCTTTACTGTTAGGGGTGGAACAAATTGATTCCTCTCTTGGGATCAATATTCTTGGATTCTGTTTTTGAAGAGGATCCAAAAAATCCCATTAAGTGGGAAGTAACTGCATCCAATGAAAATTCACATTTGGTCCTTATTTCTTCTCATTTATGTTAGATTTTTAACATTTAAGCTATCTGATCTTAGGATCTTATCTCAGAGAATAACAAGCACAACAATCAATCACATGAGACAATGAACACAAATATTTTCCTTGGGGAAACCACAAGGAGAAAACCCCGCAACTTCCTAAGAGATAGAATTAACACCAAAAGCAAAACCCAAAGATAGTTAGATGATCTCCCGACAACAGTAGTTTCTCTCTCTCTTGTCCCAACTTCTTCTCTCTGTATCTTAGTTATGCGCTACAACTGAGTGTGAGTGAATATGTATGAATGTGTGTTAAATAGAGAGGCTCCCTCTCTATTTATACTAATTCCCAACTTGACAATAACTCACTAGGGTCGACTTCTCTAGGAGAGTTTAATAACCCTAGGGCCCCACAACTATGGGGACTTTAACCCTAGATCAATAAGGAGGGTTACACTCTATGACTTTACATGACTTGTTTACATTATTGAATCTCCTGATAGGAACATCGGAGCATGACATGACTCAATTGCATTAAATATACTTCCCAGAATAAACATTCGGGTACAATACATAAGATATACAAGTGAATACATTCCGAAGTTAAAATACAACAACACTCCCTCTTAACTAGGAAGGTATTCTCTCGACACAATTTATTAGTCCAAGTCTTCTTCTCTGTATCATCTAGATCATCATCAAGTCATCTTCATCTTCAAGTCACATTCATCGACAAGTCATGTTCATCAAGTCTAGATCAACACTTGATCTGGAGCATCACTGGATAATCACTTGATCTGGAGAATCACTGGATCATCATGAAGTTTGGATCATCACTTGATATGGAGCATCACTGGATCATCATCAAGTCTGGATAACCACTACTGGATCATCACTAGGTCATCATCACTGGTGTTATCTCAATTCTACTCATCACAGGAAGTTCTACAAAGCTAACCCTTTTTCATGTTGGTTGTAGGCCTAGCCTTAATGTAGGTCTTCATTGTCTTCAACACTTATATCTGACCATGGAATGAACCATGTCAGAAAGGCCCTCCCAACACTTACATCTAACCATGGGAGGAACACATCCAAGAACCATGTCAGAAAGGCATGCCTAGCACACACATCTGACCATGGGAGGAACACATCCAAAACCCATGTCAAAAAGGCCTAGCACTCAAATCTAACCTCATCTTTTTAGAAAGGCTCTGCACTTACATCCAACCTCATCTTGTCAGAAAGGCGTTGCACTTACATACAACCTCATCTTGTTAGAAAGGCTATGCAATTACATCCGACCTCATCTTGTCAGAAAGGTGTTGCACTTACATCCGACCTCATGTTGTGAAAAAGGGTTTGTAGTTACATATGATCATGTGGGAACACATTGTGTAGTCACATCATAATGTATTTGCACTTACATATAATCATGTGTGAACACATCCTGTAGTCACATCAAAATGGATCTACACTGATCATGTGGGAACACATCCCACAATCACATCAGAATATCTCTGCACTTATATCTGATCATGTGGGAACACATCCCTCAATCACATCAGAATGGCTCTGCACTCATCATGTGGGAACACAACCCACAATCACATCAGAGCATCTATGCACTTACATCTGATCATGTGAAGCTCAGCCTTCCACCATGTCAAAAACGCCAACGGACACATCAATTCCCTTTGGAGGGAACCTCGATTTGGAAAACACCAAGAAACTCCCTGAAGTACTCAAACTTTACTATGGATAATGGTTTGGTCAGTACATTAGCTATCTGCTCATTCGTCACAACATATTGGAGCTTCACTACTCCTTTCTGCACCATATCCTTGATATAGTGATATTTGATCTCAATATGCTTGACTCATGGAACACTGGGTTCTCCGATAGCTTCACACAGCTCTGGTTGTCACAATATATACAAGTAGCATCCATCTGGAGATCAAATAAGTTAGACAGTAGCTTTCTTAGCTACACTGCCTCACAACTAGTCGAACAAGATGCAACATACTCTGCTTCAGCTGTACTCAGTGCCACACAGGATTGATTCCTACTAAACCAGGAGATCACACCTGATCCCATACTGAAGCAACATTTTGAAGTACTCTTTCTATCAATGGAATTTCTTGCCCAATCTGAATCCACAAAACCTTCCAGGTTAATTTTCTGATTTGCTTCATACTTGAGCCCATAATCAACTGTACCCTTCAGGTACCTCAGAATATGCTTTGCAGCAATCAAGTGAACATGTCTCGGATCCAGCAGGAACTGCCTCAATGTGTTCACAACAAAGCAAATATTTGGTCTCATATTCATCAGGTACATCAAGGACCCAATCATATGACGACACATCATAGCATCAACTGGTTTTGATGAAGTATCACTCAATCAATTCAGGTTCGATGCCATACGTGTGGTCATGGCCTTGTAGTCCATCATCCTGAACCTCTTCAGGATCTCTACTGCATACTTCCCTTGTCCCAGGGAAATTTCATCTGCATTCTGCCACACCTCCATGCCTAGAAAGTAGTGCATCATACCCAAGTCCTTCATTTTGAACTCAGCAGCAACATTCCTCTTTGTATCAACAATCAACCCATCTGCACCTGTTACAAATAGATCATCTACATACAGTAGGAGTATCACTGGGTTCCCTTCTTCAACCTTGTAGTAAAGGTTGGAATCTGCTTTACTCTTGGTAAATCCCAAACTGGATAGGAAGCTGTCAATTCTACAATACCATGTCCTGGGTTCCTTTTTAAAACCATATATGGATTTCTTTAAATTACACACATGAGTGTCTCTGTCATGTGTCTCAAAGCCGAGTGGCTTATCCACATATACTTCCTCTTCTACTACACCATTCAAGAAATCTATCTTGACATACATCTGGTTTACTTTCCACTTCATTACTGTAGCTAAATCAAGTACTGATCTGATGGAAGTATATCTGGCTACAGGAGCAAAAGTCTCTTCATAATCTATTCCTTCTTTCTGGGAGAAACCACAAGCCACAAATATTGTTTTATATTTCTCTATGCTACCATCTGCAGCATGCTTAATCTTATAGATCCATTTGCAAGTTACAATAGACTTCCCCTGTGGTCTTGGGACAACATCCCAAACATCATTCTTCATGATCGATTGATACTCTTTGATCATAGCATCCTTCCATTATTTGTTTTCTACCGCTTCTTCATAGTTGGAAGGTTCTTTATCGATGAAGTCACATAATAGGGCTAGATAACTGGAGAAGGACCTAGTTCTTCTCCTCTCTTTCTGTATCTCTTCTGGAGTGTCATATCTTTCTACACCTTGGATAGCTTCTCGTACCCAATTAGGTATCCTCTTGTGAGGATTCTTCTCCTGAGGTGGATCTATAGGTTCTATTTCTCGATCTTCTTCTTGAGTTGCATCGTTCATGGTTGTGTCATGAATTCTGGGAACTTCTGTTTCTATAGGTTCTTCAGTAGGTCTCTCTTTGGATTTGTTGTAAGCTAAGTCTTATGTTACGTCCCTACTGATGTCGATATTCTTGAATCCTGGGAAGTATATTCTGTAATCCTTCAAGCTTTCAGAGTATCCCACAAATATACCCTTCCTTCCTGAAGGATCTAACTTTGTCCTCTTTTCTTTCGGAATGTGAATATACTGGACATCCAAATATTCTGAGATGACTGACTTCTGGTTTCTTTCCAAAACACACTTCTTCAGGTGTCTTATTCTCGAGTACTCTATGTGGAGTATGGTTCTGTACATACACAACTATTCTAGCCTCTTCTTCCAATAGATTCATAGGAAGATCTTGATCTTGAAGCATTTCCCTTGCAGGTTATGTGATCATTCTATTGTTCCTTTCTACAACCCCATTCTGTTGTGGATTATATGGAGTGGTCAACTCCTTCTTAATCCCTAAATCTCTGCATAATTCCTTGAATTCATTTGATGTGAATTCTCCACCATTGTCTGATAAAAAAATATTGATCTTCTTCTCTCTGTAGTTTTCGATCAAGGCTTTGAATTCCTTGAATTTGCTGAATACTTTGTATTTGTTCTTCATGAAGTATATCCATGTATTCCTAGAAAAATCATTAATGAAAGAAACATAGTATACATACCCACTTAATGAACTGGATGAAATTGGACCGCATACATAAGAGTGAATGATTTCCAAGATTCATTTAGCTTTGCTTTCACTACTTGGAAATGTCTTCTTTGTCTTCTTTCCTTTTGCACATCCCTTGCATACTCCTTCATGTTTTTCTTTTATTTCTGGAAGACCTTCAACAGCTTTGCTTGCAAGTGGTAGTGCCCTATAGTGCCCATGTGCAAGACTTCTATGCCAAAGTTCATTTGGTTCTACTGATTCATGAACCAAATCTTGTTCTGGTTGGCCCTTTAATCTTTATAGTCTTCCCTCTTGTTCTCCAATTACTACTGCATCGTCAATAGTCTTTCCTTTTGGCCACATGAGAACTGGCAATCTATAAATGCAACTCTCATGCCTTTTGCATCTAATGCAGAGATGGAGAGAAGGTTCTTCTTTAGTCCTGGTACAAATAGGACATCCTTAATTTTTATAGACTTTCCATATTCTAATTTGCAGGAGGATTCTCCACTACCTTTTATTGGATACTGGTAGTCATCCCCAAGTTTCACCTTGTGGGGTGATTCATGTTCTGATAATTTCACAAATGATTCTTTGAATCCTGTCATGTGTTTGGAAGCCCCACTATCTATAATCCAATCATTTCTTCCATATGTGATGTTTCCCGTGAGAGCGGAAATCAAAACATATTATTCATCACTTAAAGAATCATCACTGTCTTGTTTGATTCTCTTCTTGGAAGGCTCATCATCTTCTACAGCATGAGCATGATGTATTTTCTTGTTTCCCTTCCTCTTGTGAGATATATATTTGTTTCTAGGGAAATATCTTGCAACGTGTCCTGTTTCATGACATGTATAGCAAATGAACTTAGACAAATCCTTGTTATATTTTCTAGTGTTATTCTTCTAGCGAGAGTGCTTACCTCTATGATGTTCTGTTATTCTTTTTTTGGATTGTATTGTGAGAGCTTGATCTTCACTTCACACATTTTCTTCTCGAGATAATATTTGAGCTTATTCTTGTGAGCACTCCTCCCAAAGTCTGCTAAACTTTACTAGCTTCTTTCTGGCACAGATCCCTTGAATGAAAGAGTCCCATGCCCTAGGGAGACCATTCAGGGTGGTCATCACAATTTCTGCATTCTCTACTTCTTCATCTACCACTTCAAGCCATTCCTTAATCTGAGAGACCCTTGTAAAGTAAGACTAGATGGTCTCCACATTCTGGATCTTTACATTCTTTAATTGGTTTCTCAAATTCATCTTCCGATTTATGTTCTTCCCTTCAAATAACTTGGTCAGGGAATCAAACATCTCTTTAGGTGTCTTTAGAGAGGACACTTGAGGTATGAGATCATCCTTTATTGAATCAGCAATAATCCTCTTAGCCATGACCAATTTCTTCTTGTGTAAGTCCTTAGCCTCATCTCCCTCTGGAACTGGAACCTCTTCATTGATGTAAGAGTCTAACTCATTTTCTTCCAGGACCAGGGAGATCCTATAATTCCAAGCTCGGAAGCTATCAACTCCCTCAAGATTTTCATCAAGCTTGGTATGATGATACATCTTAATAGAGAACCTCAAATGGAAATAAAAAATATTTAGATCTTACCAGGTTAAGATGTCCGAACTGGATCTAGAGCTGAATTTCTGTAGAGCTGGTTTTCTGGTTCAGGAGAAGATCTAGGGTTTGAATTTCCCAAAATTCTACCCTACCAAAAAATTTGATCTTGATCTCTAAAATTTTATTTTGGGGAGGACATCAATCCAGGCCTGGGATCACTCAAAAATTCCACTTCTGTGGAAATCCTTAGTTTCCCACAGCAGTGTCAGGTCAAAAACTGAAAAATGCTTAGAATTGGATTCTGCTTCAATAGAAAGATGCACCCTAGAGAGGAGAGTCATCCCAACCTCCTTTTGCTAAAAATATGTGGAGAGAGATCCAAAAATTAGGAAGCCCTAGCTTCAACAGCTGCAAAGTGTCTTCTTCTCAGGTTAGCTCTGATACCATGTTAGATTTTTAACATTTAAGCTATATGATCTTAGTTTCTTATCTGAGAGAATAACAAGCACAACAATCAATCACATGAGACAATGAACACAAATATTTTCCTCGGGGAAACCATAAAATAAAAAACCCCGCAACTTCGTCAGAGATGGAGCAGCACCAAAAGTAAAACCTAAAGATAGTAAGACGATCTCCCGATAGCAATAGTCTCTCTCTCTCTCTTGTCCCAACTTCTTCTCTCTCTCTCTCTCTCTCAGTTATGCACTACAACTGAGTGTGAGTGAATATGTATGAATGTGTGTTAAATAGAGAGGCTGCTTCTCTATTTATACTAATTCTCGACTTGACAATAATGCACTAGGGATGACTTCTCTAGGAGAGTCTAATAACCCTAGGGCCCCACAACCGCGGGGACTTTAACCCTTGATCAATAAGGAGAATTACACTCTATGACTTTACATGACTTGCTTACATTATTGAATCTCCTGATAGGAACATCGGGGCATGACATGACTCAAGTCTCAATTACATTACAGATACTTCCTGGAATAAACATCGGGGTACAATACATAAGATATACAAGTGAATACATTCTGAAGTTACAAATACATCAACACTTTACTGTGTGGGGTGGAATAAATTGATTCATATCTTAAAGGACTGATTATCTTTTCAAAAATAGGCCTTATACTTCCAAGGTATATAGTGTGAAACATGCCATTCTCATGTGGAATATGCAGTCCACTATCAACATGCATGATATAATCATATGAACATGATGCTTATTCCTCATCCTATTCGAAATCATTACTAACTGTAAAAAGTCTCATGATTGCAAAATTTTATTCATCTTGGGAAATTAATTTCCACAATATTAGAGGAGATTTATATGATACCATTTTAATGATCCAATCAGATCTGATTCTTCATTAATTCATAATTTCTCAAACGCTCAAAACAATCAGTGGAAATTGAGGATTTAACTAGTCATTTAACAAACGGTTCAAGAGGACACATTTAGAAACCAAGGAATGAGGGAGGTTTATGATAGATCAGGATCCTATGAATAATGCACTAGGATCATTTATGTTTCTATATTCATCGAGGCTGAAGTTTACTCCAATGCTACTGGAACCTAAGCATATGCAAACTAAATATGTTGCTTTCCACTTCTTGAAAACAAAAGGTGAAGGATTTAAAATTCTAGAGTATTAAAGAAATTATATTTAATATCATATATCAGAATGGGGTTGAACCTTCAGGTTTAGTAATAGTTTGACAAGTTTTGGAGACCATACAAGCAGATTGACACCTTGGGACTGCACAACTACATTAAATTCAAAGATTCCCAAACAAGGGTTAAAGGAAAAATTTGGTAATTTTTAGATATGGGATGTGTTAATTAACATTATAAAATGCATAATAAAATAAAAGGAAGTAAATTAAATGAGAATAAGTTAATTTATTACATAAACACTGAAAACTAGCAATTTTCCATGGAAATCTAGACTAGGTGAAGAAAATGCTTGAGAAACTCGGAATTTATTTATTTGAATTTGTATAAATATATTCAGAATTTAAATAACACTTAAAATACATAAATTAGGAACTATAATTCCTCTCACATGAAGCTCATACTTTTGGGAACTCTATATACTCGTTAATTGCTTAACCAGAAGAGTGTTCAATATTTAATTGTCAACCCGAGGAAGTATGTTATTTCAAAGAAAATTAGAAAATAATATGCATAAATACGTTCAGTAGTTTATAAATAAAATAAAATTCACTCATTTCTAATTACTGCCCATCCAACTCAGCTCCTTGTAAGAAATCAAAATAACATTACCCATCTAGGAATTGAAAAGGACTTCTATTTCCTATCATACTAATATGAAGGTTTATTATCTAAACAGACATCCACCTAGAATTAATTTTGCAGAAAATGAAAGTCTAATTTACCAAATCAGAAAGATCTCTACTCGTTACTCAAACAAAAAATTCATCAAAGCAAAGGACTAATCAAATCAAGAAACTCTAGAAAAATAAATAACACACACAACACAAGAGTTGAGCAAGTCTGTAACACCTTCTAACACACCTCTGCATAACAAATTTTTTTAACTACATAGTCGATGGTCACACCAAATCACCTACAACAAACCAAAGGAAAACCAACTGATGCAATCACTAAACAAATGCAACCACAACTAATCATGGTAATGTATCACACTAAAATTCCACACAAAACAGAAATAAAATACTAAAGCATCTAAACTACTAGGAACTCTGTTAGAAGGTGGGCCCTAGCCTTAAAAAAAATGCTATTGAAAGATCACAAAGGCTACAACAGAGAAATACTGAAAATTATCACCCTTTTATTAATTCGATAAAAATTGCAGTTACATTTATAGTTACAGTCACTCTGCTATCTCTTACAATCTAGGAACGAACCCTTGGCTCTCCCTTCCTGTATATATTTATATAAGAACAAAGTTATTCTATTACATCAATTTCAGGAAGCCCTGAAGATATTTGATCTTTAGGATGTCGAATCATCAAAACCGTTACAACTAACAATTCCTTGCATAAAACCAATTCAAGAATAAATCATATTTTACTTTGAGTTGTTTCGTGAACCAACATGCCCAACGAACTACAAAATATTCTCAGATAGTTTCAGTTGTAAAAGTGAAGGCACATCTAATATTCCTTCTGCATTAACGTTGACCACATCATTTGAGTAGGTAGCTGAAGCCAAATGGGACCATATTCTAGATAGGACAAGATGTTGCAGTTGCGCCACTTGGATATGACAAGTTGTTGTAGTTGCACGACCCGTGATTCTAATTCCTTCTTTCAAATCATGGACAAATCAGCACAACTAAAGGTAAAAACCATAATTATAGGTAAAACCAAGAATAAAACAAAATAACAAATAATGATCTATAACTGGAATATTTATGTTTGTTTGTATGAAAGAATATGTAATGTCCTAATTCTGGTGTACAGACCTGAACACTTTAATTCTATAATTTTTCTTAAATAATTCTGAAATTTAAGGGGTCCACACAGAGCCTTCTCGGATTGGCAAAAACAAGGATTTCTTCTGGAAGATTTTGTAGAGGATAAGAGTGATCAGTGGGAAGTAAACAAAGAGATGTCAGACATTGAATTTCCTCTCCCTTAACACATTTATATCTGGTTCCATTTAGGTTTCAAAATCCACGCCGCGGAAACCTACTACCACGATTATGGGCAGCCAAACTGTGCAACTAAGGAGAGTAGTTCTGCATGTTTCAAACAGAGGCTTCAGGAAAAATGCAGAGGTTTTTTACAGACTTAATTTAATATCATAAAATGTATTTAGATATTTTTCTAAGGTTCTGTAAAGTTTGTGGTGTTTTGGGTGAATTTGGGGATTTCTGGCAATTTTGGTCAAGAGAAACCCTGCACAGAGGAGGATGAAAAAGGGTGGTACAAAAAAAAAAAAAGAGTTATAGAGATTTTTATGGGAATTTAGGCATGTTAATGACCTATAGGAACTGACAGATCTCATTTTGAGTTTACGGAGCCTATTTTGCATCAATTTCAGTAAAACTAGTTATCAAAAACTAGTAATCTAGCTAGGGCATTAAAAAAACTATTAAATCAGCTTAAATCCAATTCTGTGAAACATGAGATTTATAACAGAGATAAATATGATCTCTTCAAACATTAATACTTATTTCAATCCCTTCCCCATCATGAAATATTTATTACAATACTCATATTCATTCAATCCCCCCATACACTGATAAAATATGATCTTTTTATAAAACTGAGATAATATTGTTTAGGGTCTGAGATATCTCGACCTGATAAATATAATTCTTAGAATATATTAACACTACAGAATAGAAATAACATTATTGACAGACCATTACAAAGAGACTTCCAAAATTAAGGGGCAGGAGGTCCGAATCATGACTAGCAAGGGGTTGTGAGCATAAGTGAAGCATGGGATTCAATGGAGCTCAACGTGAAATTGATGGAGGATGTAATATACTTATGGAATAAGCTTCATTGGATGGCATTAGCGCTCCATAGACCTGCAATAGATTGAAAGGTAAATGGAAGAGAAGGGAGGAGGGGTTTGGGGATCATCACCCAATGGTTTGAGGCACAACACTTAGAGAATATGATCACATAGCATAAACACAATATCAAATTATCAAAACTGAATCACTAGGATCAAATTCACCTTTCATAGAATTCTGGATGGCCTGCTTAGTAAGTTGAGGCCAATGGTGACCTGTGAAAGCAAGTCAACCCCATGGGTGACCTAACCCTAGCCACAAAAGTGCCTCCTTTAAGCAATTAGGCAAGTAGGACCATGTGGAATTGTTTCCAAGTCCAATCATCCTTCACATCTAGAAACTATGCCCTCCCTTAGTCAGAATATGCCTCTTTTGAGTTATGACAGCTTTTTGCTTTTCTTGGGTCACAAGGAAACTTTTTCTTTCCTTCAAAGACTTTCATGCTTTTCTCTTGTAGATTTTCTGAGACCCATAAGAGGAAACTGTGCCCTCCCCTTTGAAATACTTTCCTACTTTTACCTCTGTCTGTTTTTTACTGCTTTTAGGCAACTTCTATTTATTCTCTTATTTGCTTTTGTCATGGAATTTCTTATTTTTACCAAGGCAAGTTGACTAGATTTCCCCATTGTGCCCTCCTGACATGGCATCCTTAATTCCACATCAGTATTGTGCACAATAAATAAAATTGCTGAGATAAAATTAAATACATGCCTTAAAACAATTATTAGAAAAATTTCTCGTATGAGGAATAATTAATATCAATTTTGAGCCCCTAGGAACTTAGCATGGTCAACACTTTTTAATGGTCAATTTAAGGGGACATGACATTCCTTCCCACCCAAATCTGCTTGTCCTCAAGCAAAATCTCTCTAGAGTGCTGCAAATTTTTTCATCATGTAGGAGAAATGGAGCATGAATCCATTTTGCAAAAAGGTTGACTTTCTCCATGAATCCATCCTGTAAAGTTTCTCCAAAACAAGCAATGCCAAGGTCCCATTGCTTGCATTGCACCCTCTTCAGTGAGAATGCCTTCCCACACAACTTATCAAGTGAATTTATTCTTGGATCCCATTTCCTCAATTGTAAGTATCCAAACATTATAATCCACCATACAAATTTATCATCATAGGAAATGACATTCATGCTGTGGAAATCATACCACTGCATTGAAAACTGGAAATTCTCAATGCAAAGTTGGAAATCTGTCAGACTTCCCCACCCAACATAAATTTCCTTATGTGCTTTACGAACATCAGCATTGAATCTCAAAATTATGTTGCTGTAAATGCATAGGTGTGAGTCCCATGTCCAACCCCAATGAGTATAGGCATCATTCAAGCAACAATAAGATGATGCATCACAATTATCTCCACAAATGCAAGCAGGAAAAATAAATAAGTGTCCCATCATCCAATCTGAGAGGGTACTGACACTCCAAACAAAATTTCCATGTGAACACTTCCAATGGCTCAACTCTTTGCCATTGGTCATAGGGTACAAGAATCCATCCAACTGTGTGTATTTCCTCCACCAAGACCACTTGATGCAAGATGTTTTTCTCATCAATTCCTCTTGACAGTTTGATTGCTTAGCTGCCTTCCACTGCCCATGAGCAGAAAGTTTTCTGCAAGAAGACTCCATGTGTGACATGTAATATTCCACCAAATCCACATGTGGTTGAATGGCAACAAGTGACAGCAATATGTTCCTATGTGGCTGATGTGAGGGTGATGGTGCATTCCACAAGTCATCACAAACACCTAGGAAAGCCTCTAGCTCTTCCTGTTGCATCACCAAGGAAAATTCCTTCTCCCAAATTTCATTCTCTCTTGATGAGGCTGAAATAGAAGTATGGGTAGAACTATGAATCATATCTCTGCAATACTTATCCACCCAACTTATGGCTTCCCCATCTTCATCCTCATATGAATATCCCATGGGGAAGAGATTCTTTTCAGGAAACAATTCCAATTTTTTCTAGAAAAGACCAAGTGCTTGGTTCTCATCAAACTTGTCTGTACAGTCCTCAAGCACAAAAAAATCAGAATGCACCTCATGTGCATGTGTATGGAATGTATCCAATTTCTACAAATTAAATTCTTGTGGCTGCCCACATGCCAAGGAAATGTCGGTCACAACAAAACATTTATTGCAGAAATTAAATTCTTCATCTCCCACCTTCTTCACTTTAATGGTGTCTCTATCCACCCAGTCAATGGATGAATAAGGAATTTTATTTGCTGATACATAAGTAATGTGATTATCCATCTTTATGGTAGAGAATAACACTTCATCCTTCCTCTCAACCTCAACGAGTGCTTCAATTAATATTCTCTTCCTCGTAGCTTTTTACAAGCACCTGCAAATCTAAGTGCATCTCATGATCCACCATCTCATGAGATTCCTCCCTCTGTTCAAGCATGCAATCATCCTTGTGAATATGGCTGAATGGTGTGTATGAGGGTAGGTAATACCTTTTCAACTTCTAATGAAGTTTCTCTATCTCCATCTTGGATTCTTGGAGTGCACATTGAGTGCTCTTCAAGGACTCTTGGGTGGTCAATAAATCTTGTGTGAGCTTGCAAATTTATTTTCCATCCTTCAAGGATGCTCCATGCAACACATCAGAAACCTCAATCAAATCATCTCCATCAGAAAGCAATTTTAAGAATTCTCCTTGTATTGCAGACAATGCCTTATGCATCTCCTCCTTGGATTCAAGAGAAGATTGATCTTCCAATGAAGTAGCTATCCAACATTGGTGTGCCACTGAAGAATGTGTGTCTTGGAGAAGGTGTAAATCCTTTTGAATATTCTTTTCATCCATTTTCAAAGGCCAAGGAAATGAGTGGGCCTATTGAGGAAAATCACCCCGTTCTTCTTTCCTGCAATTTTCTTGCTATGACTTGTACTTCTCTTTATGAATTTTTCTTTCTACTTTCCCACCTGCAATACTAGATGGATCATAGATATCCACAATGGTGATAGTGGGACTGGGATTCTCAATGAGTTCAAGCCTCTCCTCTAATGTGGATGCAACTTCATCATGCTGCAAGAGAGTCCAAAATTCATAACTTTTTGCATCCCTTTGCACCAGATTTTTCTCCTTCAGATTTCCTAGTTCACCCCTAACTGGTGGGGTTTTGTCTTCCACTTCATTGGGAAATTCAAATAATTTCAAATCTTATATTTTCTCTTCTTTTGGATATGATCCAAAATATTCCTTCACCATATTATCATCATTGACAATAACACCCTTCTTTGCACTGATTGTGTGATCACCAATCAGGAAAATAGGACTGAATTTATCTCCCTCACAACTGGCCTTCCTTTTGCAGTCCTCAAATGCAAATGAAAACTTTTTATCTTTACATAGATCAGATGGTTGCAGGTGTACAGGGATGCTACAAAAATCAGAAATTTTATTATCCATGTTCTTAACATTACCATCTTCCTCTACGGATACTATGGTGTCTTGCTCTTCCACCAAATTTTTTTCCTCACACCCAAGCATGAAACTTGAATTGCATTCCTCTACAACCTCTTCTCTTATGCAACCACCTTGTGTTGATTTGTAATTCACCTCTTGGATCTTTGTCTCCACTTTGTTTCTCTTATTATTCAAGGAAATTAAAGCTACTTCATCTTTAGTGGTACTAATGTCACAATATTTAGAAGATCTATCTAAAGAAAAACCAAACAAACTCTTAAATCTCGAACATACTGATGGCTTGGAGGAATATTCACCTTTGGTTATGTCTTCTTCTTCTTTTCACAGAGAGTTGGAACAGCTTGGTTCCTCTTTGTATAGCTTGATACTCTTGAAAGAATCCTCATAATCATGATTGATCCAGAATCCATACTTGAAATAAATATAATCTCTAAAAGAAAGGTTTGCACAAATATTCCTACCCAAATCTAGATAGTCCTCATAGCAGTGACAAATGTTCTCACATGCTTCAATAATATCTGTCAAGTTTTTCTTAACCATTGGAGAATTAGATATGATATCTTCCCCTTCTGATCTCCAATAGTTTTCATCATATTCATTTTTTGGTAGGCCTCCAACATAGAGGATTTCTTCTTCTTCATATCTTCTACAGTATTCTTCATACTGCTCATCATAGTCATCCCCATTGTATGACATGGCTACAAATTTCTTCAATGAGAGATTTATTTCCACAGGATGATCCAAGGAAAGAGATCTGATACCACTATAATGTCCTAAGTCTGGTGTATAGACCTGAACACTTTAATTCTGTAATTTTTGTTAAATAATTCTGAAATTTAAGGGGTCCACATAGAGCCTTATCGGATTGGCAAAAACAAGGGTTTCTTCTGGAAGATTTTGCAGAGGAAAAGAGTGATCAGTGGGAAGAAAAAAAGATATTTCAGACATTAAATTTCCTCTCCCCTAACACATTTATATCTGGTGCCATTTAGGTTTCAAAATCCACGCCGCGGAAACCTACTACCACGCTTCTGGGCAGCCAAACCGTGCAACTAAGGAGAGTAGTTCTGCCTGTTTCAACCAGAGGCTTAGGGAAACTTGAAGAGGTTTGTTACAGACTTAATTTAATATATAAAAAATAATTTATACAATTTTCTGAGGTTCTATAAGGTTTGAGGTGTTTTGGGTGAATTTGGGGATTTCTGGCAATTTTGGTCAAGAGAAACCCTGCGCAGAGGAGGATGCAAAAGGGTGGTATGACCCCCAGAAAAAAAGGTTTCTAGAGATTTTTATGATAATTTAGGCCTATTACTGACCTACAGGAACTGATATAGATCATTTTGAGTTTATAGAGACTATTTTGCATCAATTTCAGTAAAACTAGTTATCAAAAACTAGTAATCTAGCTAGGGCATTAAAAAAACTATTAAATCAGATTAAATACAATTTTGTGAAACATGAGATTTATAACAGAGATAAATATGAGCTCTATAAACATGAATAATTATTTCAATCCCTTCCCCATCATGAAATATTGATTACAATACTCATATTCACTGAATCCCCCATACACTGATAAAATATGATCTTTTTATGAAACTGAGATAATATTCTTTAGGGTATGAGATATCTAGAACTGATAAATATAATTTTCAAAATATATTAACACTACAGAACAGAAATAAAATTATTTATAGACCATTACAAAGAGGCTTCCAAAATTAAGGGGCAGGAGGTCCGAATCATGACCAGCAAGGGGTCATGAGCATAAGTGAAGCATGGGATTCACTGGAGCTTGAAATGAACTTGATGGAGGCTGTAATATACTTCTGGAATAATATTAATTGGCTGGAATTAGCGCTCCATAGACCTACAATAGATAGAAAGGGAAATGGAAGAGAAGGGATGAGGGGTTTGGGGATCATCACCCAATGATCTGAGGCACAACACTCAGAGAATATGCTCACATAGAATAAACACAATATCAAATTATCAAAACTGAATCAATGGGATCAAATTCACCTTTTATAGAATTCTGGATGACCTACTTAGTAAGTTGAGGCCAATGGTGACCTGTGAGAGCAAGTCAACCCCATGGGTGACTTAACCCTAGCCACAAAAGCGCCCCTTTAGGAAATTAGGCAAGTAGGACCATGTGGAATTGTTTCCAAGTCCAAATCATCCTTCACAATTAGAAACTACACCCTCCCTTAGTAAAAAAGATTCCTTTTTTGAGTTATGACAGCTTTCTGCTTTTCTTGGGTCATAAGGAAACTTTTTCTTTCCTTCAAAAAAATTCCTACTTTTCTCTTACAGCTTTTCTGAGATCCATAAGAGGAAACTATGCCCTCCCATTTGAAATACTTTCCTTCTTTTACCTTTGTCTACTTTTTGCTGCTTTTAGGAAACCTCCATTTATTCTTCTATTTGCTTTTGTCATGGACTTTGTTATTTTTACCAAGGTAAGTTGACTAGCTTTCCCCATTGTGCCCTCCTGACATGGTAGCCTTAATTCCACATCATTATTGTGCATAATAAATCAAATTGTTGAGATAAATTTAAATACATGCCTTAAAACAATTATTAGCAAAATTTATCCTATGAGGAAAAATTAATATCAATTTTGAGCCCCTAGGAACTTAGCATGGTCAACACTTTTTAATGGTCAATTTGAGGGGAAATGACAGAATAATGATCCAGCTGCAACATAGGAATAAAAATAGGAAAAAAGATAGAACAAAGTAGGGAAAAAATGGGTAAATTTGGCACCCAACATCTTCCCCCATCTTATCTGGTTGCATGTCCTCATGCAACAACTTGAAATAGTCTGAGTCTGAATCAGACTTAAGACTTCTCCTATGAAAAATGGTGAGGTTAAATAAGGGCTCTAGTTCCTCCTCTAATTGCAAAAACCCATTGCTCATGATCAGAATACCGTAATAGTCTCTCTCATCTCTCTTGGTCATTTTGTAAATTCCCTTATAGTTCCTATCTAACCACCAAACAAGAGGGAATCTGAACCTTATACCCAACCAGTTTAGGCCACAAGACTCCATACATTTAATATAACCATGTACTCTAGATAGGGCATATTTAAAATTGTCAAAACAAAATGGATCTTTTTCCCTGAGAGATACAGGAGAAAAATCCCATCTCTGGCTGCTTCCCTGTAGAGCAATGTCCTGCTGACAAGAGATCATAACAACAAAAGTAGAGATAAAATTCTGTTCAAATTTATCCAACTTATAGAATTTATCTGGAAATGTAAGGTTTCTCTTATGCCTAGCATTCAAAAAGAGAAGGGCTCTAGGTTTTCCCCGAATCCACAGAGTGGAGCTGTCCTCATTCCTCCTAATGGTCTGTGAGGTACTTAACCAACGAACATGGTTATTGAAAAAATAAGAAAATGACCTTAAATGAATATCCCCAATATGGGGAATTGGGTTAGCTTGGGTATCCATCATGCATTCCCTATCATGCAAATATAATTCACACAACAAATCCTTCTCAAAGAATTCACTCCGGGTAAAGGTCTCCAAAAATTGAGAAAGGGTCACAATTTTCCATGGTATTCCTTACTTCAAAGCCTTAATATGGAACATAATCATCTATTCAAATAAAAATACAGGGTAGGATGGGGTGAGGGCTCTACAACTTAGTAACTCATGAGTTAAATTGAGCATCTGTTCTTTATTCTTCTCCATGGAATAATACTTCTTTAACTCTTTTAACTTCTCCCTCATCTCTTCCCATCAAATTTTATGGAAGAATATCTCCTTAGCCCATTGTTCCCTTAATTCCTGAATGACATTCTTATATTCAGTAAGGGAAATCATGCCTTTCTCAAGTTGGTTTTCATGACACTTCCATCTACTTGCTTCAATGTTTAGAAGTGTTACCTCTTATGTCTTGTGAAGTTCTCTAGCCTCCATCTATGTTGCTGCTTCTTATGTTTCAACATCTAGAATATGGTGCATTTCTTCCTCCTCCTCGGTATGAACTGCTACTTCCTTCATTTCAATAGTTTCAGCCTCATTATGAATTTCGATTTCATGTGTTTCAGTAGTTTCAGTTGGACTACTGTTTCAACAAATATTTCCAAGAAGCAATGGTTCTTATGTGATAGTGTCTGATTCTTTCAATCCCATCGTAAAAGTTTTAGCAGCCAAAATTTGAAGACACTGGTTCTTGTGTAATAGTTTCATGTTCTACTTCCATGTCTTTAGGCTGCTGGAATCCTTCCTACATAATTTCTATGTCAATCGACTGCTGCTCTTGTACAATATTTGGATCAGCCTACTGCTACTCCTGGTCAGTCTACACATGCACAATCTCTGTGTCACCAGAATGCTACTCCTGGTCTGGAAGTGAAATGAATTCCCCAGAACTGCTTCCATAAGGAAGCAATTCAGTATTTTATGAAGATTAAGGATGCAATTTCTCATCTACATGTAGCTCCTGCTCAAGAATCAAATTTTCTTCCAACCTTGTTTCTTCTACTGGTTCTTCATGCAGTGTCTCATTTCCTCCCTAGCCTGAATGTGCCAATCTCCAAGCTTCTATTTCCATTTTTTCAAATTCATATCCTTCCAATTTAAACAAGACTCCACATTCAGGACATATGAGTTCTTCTTTCTCTTGGATGAAGAACGAATATACAAACTGAATGGAAGCTTCAACTAGAGTGTCTAGCCCTCTTACTGGTTTCTTTCTTCTTGCCTCCTTCCATCCTTCCAGCTCTTCCCTTAGTGCTCGAGCATCCTCCTTCAGCAGTTCATTTTCATATTGCAACATTTCCAACTGATGTTGCACAGGTTCTTGCGTAACAGTTGTCACTATAGGTGAATTTCCCACTAGTTCTTATGTAATAGTGGGTACCCTAGGTGTTAAAATGGGAATTTCAGTCATTGTCTTCTCTACTTCCCAAGAGTCCCTGGTTCTTCTTCTTTTGGTCTCAGCTAGTTCTTGTGGAGCAATGGTATCCATTTGTGAGTTATCCACTGGTTCTTGTGTTTCAGTAGGTATCATAGGAATTTCAGTTCTTACCACTTTTTTTGTCTGGCAAACCCTAGGTCTTCTTTTTTTGGATGATTCTCCCTATGTTTCAGCAGGTTCTTTTGTTGCATTGGTATCCATTGATAAAATTCCCACTATTTCTTGTATTTCAGTGGGAATAATGGGAATTCCAATGGTTACTACTTCTGCTATCTAGGAATCCCTAGTTCTCCTCCTCCTAGATGTAGAAATTCAGGCCTGCATTAGATTAATTTCACTCACAGCAATTAACAATTGATCATGCAAATTATCAACAATGGAGACTGAATATGGAGCTGTAACACAAAATTATATTAACTGAGTGTACAATAGCCAACCCTGTAATAACATAGGCTGCTGAATATATAGAATACATGAGCAAATCGAATGCATGAGGAAGCATCCAAAACTAGCATAAAGCAGGCTTACCCAAAATAGGCAAATCCCCCATAGGTATAAAAAGCTGATCCCAAATCTATCAAGGACCCCACGAATTAGCAAGGGCGCATGGGCAAGCTAAAGAGTGGTCAAATGGAAGCTCATACATGCAAAAGCATGGAGGAATGAGTGGAGGAGGAAGAGGCAACAAAGCTGATTCACCTCACCTAGTCTTGCTTTCCTATGTGCCTTAAAACACTGAAAAAGCAGGGAATAAAGCAGAAAAAGCAGATGGGCGCCTAGGAGGCCAGGAATAAAGCAGATTTGATTCCTAAATCTCTCAAGGTCACTACATGAGTCAAAGATGGCAAGTTTGACCTCTATGGATAGGCAATTAGCAACTTGCACATGGTGGGACTCATGTACTAGGCAAATAAGACAAAATAAATGAAATAATGTCTAAGTGGGTAAATACTATGGGTTGATTATTCTAACACTAGATGATTACCCCCAAACGCTTGATATTTCCCTCTTCTTGTTTGGTGTGAGAAGGGTGGATACTTCTACAATTCCTTCTAAAGGCACCTCCTTCTCAAATACAATTCCTTTTATTTCCAAGGAGGTTTCAATCTTGACCACCTGAGGCCTTATTTCATTAGTTTCTGCAACCAGTCCTTCTTCTTCTACCACATCCACAGCTCCATCTTCCACTGTCACCGCTTCTGCAACTATTCCCCTTTCTACTTCTTCTGCTACTACTTATTCAATATCTTCTATTACTCCAACCATTCCTTCCATAGGGCTTCCTGGTGCTGCATCTCCCCCTGAATTTTTGTCTTGTTCATCTTCAATTTCCTCCAATTCTTCATCCCCTCCCCCCCCAACTGAATATAAGGAGACCTATTTGAATATTCTACCACCAATGTGTGCTAATGTAGGTTCCCGATGCACCACAACTCCAAAAACCTATTCCCATATTAAATTATTTTGTGCCAAGCATCTTTGTACTAACAATTTAATCAACCCATGATTTGTGATGGAAGAGAGTGGGTGTCTGGATATCTCGACATAATGCGCCATGTTTTGTAGAGTTTGTGATAGATAAAATGACCATATTGATAAGCCTATGGTGGCGTAAATGAGACAATAAGACAAAATTGTAAATATAAACAACCTTATATCTTCCCTCACAGGTGATGTATATTTTCAAGAAGGTTGCTACTTGGTCCCATGGTCTAGGAAATGTTTGCAGTGCCACTCCTCTAGCTCTTCTCTTCACTTGCTCCCTTGGTTCTAGAAATTCTTCAGTTTCTCTCAAATTTTTCCTCTTCTTGAAAAACCAGTGTTCTCCAGTTCGAGGCTATACTATAACCTCTGCTATGGCTTGTTTCGATGCATCTATCATCAATCCTAGTATTTATGAGTACTCTCCATTCAGGTTCATAGAAAAATGCAGTGTTGTTTTCTCATGAAATCCATTCAATCTATAGAAATAACCAATCTAGACAACTTCCCGAAAACATATCAGAGACTTCTCAGTTTGCAGACAAAGCGTCTAGATTGCTAGGTTCATACCTGACTGGAGGACCCATAATGCATTCTCTTTACTAGCTGTGATAGATGGGTATAGTAACTGAGAAAATTAGTTGTTTAAGTTGCAGCAGTTCGATACAGTAACCAAATAACAAGGGCTCATATGGATGTTCTAAATTTCTTGGCAAAATTAGAATCAAAATGTGTTGTAGATTATTGAAGGTAGGGAGAAAATTTGTTTCAAAGTACAGGTGGAATGATTTGAAAGGAAATGTTAACTAATTATGGAGTATTATCAGGGGTAAGATAGGTATAGTCATTATTATTACATCATTAAATACTTGATTTAACTTACAATCATAATCCACACCTAATCATTATTACTTGATCCGTCAATTCCCCGGTATGAGTAAAACTTTCGATTCAAAATAATCACAAGGGAGATGATTTCACATGCAAAATTAAGGATAAATCTATTGTAAATCATTAATCAAGAGGAGCACATTCATATCGACATTTATTTCACAAACGTGCAGACTGAGTGTAAAATATCTCATCATGAAACTTTAAGATTCAGTCGAAAATGCACCCGAAACACAGCAAATTTTCTGTGATATTTTTCATAAACAATACCGGCAGAAACGTTGGTGGAGAAATAATATATTTGTAGTGTAGAATATCCAACTTTGATGGAAAAGTAGCAGTGTTGTAACGGAGTTCATCCAAAAATAGCAGAAAAATTAGCGGTGTTGCAGCGGAGTTCAGCGAAAAAACAATAGAAAAATTAGTGGTGTTGCAGCAAAGTTCGGCCAAAAGTAACAGAAAAATTAGCGGTTTTGTAGCAGAGTTCGGCCAAAAAAGTGGAAAAATTAGCAGTTTTGTAGCGGAGTTTGTCCAAAAACATCAGAAAAAGTAACAGTGTTGAAGCGGAATTTGGACAAAAATAACAGAGTTGTAGCAGGATTTAGACAATAATAGCAGAGTTGAAATGGATAAAGATTAAGTACTTTAACAAGATTTTCGCTTAAATGTTTTTGACAGGGATCAATAAAACTAAATTTCCCATCAAAGATCTGCAATCTTAAACATTCATTCTTTCAAAGGGTTGTATCAAATGGAGAAGGATCATCCATGTTTCTGCAATTTCTTGGCCTATCGCAGCTGCTTTTATTTGTTGAAACTTCTCACAAATACATGTTCACAATTGTTAGAAAAACACACTTGATCATAACAAAAATAAAAGAAAAAAAATAAAGGAAAAGTATATAACAAAAATTAAACAATTTTATTTATATATGAATTTTGTGAAATTTGTAGCAGACTTAAAATGTTTTAGAAACGGGGGAAGAACCTTGCTCTTGTACCAGTTGAGAGTTTGGATCACCTGCAACCTGTGAAATAAATGCATACTTCAAGATTGGTTTGTGATACAATTGTAATCAATGACCATTGGCAAACAAAGGTGTCTGATTTTCATCAATGGTGGTCAACTAAACAGTTCCATGGTCAAATACCTGATATATTATGTAAGGTCCCAACCATCTCATGTGTATATTTCCTTTAAAGTCCCCTCTAAAATATAAATCATATAGTAAAGCCCAATCTCCCTCATAAAACATATTCTTCTTGATAAATCTGTCATGCCATTTGGAGAGTTGTTGTTCAATAAAAGATGTATGATGTACAACAACGATGCGCTTTTCATCGAGTTCATTTAGTTGATTCAGCCGTTTTTTTTTCTGAGCCTTCGTCAAATCTAGGTTTTTCTCGATGGATGTTCTCAAAGTTTTAATTTCAAATTCAATAGGAAAAATGACACTCTTAGCGTATGCCAGTTCATATGGGGAGAATCCTGTAGTGTTGCGCAAGGTTGGATGGTAGGCCCACAATGCTCCGGGAAGCCTATCAGCCCAATCCTTGAATGACTCTTCACTATTTTTGTGAGGATTTACTCGATCACCTTTTTTGTTATTTCCACCTACCCATTGGCCTATGGATGATATGGAGAGGTGACTTGATGTTGAATACGATACTTCTGAAATATGGCCTCCATATTTTGAGATACAAACTACGGTCCTCCGTCTGTCACAATTTCCATGGGTATTCCAAAGACAGTGAATATCTCTGCATATAAAAAGTATATTATAGCCTAGTCATTGGCCTTTACCAAGGCCACAACTTCTACCCACTTGGTCATATAGTTAGAATGAACCAGAATGTAAACTTTCTTTCTTGGTGGAGGGTTGATAGGCCCTACAAAATCCAGGGCTCATCTAGAAAAGGGTTCAACCACCAACTGTGGCTTAAGTGGAATCTCATCTAATCTTTTTGGCTGGTACATTCTATGGTAGTTGTCATAGGCCTGAACATAATTTCTTGCATCCTAAAATATAGTTGTCCAGAAGTAGCCCATCCTCAATGCTTTATAACCTATCCTTTTATCGGTAAAATGACCCCCACATGGCTCATCATGGTAGGCTTTCAAAATATTGTGGATTTCATCCTCTCTCACACACTTCCTGATTTCCAAATCGGGTTGGGTTGAAGGGGAATGTTAGGAATTAATGTTAGGAATGTTAGGAAGTTTTTATAGGTGCAATATAATGTTAAGAATGAATGTATGTATTATTAAATTTATGTATGTTTGTAGATGTAAAATATTTTCAGTGTTGAGATGTTGAGAATGAATGTTAGGAATTTTTGATAGGTGCAATCTAATGTTAGGAATGAATGTGGGGAATGTTAGGGATGAATGTTAGGAATGTTAGGAAGTTTTGATAAGTGCAATCCAATGTTAAGAATAAATGTGGAAAATTTTAGGAATGAATGTGGGGAAATGTTAGAAATGTTTGGAATTTTTTATAGGTGCATTCTAAAGATAGGAAAATTAGGAATGTTAAGAATGAATGTGAGAAAGTTTTGATAGGTGCAATATAATGTTAAGAATGAATGTTAGGAATAAATGTGGGAAATGTTAGGAATGTTAGGAAGGTGAAATCCAATGTTAAGAATAAATGTGGGAAATGTTAAGAATGAATGCGGGAAATGTTAGGAATCTAATGTTAAGAATGAATATGGGGAATGTTAGGAATGAATGTGGGGAATATTAGGAATGAATGTTAGGAAATATTAACAATGAATCTTAGGAACTTTGATAGAAAATGTTAGGAATGTTAACAATGAATTTTATGAATTTTATATAAATGACACAACATTTGACATGTACAAAAACGTCGATCATTTTATTTTTGATATAGTTAAAAACATCACAATGGAATGTTGTCCTCAATTATCCATTCATGGTCATATTTGGACAGTTTCCATTTTTATTTTTAAGTTTTTTTTCGATGGAACTTGTACCAATTTTATTCGAGATGCACATACTAAATGACTATACTGACAAAATATAACATCAGGTTCATAATCTTGAAAGTAGACATAAGTTTCAGTCATATGGGTCTCCTGAAAAAAATAACCTTTTAAAGTGATGGATCCTCTCTCATATGTAAATCCGTTGTCATCGTAGTCCTCCAATAACTTAATCGTTCCTTCAATGCATCACATCAAATAATATTTTACATTTTCGTTGTTGTCTAAAGATGCAATCACAAAGAAAACATCTCGTATGCAAATTACAATTGGTGTTAGAGTTTTTAAGTCAATTAAATTGACTATATACACATAAGGTGATGGACAACAATGAACAATGAACAATATCATTACCTTCTCTAACAAGATCTGAAATTCTATTGCCATCAGATTATATTGCTATTTCTTCTTATTCTAATTCTTCTACGCTTTCTAGTGGCATTTTCCCTTTTGGATTAATCTCTGTAGTTGTTCATTATATTTTCACAAAATTCTATAGATTCAACATTTTCAGTGCAAATATGACAAAAACATGATTGCTTTCTACTGTCAAATGCAAACATGGAAGACTTTTTGTTTGAATAGAGTGAAGTTCTCTAGTCCCATGTATGGTGCTAGCCTCACATGGTATTGATATATATATATATATCTTGGATCTCAACAAGCAAAAAAAACCTACACAATAAATGATAAATAAAAAATGACAACTTTTAATATTAGTGTACATATACTTCAATGTTAGTACATACATTTTTTAAAATTGACAATTAATATAAAGTAAAAAAATCGTGTACATACCTGCACACATATTTTGATTGTTGACTACAATCATGTATTAGATGTTATTTACACCATTGGACAACCTCTCCAGCTGAATGGAATTGTCTAGAATAATGGTTCATTTTCCATCTTCGAAGTGCTCTTTTTACGCATGCTCCTGCGCCATCATGTTCACCTTTTCAATGTCTAGTTTCAAAGAAATTCCAACGATGTTTAATGTTCAGTGGTTTATGAATTCAGCATAACCAAATAAATGATCGTGAATATTAAAATTGTCCTGCACATCCATCCAACCATATCCAATGTTCATTGAATTTAACTTCACATCTTTTTAGTGAATCATAGAAAACAATTTCAATACAATGTTGAACAAAATGTGTATCATGTGTACGATCATTACTGATATAAAAGTGATATTCTTTAATCACATATCGATTGTCACACATTCTTTCAATGCCATCAACATCCTGTTGATAATTTCTATATAGAACATGGACAAATATCAAAACTTGGTTAGAATGATAGTATTCACTTTGAATCTCTTTTTGTGCAGCAAATGTGTAGTTTTCTGCAAAATCAACCATATACAAAATTGTTTTGGCTGGAAAAATTTCATGGGAATGCTTGAATTGAAGGTCTTGCCATCGTTCTCTATGTGAATGCTTGGTGTATTTATAATTTTCACTTTCAAATTTCTCGAGAAAATCTGTCACACATATTTTATCTTCTCGCAAGTCAATTCTTTTGGAATGTGCATCACTAGAACTTGTAGAATAATTGTTGTATTAATATATTCTCCAATCAACGGTTACATTTGAAAGAGACTGATAATTATCAATAAGGTATTTATTGTGGAATAAAACCAGATTTCCACAACGATGACAATGTTTCCATTGACACATTTCTTATTATAAATTACTTCATCATGATTTCTGTCACATAGAGTTTGAGATATGAATTCTTGTATTGTGGGTGAAGGTGGTGAATTTGTCCAAGTTGTTTTATCAAATTCAAGAAACGTGTCGTAATATAATTGAAATTGCACATGATAACGACAACAACATGTGTCACGTATTATAATAGGTCTAACATACCATGGTTTTTGTTGCACAAATGTAGTGATTGACATATTAATTCCATGATGATCCTCCTTGAATTTATTGAACATTTGTACTTGTGTCATTTCCATTATATTTTTTGGACAGATTTCATATACATTTCGTGATACTCTTTGTCGTATCACATCCCTTGAATTTGGTGAAACTCGAGCATGTACCAACCACTATTTTTGTTCAATATCTCTAACACCTTCTCCCATTCTATCTTTGTAAGGTTGTCTACAAATAATTGCCCAAGAAGCAAGTTCATCATTTTCATCTATTTGCATTCTGAATTTTCTATGTTTTTATAATGTCTTTCTTGAGGTTCCAACTTCTTGTGTTAGTTGTGTTTCCAAACGTTTTTGTCTAGTACTACCTAAAACAATTGCTGTTAGAATTGCTTTCCGTGCAGCACTGTTATCTTTCTTTCTGGATTTTCCAATTTTTTTTATTGCATCACCTATATTTTATATCACATTATGTTTAAGTTTCAACTCTTTTGTCGCCTTGTGAATACCCAATAATGATGTAGCACCTTCTAACTTCTTGGACACCAATAAACATCTCAAAATTTGCGCTTGTCCTACTATCAAACAATCCTTGAGAATATCATCATAAATTTTTGTAGCACGGTATCATGCAATATGTATGGGTATTTTTTCTCCATATTTTACGCAATCAATGTCTTCTAACATTTCATCATCAATGGTGAAAGTACCTATACATCAAGTTAAATTTAATTTAACATATGTCCAAAAATATAGTTCATTATAAAAAATGAATTTGGAAAATACATGATATATACATACCAGGTCCAATTTCTGGATCTTGATTTTGATCTTCAATATTGACTTCATCAACATTAGCATGTAAATGACTATTTACATCTTCAACAATGGTCTATTGAACTTCAATTTGTTCTTCTTGTACCCTATTTTCAATTTCCATTTCATCAACAATATCATGTAAATCTGTTCTTATGTATTTAATAATTCTCTCTTCCGTTTCTACAAATTTTTCTCTTTTGGCTCTATTTTTGAGTTTTTGTTTTTCCCTATTAGCATCATCATCACATTTACGATCACTTTTTTTTAGGGTTTTTCTTATTTCCCATGATTGTTTAATCTCCTTTGGAAAAACCCCTTGGAAAAAATAATAACACCTTGTAAAGAAATATTCTTTGTAAAACCATTGGAAAAAAAAACCTCTTTGAAAAAATACTTTGAAAAAATACTTTGAAAAAAAACCTTCTTTGAAAAAACAACTTATACAAATATTTTGGAAAAAAAAAACTCCTTTACAAAAATACCTTGCAAAAAAAATGTTTGGAAAAACCCATTGCAAATAAATAACCTACTTTGCAAAAATACCTTGGAAAAAAACTCTTTGAAAACACCCCTTGCAAAGAAACAACTCCTTTGCAAAAATACCTTAGAATATAGAATCTTTTGCAAAAGTTCCTTGGAAAAAACCTCTTTGAATGTACCCCTTGGAAAGAAATAAGAAGAAAAATACATTTTTGCAAAAACAAACTCTTTGGAAAAACCCATTGTAGAGAAATAACCTACTTTGAAAAAATACCTTGGGAAAAAAAACTCTATGAAAAAACCCCTTGCAAAGAAATAACTCCTTTGCAAAAATACCTTGGAATACAAACTCTTTCGAAAAAGTGCCTTGGGAAAAAACTCTTTGAATGTACCCCTTGGAAAGAAATACGAAGAAAAATACCTTGGAAAATAACTCCTTTAGCAAAAGAAATCTCCTCCGAAAACCCCTTCAAAAATATTTTGATCATAAATATGTGAAATGAAAATGTGTGAAAATAACATATTCATATGCTCCATCAAACAAGTTATCAGATTATCATTAGGAGAATAGTTCAAATGGTATAATGCAGGTCTGAAATACATACATTATTTATAATGCCAGTTCAAATTCCTTTTATCTTTATAAGAATTGCATATGGTTGGAATTAGAGGTTATAATGATAAAAAATTGGAATATTTAAAAGGATTATATAGGTTATATGGTAGGTTTTCTCCAGGTAAGGACCTTAACCAATGTATTAATGAATTGTAAAACTTATGGAGAGCATATAGATTAAATGGAACACCTTGTTTTTCTTCTCATAATTATTTTAATATCCCGCATTACCTAATTGATATGTCAATTAAGAAAGTAGATTTGTAAGGCATAACACAATAGAAATTTTAGCTCATATGATCTCCATAAGAAGAGAGATTGTAAATCCAACCAAGGAAAAAACTAGAAAAAATTGTTAAGGGAATACTACATATGATAGATCTCTTTGTAAGGAAAGAAAAAATAATGAGTCATATCACGATGCCAATAGTTACAAATAGCAGATCAAAGAGAAAATATATATCTTCTGTAGAATCATAAGACAGTCTATGGAAATATACTAATTAATTAGTACAATTATTTTATCCTTATGGTATCCTTACTTATTGACATGAGACCTTGAATGATATATTAGTAATTTGATCAAGTAACCGGTAAATCCACCTGCATATAAATGCATGCAGTAGATACCGACTAGAAATAATTCTATGTTTGGATATTGTAACCTCAACATCTAACCTCAAATGAAATAATCAATGACATCCCTCATGTGGTAAGCTAAAATTGATTACTAGTGCAAGTCTTCAATACATTTAAACAAACTCACTGCCCCCATTCTTCAACAAATAAGCATCACAATCAACACATTATAATTCATGGTTATTACATTATTTAACTTCATGTCATCCACCACAATAGGCTAATATACATGGTCGATTTCATGGTATACCCTATCAACCGCCTTATTTGTATCAAGCCATTTTCCTTGTGAAATACATTCATGAAAGGATTATTAATGTAAGTATGAATTTTTGGTTGATCACAACCATTTTCCTTCATATGCTCCACTAGTGCAAGATAAATGACAACTTTTCATCCTTTGCAATGTCCATTATTCAAGGTAGTATATGTTACTTCATTTGGTGTCAATCATTTTCAGTTAGGGATGATGGTTAAGGGAATACTTAAGGATATATTAGATGAAATTTTGGACCTATATAGCCATATTTTTATCTGATCTAGCTACAATATTTTCATGGTTCACTAATTCATATAACAAGTGTTGTAGGAATTAGAAAGGTGTCCTTTCCCTCATTAACACCTACATTACTAGGTATAATATATCGATAATATGTTTGATAATTATAAAGAGATTGAGGGTTGACATTGCAAGTTAAAAATTATACTTATAAGAACATGATGGGGGTCACATCATATTCATATGGTCCATCAAACAAGTTATCATATTATCGTTAGGATAATAGTTTCAATGGTATGATGCAGGTCTGAAATACATATGTTATTAATGCAGGTTCAAATTCCTTTTATCTTTATAAGAATTGCATATTGTTGGAAGAGGTTATAATAATAAAAATTCTGAATATTTAAAAGGATTATATAGGTTATCTTGTAGGTTTTCTCTAGGTAGTACCTTAACCAATGTATTAATGAATTGTCAAACTTATGGAGGGCATATTGATTATATGTAACACCATATATTTCTACTCATAATTATTCTAATATCCCTCGTTACCTAATTGATACGTCAATTTAGTACACTTATTTGAGTCATATCAATGCATGCATCATATCAATTTAGTACAATTATTTGAGTCACAATCAATGCATTATAAGCCATGGTTATTACATTATTTAACTTCATGTCATCCACCACAATTGGCTAATATACATGGTCGATTTCATGGTATACCCTTTCAACCTCCTTATTTGTATCAAGTCATTTTTCTTGTGAAATACATTCATCAAAGGATTATTAATGTAAGTATGAATATATGGTTGATCATAACCATTTTCCTTCATATGCTATGCTAGTGCAAGATAAATGACAACTTTTCCTCCTTTGCAATGTCCATTATTCAAGGTAGTATATGTTACTTCATTTGGTGACAATCATTTTCAGTTAGAGATGATGGTTAAGGGAATACTTAAGGATAGATTGGATGACATTTTGGATCTATATAGCCATCTTTTTATCTAATTTAGCTACAAGATTGTCATGGTTCACTAATTCATATAACAAGTGTTGACACCTACAATACTAGGTATA
Organism: Pseudotsuga menziesii; assembly: GCA_001517045.1. Taxonomy (NCBI): domain Eukaryota; kingdom Viridiplantae; phylum Streptophyta; class Pinopsida; order Pinales; family Pinaceae; genus Pseudotsuga; species Pseudotsuga menziesii. Next base: position 54,493 of record LPNX010843190.1, on the reverse strand, counting down.
TACCTATAAGTTGTTTGATAATTATAAAGAGATGGAGGGTTGACATTGTATGTTAAAAATTATACTTATAAGGAGATGGGGGTCACATCATATTCATATGGTCCATCAAGCAAGTTATCATATTTTCATTAGGAGAATAGTTTCAATGGTATAATATTGGTCTAAAAAACATAGGTTAATGGTTCAAATTCCTTTTATATTTATAAGAATTGCATATGGCTGGAAGAGGTAATGATAAAAATTCTTAATATTTAAAAGGATTATATAGGTTCTTGTAGGTTTTCTGTAGGTAGGTCCTTAACCAATGTATTACTGAATTGTCAAACTTATGGAGAGCATATAGATTAAATGTAACACCGTATATTTCTTCTCATAATTATTCTAATATCCCTAGGTATAAATGCATTATATACCTACTATAAATAATAATCTGTTTGGATGTAACCTCAATATCTAACCTCAGATGAAAATTAAATCCCTTAAGTGGTAAGCTAAAATTGATTACTAGTGCACTTGAATCTATTGAAACAAACTTGTTGTCCCCATCCTCTTAAAAATAAACCTCACATTCAATGCCTTAGAAGCCATGCTTATTACATTATCTAACTTCATTTCATCTACCACAATAGGCCAATATTGCATTTCCTTTCTATGCATTTGTTTGGTTCCCACCTACATGACTCCCTGTACGAGGGTCATTCCCATTTTCATTGAAAATATTAGGAGAAAACTCGGGTGTTTTTGCTATCTATACCAAAAAAAAGGAAATTAAATTTACCAAAAAAAAATGAAAAAAAATGGGACCCCTAACATAACTTTTCACATTTTATGTCTCACGAATAGTTTTGTCCAGAAAGGGACGCATTTTATTTTTGCACAGGGGAGCGTTTACTTACTTTGATTCTGGTATTCAACACCATGAAAGCTGAAGCTAACTGTTGGGATATAATGAGGTGAACTGCATGAGGTGTAACTTAAGTTTCACTGCATTCTTGTTCTGCGTTATTGCAGTTAATTTATCAATTGTTTCATGAAAACAACATAAAACCTGAAAACAACAAACAAAGAAAACATTTTGTGGTTTCTTTATTGAGAGAAATCAAAATAGTGGTTCCTCTGCTAAATTTTTTTAAGTTTAATACGCATTAAGTGTTGCACTTTGTACAAAATTTTATCATATGCTTAGTAAGTGTAATACGCATTATGTGGTTTCCTTATTGACATAAATCAAAATAGTGGTTCCTATGCTACAAAAATTTTAAAATTCTGTAAAAAAATTGGTTTCCTCTAGGGCTGACCATGGATTGTGGTGGCTATTCCTCTAGGGCTGACTGTGGATTGTGGTGGCTATTCCTCTAGGTCTGACCGTGGTGTCTATTCCTCTAGGGTTGATTGTAGATTAACAGAAATCAAAATAGTGGTTCCTATGCAACAAAATCTTAAAAATTCTGTAAAAAATTTGGTTTCCTCTACAACTGATTCATGGATTGTTTGACATTCATTTAGCTGGGTTGTGATTGTTTTGTGAGCACTAGAGTTGGATTTCACTTTCCCACTGCTGGAAGACCGTTACCATGTTCATCTTTGGGGCTGTCTACATAAACCTTTTCTAGCTTGCAACCTCTAAGGTCGAGTGGTGTTCACTCTTCAAGACTGAGATATGTTGTTTGATATTGTACATGTCTAACCTAAACCTATAACACTCTAACCCTCTCTCTCTCTATCTCTCTCTCAATTTATGAAATATGTTCCTTTTAGCATATAGTCCTTACAGATAATCTTCCCTTTTACTTTTGAAACTTATTAGATAGAATAATCTTTTAAACAACTTTCTGTTAAGAATTGAGTGATGATAGACTTTATTTTTTTGGTTAATTATGCAAGATTTGTACAAGTGGAGACATGGAGGTAAGTGATTGTTTGTGATTGAAGTATATCATTATTTTTATTTAAATTATATTATTTTTTTAACATAAACGAGTAGGTTTTATATTAATAAAAATGTGGCTAATCCACCCAAGAGGTTACATCTGTGAGTTCTTTGCAAAAAACAAAATTCCCCATCACAACAAATGGGAATACTACTTTTATTAATTTAAATTCTTATAACATCTTACTTTGTACTTTAATAACAATCTAATAGGCTATGGCTAATCAATACTGTAATCATTTTAAAAAAAGTAGGCAAAGCAGGTTATGACACGAAATCAAAAAAATATGATTATAAAAATTTCAAAAAAACGCGTCAAAATTATCAAATGGGAAAGAAAGGGACATGCATCTCAGAAGGTAAATATTTAGAAATAAAACAATGTATTTCCTTATGTACTTATATAATTCTTATTTTTTTTGTATGATGATGTTAGGAATATGTTTAATAATATTCTTTACTACAACTACAAAGAAGAGGAAAATACAAAGAATAGCAAAGAAGATTAGTACACCTTCTATGCCTTTGAATGACTCTACTAGTACTAACAAAGAAACAAATGAGAAAGATACATTTTCCTCTTCTCACGAGGAGGAGCAACATGAACAAGGTAAGCCCATTAATTTAGATTTTTCTAGTTCCTTATAACTATAAATCTTATTATTAAGAAACCCATAGCACCTTTATGTGCCCTTATTTTATAGAATATGTTCACAAACAACCATGCCATATGGATACCAGTGTAGAAGGGGAAGATCCCTCGACACAAAAAGAGGCAGAGAAACATGAAGAACAATGTAAGGTCATTAATGTATAATTTTGTAGTTCTTCATAAATAAATTTTTATGACTTTGAAATCCATAACACCTTTATGTGTCCTTCTTTTATAGAAGATGTTCACAAAGAACAATGCCAACAAGATATTAGTATACAAGGTGAAGATCCCTCTACAAAAGCATCAATAGAGAAAGTCAAGAAGAAAGGTAGAGGATAAACTAAATATGCAGAAGTCAATAACTTGGAGGAAAAGATAGAAATTCATATCAATGAAAGGAACCAACTAATTGGTCCAAACTCCATGAAGCTATCTTCATTACTAGGTGTTCTTGCAAGGGAAATGGTTCCAATCAATTATTCTGATTGGAGGAAGATTTCAGATCAATTAAAGGAGGACTTGTGGAACATTATTAATGTGAGTATCAAACATTACGTGTATTTGTTTTCAACATTTCTATTTTTGAATGATTTCAAATTTTATTTTCAAACCATGTATGGCATCTAAAAATGTAATTCTTGTATGTCGCAGGAAAAATTCACAATCCCTCTGGTCTTTAAAGAATATTGTATGAAATCCATTGGCCATAAGGAAAACATAGTCATAGATATTGGTTGACCAAAAAATATTGTGACCCTTATGAGTCAATAGAGGAAATATTAAAAAATGTTCCTCCAATAGGATAAGTGAGATAGTGTGGAGAGATTTCGTCCTATCATAAGCCACCAATGAATTCCTAGTAAGCAAAAAGTTCACATATTATATAATAAAGTTTTTTAGAATGTCTATTGGCTTGTAATGTTGACTTATATATGTTATTTTCAATTAATTTCTAGGATATAAGGAAAAAAACCAAGGAAAAAAGAGAAAAGGAGAGGGACTTGCACACCTCTAGACGTTGAGGTTATCAACAAGTCGAAGATGATATGGTATACAATGTGATGATATTTTATCTGATATGAGAAATATTAGCATATTTTAGTTTCATTGTAATGTCACAACTTAACCATACTATTTTACTTGTTGCAACTAGAAAAACACTATAGCCTTTGATGATAAAACTACAAGCATTACTAGGGTAGACTTATGGAAGAAGTGCCATCAAAAGAAGGATGGCACTCTAATCACACCAGCTGTAGGAGAAACAATAGTATGTTCTCAACCTTTTAATTTAGATATTGATTAAAATTTCATTTTACATGTTGCAAATGTTTTCCTCAATGATATTATTTAATTGTATGTCAATGTTAGCAAAAAATTGAACAAGCACAAGTAGAAGTTGCATCTCAAGACTTTACATCTAGGGATGATGCCCTTGCCAAGGTACTAGGGGTTGATGCAAGAGGATGATGTCGTGGTGTTGGATTAGGAGTTGTTACAGAGAGAAATTCCTATGGCTTGGGGTACCACAACAGACAGCTTGACTCCAGAAATCAATCTTTCCCAATATGCAATAGAAATAAAATGTCTAACACTAAAGGATCAGACCTCGTACCTTATTCCGGACGGTTGAAGTAGATCCCCGTTGAGCTTTCAAATATTTAGCTTGAATTGCTATATTACTTCCTCAACAACAAGTAAACAATACAAGCATTCTATATATCATGGTGTTAGATCTATTCTAGCATATATAATCAATAATGTAAAAGCATTTGAAATAATCCCATGGATAAAATATGCATTCAAATACACATCATTGGACAGGAAAAGATATTTCTATTAATATAAATGAGAGATTACAAGATACAAACTCTGACGGAACGTCTGCGAACCGGAGAAACTGAATCCCCCACTTGGGCCTCCACCACTTCAATCCTCCATCTCTCGATAGAAAGCTCACAAGCAAAGGGTAAGCTTGGGAAGAACACAAAAGTGCTCCAAGGGAAAAAGGGATGCAAAATCAAGCATAAGTTCCAGAAACAATGGACTATAGTTTCGTTGCTCTCAATTCTCTCTTATGCCTTCAATGTACCAAGGGGTTCCTTATATAGCTTTTCAAAGGGGTAATGAAAGGTCGAATCCGAGAGATCTCAAGGCATAAGGAATGCCAGGAGTCAGATGAGTCGGATCCATGTCAAGGAAAACTCCAAAAGGATTTGGATTATTTACACATCCCGATGTACGTGGTTATATGGCTCAAACCCGCGTATGTATGCGCTTATAAGGTTAAAAGTCGCGTATAGCATTTTTCATGTATTTTTAGGGATGATCAAGGAAACATCAAAGGACAAAAAATGGTCCATAGGGGCTAAGGAGTCTACAGAGGGACAGGGGAAGGCCATACAAAGTGTGATTCACCTAGAGTGGTGAAATATTCTATAACAGATGCCCCCTAATGTGTGAGGTCAAAGGGGTCATACGATGGCCGAAATGCATTATAAGTCCATCCCAGAAGTGGAGTGATGAGGGATCCCAAATGGAATACCAACCACCCAATCAACATAGTACAATAATACAACTCTGCATACAACTGCAAATACATATAGCAGTCCCAGATACATAAGAGTACAATGGCCATGAATAGGCATGATACATGATATCACATATGTGGTCATCGCCACGTACAATATACATAGATCAGAATCTCCATGATGAAGATATACAAAGGACCATGATCTCCAAAATCGCTGAAGATATATAATAGATCAAGATCTCCATAGTGGCTGGAAATATCTGACATATACTAGAATCAAGTCACGAGAGCTGAAATCTCATGAACACTGGAACGATCAAGGAGGTAGCATATAAAAGATGCCAACAATCTGGAAGGTATTCTACACAAACCACTACGAGTACATGTCCTACTATGTGAATAGAGGTGTCAAGGTCGAACATAGTAGTCCATTGTCTGATTACCGGTCATTAATGTATACCGTTAACAAATGCGAGATCACCCACCGATAATGAAAATGGGAATCAAGGTACTAGAGTGCAAACTAACAAGTGTGAATAAATGTGTTGAGGTCGAACACTTGAAAGGATCCATTGATCAGGGGACATTGATGTATTCCCAAGAAACTGTCGATGGTGAGAGAACCTGCCACTAATGACTGCAAGTCTCAAGGCACTCAAAAATGACTCTAGAATCCAATCCCAGAATATATGATTTGAAGTCGATGGGATGAAATCCGCTGGAAGGAGGGCATTAAGGCATCCCCCATCATCCAACACGAGGTACTCAGCAAAGCTGTATAATGTGGAAGGACTCGATCATAAGGTGCACGAACCAGTAACTGTACCAGGAATGACCGACATGTAAAGTCAAGATAACTGAGGAATGGATGACTCAAGTTTCAACTTCCTTCGAACAAGAGCATAATGGCATATGGTGACTGAATAAAGGCAGCATAGACTCGATATACAAACTGGGACATCTCTTTGACACAGGAGGCATCAACAGAGGCTCCATAGGGACTGGAAGCTTAACCAGTCGGTGGAGATAAACTCAGATAAATGAGTACAGCTCCTAAATTCAAACTATAACCCGACCAATGGATGTGATATACAGTGCTCTGTTCGATGGCGACACGACTCGATAGCTACAAAAGATAACATCTTTCCTTGTCCGTATTTTTGGTTTTTTTAATTTTTTTGGACTTTTTTAGTTATTTGAAAAGCTTGAAAAAAGAATAAACTAGCTTTATAGTTACAAACTAGGAGGAGACAAGTGTCATAAGGGAAAAAAAACTAGTTCCAAGCAGTGGAACATACCTATGCTCAATGCAAGCAAGGATAAATGTGTAGGATATCGACACTCGGGGGAAAATCCCCTCCCGGTAAAAAGGGAATCAAGCTGTGAAGGATATAAAAAATGGCTCTGCATGGCTAGACATGAGACAAGCTTGGGCTATATGGCTGAAACACAATGTTAGGGGAGCTAGCATAAAGCTCAATAAGGCAGGAAAAGCTCATGATAATGCATTCACAACTTGACATGAGGGAGTCCTGAGGGAAATAGGCCAGCATAATATCAAGAGGAGTATGAGGCTATTGCGAAATGTCATGGAAATACTATACAACGGACTCCCGGACCTAAGAGAGGACTCACATCATGGGTACAAAATGCAAAAGGGATCTAACTAGGGCACCCATGTATAGGAAAGCTTTGCCATTCACATAGTACCACTTCTAATAGCAACATGAAGGTTCTGTGATACCATGGAATGGGTTCGTACCTAAGGTTACGATGGAATGGTCATAAGGCAATGCACAAGTGCAAGCAGATGTGATATCCTAACCTATATGCTAGTTCAGACATAATACCTATGATAGGCACGAACGGGTCGAAACCTCGGAGAGAGTGTACAAAAACTGGATCCTACATGACAACCATATTAGACCAAAACAACCCAAAATAGTCAATAAAGAATCCACACTATAGGATATAGGGAGGAATGATCATGAAAACCACACCCAAAGGAAACAGTATGGTGAACGATAGGACATGAAAATAAACGTAAGGTGTAGACCCAACGTTCACGCATCCACTACCACCCCCATGAGGGTGACCACTAGTGTAAAGATCGAGCGAAAGAAAATAAAAAATCCTCCACAAATGGAGAAGAGGATGGAATATGACCATTCCCAAATCTATGAGCACGGCAAGGGGTTGTGATGCCCCCAAGTATGACACCAGAATCCGTACTAGGACCAAGGATAGGTGATAAGATACCAGGCATGCCAAAAATAAAAGGACCCAAACTAAAGAGAGCATAAATATACTCAAGTCACCACGATCCCAAAGGCCAACTAGCACACAAAGAGCACACTCCTATGAAAGTATATCACCAAAATACAAGCAAACCAAGGGGAGGATATGTGAGCTCCCAAATGCAGCAGGTATGTCTCACCTAGGAGAGGCTCGAAACTCCCATACACTACAAGTGGAGCTACGTAACCAATTATAGTGGCCCTCAGCTTCAACGCATAAAGCGACTGTGCTGTCCGACCCAAACCTGGCTGGGACACCTGCAGAATAACCTCTACAAGTACCCCCTCGATATCCTAGGTAAGGAAACTAAGGTCACCTCAATATAATCAATGCTCAGGTGGACAGTCGCAGATGGGATTGACCGTATGGGCAGGGTAGCAAAGCCTGAAACTCTTGAAAGAGCCCCCAGATACAAATACAATCCTGGAAATATCTCCGGTGCTACTCAGTTATGACTAGGGGTCATCCCAATCAATAACTGCTCACACTGCCTCGTGCTTAACTCCCTTTTGAGAGGAGGATCCTGAGAACACTGGTTATACCAAGGATTTCACACACTCACCTGGATAGACACCTAGATGTTGTTGTTTAGTGATCTTGGAGAATTGACTTACAATGAACTATTCCAAGATCCTAAAACCTAAGATTGTTGGTGTACCCTAGAAAAGAAAAGAGTGTAATTCATTTTATTTTAGCGTTGATTTTAGTTGGATGTAATTACTCAAAGGGAAATGGTCATGCAACTAGTGACATTATGACTCAGCAGTGAAATAAATATGCACACCATAACAAACAATTCTAAGTGCAATCTTTGTCAAATGAAAAATAGGGTATGCCACTACATGAGATGCATAAATATATATTCCTTTCTGAATGCCAATGCAATCCTTCCTATATGAAATCCTAAACACAACTCTCATCCAAGCAATCCAATGCAAGTAACTCCTCAAATCCATATCTAAGAAGCAACTAAGAGTGCAACTACTTTGTATTTTTCAATATAAAAGAATGAAAAATGCAATAAAAGTCATCTAAAACTCTCAGTCTCTGTGCCAAGTATAAAAGACAAGCCCATCAAGATACTGAGACAAAAAGAGTAATGCACTAATGGCAAAACAAAAAGGATAAATGACTAAAACTACTTTCAAAGAAATATCAATGAAAAAATGGTCTCTGGTCACAAAAGAAGCATCTAACAGACAACATCAGACCCAAGGAATACCCAACCACACTCACAACCCACCTAGCAACTTCCCACAACATCAAACTCACCAAAAGGGAGGATGTACGCGACTGTTTAAAGAATATCTGCGTATGTACACGACTTTTGGCCAAAAATCCATGTATGTAGGCATATGTACGTGACTTTTGGCCAAAAACCCGCATATACAGAGAAGGCAGTGGTAAAAATCAGGCCAAGGCCAAACCAATAAAGGGGAGTGTCCATGGACAAACATACTATAAAATGTGACACAAAAACATGTAGAAACCAAGAGCAAGTCAATAATATCAATCCCATTGTGCCCACAAACCCCCAAATAAAAACAAGGAACCTCCCCAGCGGAGTCGCCAATTCTATTACGGAGAGAAATTCCTATGGCTTGGGGTACCACAATAGACAACTTGACTCCAGAAATCAATCTTTCCCAATATGCAATAGAAATAAAATGTCTAACACTAAAGGATCAGACCTCGTACTTTATTCCATACAGTTGAAGTAGATCCCTGTTGAGCTTTCAAATCTTCAGCTTGAATTGCTATATTACTTCCTCAACAACAAGTAAACAATACAAGCATTCTATATATCATGGTGTTAGATCTATTCTAGCATATATAATCAATAATGCAAAAGCATTTGAAATAATCCCATGGATAAAATATGCATTCAAATACACATCATTGGACAGGAAAAGATATTTCTATTAATATAAATCAGAGATTACAAGATACAACCTCTAACAGCACATCTGCGAACCGGAGAAATTGAATCCCCCACTTGGGCCTCCACCACTTCAATCCTCCATCTCTCAATAGCAAGCTCACAAGCAAAGGGTAAGCTTGGGAAGAACACAAAAGTGCTCTAAGGGACAAAGGGATGCAGACTCAAGCATAAGTTCCAGCAACAATGGACTATAGTTTCGTTGCTCTCAATTCTCTCTTATGCCTTCAATGTACCAAGGGGTTCCTTATATAGCTTTTCAAAGGGGTAATGAAAGGTCGAATCCGAGCGATCTCAAGGCATAGGGAAGGCCAGGAGTTAGATGAGTCGGATCCATGTCAAGGAAAACTCCAAAAGGATTTGGATTATTTACACATCCCGATGTATGCGGTTATATGGCTCAAAACCGTGTATGTATGCGCTTATAAGGTTAAAAGTCGCGTATAGCATTTTTCATGTATTTTTAGGGATGATCAAGGAAACATCAAAGGACAAAAAATGGTCCATAGGGGCTAAGGAGTCTGCAACGGGACAGGGGAAGGCCATACAATGTGTGATTCACCTAGAGTGGTGAAATCCACTATAACAGGAGTTATGCCAACTAAATTGTTTTGAAAAAGTCCATACAAGGAGGAGCTAGCTATAAGACAAGATACAGTGAAAGAAAAAACAAAGGAAAACTCAGCTTTGAAAACACCAATAACTAAACTACTGAAAAGAGTAGAAGATATGGAGAGAGAACATGTGGTCAACAAAGAAAGTGTTAATATCCAATTCTTTACTCTTGTCTAAGTATACATATTTTCAGAGTAATGATCTTAAGGCTAATATCTGATTGCTCAAATAAACAGTGTCCTACGGTACATAATGTGCTTGCTAAAATCACACGTGTGGTGGAGGTTAGTTGTTTAATTATTATTTTAAATAATATTTGTTTTCATCTTTTGAATACATACATACATACATACATACATACATACATACATACATACATACATACATACATACATACATATATATATATATATATATATATATATTACATTTTGTTTCCTTGACAGAGTAATACAGGGGACATAACAACCCCTATGAATGAACCAATACAAAATAATTTAACTTCTATGCATACTCCATCATCCCTAGTAACTATTGGAAAATTTCATAATTTAGTTCAATTTTATTTTATTTTATCAATATGTTAGAAATCATTGTCTTTTGGGTGCATAGTCATGCATCAAATTACGACAAACAGTTGGTACATAAAACACCAATGGTTCCATCGTAATTGCAAATTGACAAAATGAAAACACCGATTCAGGTAAGATTGTAATTATTTAATCTCGGATCATCAATGTTTAAATTGTTATTTCCATGCATCTTACTTTGTCTCATTTATTTGTAGGTTCAAGATAATTCTAATGAGTCGACACCGACTTCCCAATTGGGGCTGCAAGGAAAGAAATGATTTCTCATTGCATTAATCTCAAGGGTTAAATTTGCAAGGGCAACAATACATAAGACTGACCCGAATGCAATGGTACACTGTGTCCTTGTTGGAAAAGGCTATTATATTGTGAATCTGATAGAAATTTTAGATCCTCTATTTGAAAAAAAATCTCTACCATGTCCTAGTAGCACATTATGTAATCTATCAAATGCTTTGTTTAGCTTCATTCCTTGGCATAAGGATGACATTGAACTATGTAATTAGTGCTTATACCGTGTGACTAGTGATTTCAGTGATGCTGTATCAACTGAGAATAGTTGATTTATTGAATATTTATACTTAGATCAGAACATAGTTATAAAATTTTTGTAGCTCGGGATTAATCTTTACATTTAATTAAAATTTTGGGCAGAAGTTGCAATTATATGCCATGGAAACAATTTCTGATTTTGCAATACATCAGTATTATATAATCTTCATTGCATGTGAAATGCGATGTTGTGTTGTGAATATGTGGAATGAGCAATCTGTATATCATATTTTCATTAAGTTTTTTTTTTTAATAGTTTATTCTTCTATTGCCTTCTATTCCCAAAAATGAACATTTAGAGAAAAAAACCACATTAATATAATTTATTTTTCCACATTGTAGCAAGAATAAGAAAATGATCAAAATTAAACATTTAAAGGAATAAGCTTGCATCCAGAAACAAATTCATATGCAAATATTAACAATAATAGTAAGCTGATTTCTTAACTCAATTGAGGCCAAGATATTTTATGTTGTATAAAACAACAAATCTACAAATCATTTTGAATTTGAAAATCAAAACTAAGTTTAAATATAGACTACTCAATTTGTACATTGAAGTCACCATTTTGTTTTCGTAATTTAAGGAACTATTCTATTGAAAAAAATTGGTAGTATTACAAAAAAAGTTACAGCTCAGAGACACATTCCTACTAAAAGAGACAAGAAGGTAGAGAAGTTCTAAAGATATTTCCAAACCCTCCCTTTGTGATGGAAAACGGGTCCATAGAAAGAAGGAGAGTACCCTTATACAAAAATACATAATAATTCCTGAAATGACAAAACCGAGAGACAAAGATTCTTACTTTGATAATCCCACGGTCTTTCTGACAAAAAACAAAAGAAGCCATTTACAAAAACCTGATTAAGGCTTATGGAATGGCTCCTCAACGAGAGGGCATCCAAAGCCAGTGGAAACCTACTCACTTGGGTCTCCCTTGGCATCAAAAGTGTCATCTCGAGAGGATTTTGCATATTCGTTGTTGTAGGAATTGTCGTCTTCGCCGCTACCTACAGGGGGGTGTTTAACCAAGAGAGGGGCAATATTCCTTGCTAATGCAGGACTAGGAGTGCATTTACTAGAAGAGAGTGATTTTATTTGGCTCAGCGGGGGGGGAGGAAGAGGCTCACATTCCATAGGTACTGAGGGGGAAATGGTTGAGGTGGAGGGTGCAGAGGCTAAACCAGGGGGGCTATGGGGACGGCAAGAGAAAGAGGTGGTGGTGTAAGAGGTCCATGTGCAAGAGGCTAAGATTGGAAGCAAAGAATACATTGAATGAGGGTGTTTTTTATCACCCAATAATTTATTTGTCGCTCTAGAGTGCCACTAACCGCGTTGAGGGCACCCGACAATTCATCTTCCCAGTCATTAATCATGAGGTACACAGCTTCAGGGATATCGACATTGAAACCATCACCACTAGCTTGAGTACTAAGTTGAATTGGGAAATCAGATTGAGTTCCTCTCCCAATACAACCATGGTGAGGGATATCGCATTGTCTATGAGACATGTCAGGATGACGAAGGGTGATGGTGAGCTAGAGCCAGAGACTGAGTTGTAGAGGGTTGAGTGAACAGGAGAAAGATGAGAACATAGATATGAGAATGTAGAGAGCACGGAGAGAAATTGGCCAAAATGACAAGGGATCATGGGCATTAAAATGTTGGCACGTCACCCCAGGAACCAAGGAGATCCATTAAGTTCATCCTGTAGCGAGGTGATGGCTGCGTCCCTTTGAGTATCCAGGATATGTCAACGTTTGAGAGATGAGTTAATACGCACAGCCATTGAGTGGGTGATTGCGAGGTGACATCATGATGATGACGGGTTGGCCCCATCATCTACCTCTATATCCTTGATGGCATTGTTGTCACCCAAATTCGGGTAGTGAAGTTACCATGTCTATGTCTCATTACCTTTCTGTTTGGTATCTATATCTATATTCGGGTATTGATGGCATTACCTTTCTGCCCAGTATCTATATCTCCTGGTAACACCATTATTTGCGCAGACTTGGAGAAGACATCTCCATTTATCGACGGTGCTAAATCCTTGATGGGCTTGTCATTCTTGTCTGCCCCATTTATCAGCTGCAAGGGAATGTGTCCTTTCATGCACTCATTTGGTTATATTCCTTGGCTTTCATTTCATAAATTGCATCACTTGTAATGCTGAAAATCTAGTGGAAAATTATAGGTTGATTATAGTCACATTAAGAATTCATCCAATATGAGTTCAATAAACAAATTAATAACATCAAGAAGAAACCTTGAATAATATATGGACCTACCACAACTGTGGTTTAGGGAAATTAGACCAAGCCTAGGAGAGATAAAAAAATTGAACATGTATGGAATTATTGGTAAAATATGCCTAACTGGCCTTAGGGAAATGCCTGCCACATCTCATAGGATGATGATAAAAATATTCTAATACTGTGGATATCTAGAGTGTTGTATGGTGCATCCAACCACATCATTATCCTAACCAAAATGTATTTCAGGAAGAAGATATCAATCTGCCAAAAGTGCCTCTCATCCATACTTGCACTGCTCCAAAAAAATTCCCATCAAGGAGAGAGAAAGTGCCTCTCATCCATGTTTTGTCTACTCAACCATGGTCTCAGTTTGTCCAAAGAGACCATGAAAAATAATTTACCGACCTGCCAAAAATGTGGTTTAGGTAAATTAGACCAAGCCTGGGAGAAGATTGAAAATTGTCTAAGTATGGAATTATTGGTAAAATATGCATAATTGTCCTTAGGGAAATACCCTCCATAACTCATAGGATGATGATCAAAATATTCTGAGAGTATGGATCTCTAGAGTGTTGTATGGTGCATCCAACCATATCATTAGATTGACCAAAAATTATTTCAAGAAGAAGATACCAATCTACCAAAAGTGCCTCTCAGCCATATTTGCACCGCTACAGAAAAATGTCTGCCAAGGAGAGAGAAAAAAGGTCTAGAAGATTTTACCAAGTATGGAATTATTGGTAAAATATGCCTAAATGGAATTAGGTAAATGCACACCATAGCTCATAGGATGATGATAAAAATATTCCGAGAGTGTGGATCTCTAAAGTGTTGTATGGTGCATCCAACTAGATCATTAGCCTGACCAAAAAGTATTTCAGTAAGAAGATATCAATCTGCAAAAAGGGATTCCCAGCCATATTTGCATTGCTACAGAAAAATGTCCACCAAGGAGAGAGAATAAAGCTCCAGAAGATGAAAGTGGTCATGCTGTATTCACCTTGTTGAACTCTACCCATTGGGAATCTCACTTTCCAAATTTGAAGAAAAAATGAAATAACCTTGGTGACCTAGGGCTTGAAGAGAACTGGTTAAGTGTTAGACAAAGAGTTTGAGAGACCATTTGGAAATGTCTGAAAGGGGGTGTTCCTTTGATGATAAAATTCGTCAAATGATATGGTCATGTTCATTGTTGAAATGGATATCTATCCATGTTCTTGGTTTTTTCCTATTGTGACCAGATAAGGAAAATATCAACCTCCCAAAATAGAAGAAAAAAATTATTTTGAATTCTAAAGACAAAGAAAAAATAACCAATTGTTATAAAGGGGCTAAGTGATGCCTGCATTAAGGTTGATTCCCACACTAAGGATGATTCCCACATGGAATGGAATGGCATAGATGCTAATGTGGCATGAAGTTGAAATCATTGTTGCATCATGACATCATTCTGGAGAAATACAGAAAATTAGTTAAAATCAGGAAATTGGCTAAGTTTGGGAATATTGGTCCAAGTAGCCTTAAGAGGATGCCCACCACAAATGCCTTGTTTAAGAAAATGCCCGCACCACATGGGGATATTGTAGGTTGTTGTTTTTTCTACTCAACCATTGTATCACTTTATCCAAAGAGACCCTAAAGAAGAATTTATGGACCTACCAAAATTGTATTTTAGGGAAATTAGACCAAGTCTAGGAGAATATCAAAAATTGTCCAAGTATGGAATTATTGGTAAAATCTACATAAATGGCCTTAGGGAAATGCCTTCCATAGCTCATAGGATGATGATAAAAATATTCTGAGAGTGTGGCTCTCTAGAGTGTTGTATGGTGCTTCCAACCATATCATTAGCCTGACCAAAAAGTCTTTCAGGAAGAAGATATCAATATACCAAAAGTGCCTCTCAGCCATATTTGCACTGCTCCAAAAAAATGCTTGCCAAGGAGAGAGAAAGAAGCTCTAGAATATGAAAGTTCTCTTGATGGATTCACCTTGTTGGCCTCTACCCATTTGGTATCTCACTTTAGAGTTTTGAAGGAAAAATGAAATCACTTTGGTGACCTAGGGTTTGAAGATAACTGGTTAAGTGTTAGACAAAGAGTTTGAGGCATCGTTTGGAAATGTCTGCAAGGGGGTGTTCCTTTGATGATAAAATTCATCATATGATATGGTCATGTTGATTTTTGAAATAGATATTTAGCCATGCTCTTGGTTTTTCTTATGGTGATCATATAAGGAAAATATCAACTTGCCAAAATAGAAGAAAAATATTATTTTGCATACTAAAGACAAAGAAAAAATGGCTAAGTGTTTTAAAGGGGCTAAGTGATTCCTGTATTAATGTTGATGCCCACACTAAGGATAATTCTAGAATGGCATAGCATGGCATAAATGATGATGTGGCCCTTGAAATTTGATCACTAGAGGTTATGAAAAATTAACACTTGGTTTGCCTAACGCTAAAAGGAGAAGGTATCAGGTAAAAAATTGGAAATATTAAAATTATAAAAGGGGAGTAATAGTAATAAAAAAGACTCTCCTATTTTATTCATTGAATTTGAAAAATAAATCAGCCATGTGCATGCATTTTACTGAAGCAAGAAAAATTTGGATAGCTTCACTCAAATGCACGCCCAACCTACATTACAAAGCCAAATTCACTGATTCAAACCATTGAGTGTCTATTCAAGAATAAAAAAACCTAAGTAAGCTTTAAATTTTTAAATTTTAGACATAAAAACTTATGCTCTGCAAGGAAACTCCAAATTTACGTGATTTCCACATTGTAAACAAAAGGGTTGAGTCCCTCGAGGAAATGCACACATTGGCCTGTATTTCATGTCATATTGAATAAATTGCACTATAAAATACACATACCAACATTTTCTACAATCTCTTGTACTCATTTCTGTAAATTGTATGATCTACAGTAAAATCCAAGTCATCCAAAACAAAAATTGATAGCATTTTCCAATTTTTCATGACCATAACTAAAAATGCACATCAATTCCAATAGAAGTACACTCTAGGTATGAAATTTAAAAGTTTTCATACAAAAACCTAATTAGAATAGCATAGTTTTAATTTCAAACATAAAAACTTCTATTTTGAATCCAACATTTGAAATGAGAATAGAACGACTGTGAATGTTGGTTTCTTGTTCACGAGCATCATAATTTCTCTAGTAAGTCTTGTATTTATAGAATTTTGGCATGACAAGGACAACTTAGAAAAGAGGTTGAATTGGATAGGTGTTTGGAAACCAATGTCATGGCTCTGAAAGTTTGTATTCACTGTATCGTTTTTATTATAATATAAATCATCATCCTTCCTTATAGAAATAAATAAATGAGAACATAACATATATAATAAATTCCCAAGAAAAAAATAGAGATAATGCAAAAATTTAACCAGATCTATACTAAAGAAAGTTTTAAAATGGCCCAAGAGAATTTTTTATTATACTATGCTTTCATTACAGAGCAGAGGGCTACTTTACAGTTGAATCAATAACATCAAACAACTCCTTCAATAATAATTGTCCATACTACCTATTACATTCTATTTATATACCTTAAGGGTTAGATTGACCATGTTACAAGTGGATTTCATTAGAGTGAAACTGATGTGTTGATTCACCCTCGAGCCAACCCGTCCTTTGTTGTAATTTCCTGGCTTCAAATCAAGATACCAACTACTGTGGAACAAGGATAACATGGCAATGAAGCACATGGGGGTAAAACATGGCTAAAGTGGACATGTTTAAACAATAGGGGTAGAAAGGGAGTGGAAGAGGAAGTTGCATTCTAGTTATCTCTATGGGAGATGCAAGCAGAGAAGAATTATAACAGTGATACATATTGCGGGAGAAGTCTCACAAAAAGAAAAGGGAAATGCCAATGAAATAAGAAAATGATAAGGAAGAGAGAAATGCTAAGAAAAAAATGGCCTCAGCGGAAAACAACATGAAATACCCATCTGGTATGGAGAAATTAATAGCTGGAATTGAAGAAATCAATCCTGTTATGCCACCGAGAGGGAATTCTCAGGTTGTTGAAGAGGGATAGGGTGTTGACTCAGTGCAAGAAATAATTCACTGAGTGATGGGAAAGGATTTCCAAATGAACATAAAAATGATAAGATGGAATGGAATTTCTAGTTAAAGCCATCGAACTCAGATGAGGATGTCTCCAATTATACCCATTTCACTCATACTATCACTGAACTCAAATTTGTGCACATGTATGGCCATACTAGAAAAATTTAACGAACATAGATAATGGAGTCAATAAGTAGCCTACTGATAACAGTGACCCCTATTTATCAATGTTCCATAAGAAGCAGCATGATTGGTAATTGACTACAGCTGCTAGGAAGGAAGCCATGGGGTCAGGCTAAATCTGGATATGTGTACTGTGTTGACCCTTTGAATAATTCAAAGGTGGGAACATTGTTGGAATTTGGTTTTCATTCTACCTGTTGCATAAATCCATATTTGTAGAGTGTATATGCTCATTGCATTAATGAAAAACTCAAAAAATAATGGAAAAATCATTGAGTTCTATAATTTTCTATGTTTTTGAGAAAAATCAATGGAACTTGCAAATAGAAAGGCAACAAGAGAATTCTAATTTAATACTTTTAATTTAAAGATGTTTCTAATTTTTAGTGAATGTGTGGTTTCTAAATTGAAATTTAGAAAGTATAGTTTTATATAAGATAAATATATTAATACTGCTAGTAATATAAAAAAAAACCTTTGTAATATAATGACAGTTTAGAAATTATATGACCCTTCAAAATTATGTTTTAGAAATTTTATTGCTTTTCATAAATGACGGTTAGAGAACTGGTTAAGTGTTACCCAAAGAGTTTGAGAGACCATTTGGAAATTCCCGCAAGGGGGTTTTCCTTTGATGATAAAATTCATCAAATGATATAGTCTTGTTTATTGTTGAAATAGTTATCTAGCCATGGTCTTGGTTTTTCTTATGGTGATCAGATAAGGAAAATATCAACCTTCCAAATTAGAAAAAAATGTTATTTTGCATGGTAAAGACAAAGGAAAAATGGCTAACTGTTGTAAAGGGGATAAGTGATGCCCACACTAAGGATGATGTCAGTATGGCATGGCATGTCATAGGCGATGATGTGGCATGAAGTTGAAATCATTGTTGCACTATGACATAATTCTGGATAAATACGACAAATTAGTGAAAATCAGGAAATTTGTTAAGTATGGGAAAATTGGTCCAAGTAGGCTTAATAGGATGCTAGCCACAAATTGTGTGTTGAGGAAAATGCTTGCACAACATGGGGATATATATATTAAATATCAGAATTAAATATTAATATTATTATATATTGATTTTAATAATTAATAATTAATAAATAGATATTAGTAAATGCGTCATCCTTTCATGGATGGTATCCAAAGTGCCTTTATGATATATATATATATATATATATATATATATGGAACTCACTTTGTAATCTTTCATCATCATTCATATTCAATATTTATTTTATATTTTCAATATGGAGTTATTTTCCATTGGTTGATTATTCAATTGAGTAATTATTAAGAATATCCAAATACGGGTGTTACAGTGGCATCGGAGCTAGCCCTTCCTAGGGTGTCTACTGATATCTATCTTATGGCCAAAATGTTCAAGGTTTTCTTGAATTTAGGTCTTTGACCTCACAATGGCTTTTAGCCATCCATATCCAAAGTTTCTCTAGTAAAAATTGGTTTTTGACCAAAAATTGGCCTTGGCCATCAGAATTTCATTGAATAAGTATTAATTCCACTCCAAATTTGAAGCAAGAAAAAGATAGAAAAATGAAGAATGAAACAAAAAATAAAAAAAATAAAAATATTTATCAACAAATAAAATAAAAAGGGAAAAGTTAAAAAACATAATCCATAAAACCACTCATGGTTTTATGAAATAACTCATGGTTTTACGAAATAGTCCATAGTTTTACTTACAATATTTAAATTATAAACTAGTTTTATAAAGTATGCTTTGAGTATAAAGCATCATGAACTGGAAGGCAATGTTATATTTATATATATATATATATATATATATTAAATATCAACATTAATTAATAATATTAATATATATTGATATTAATAATTAATAAACAGTTATTAGTAAATACTCATCCTTTCATGGATGGCATCCAAAGTGCCTTTACGATTAATATATATATGGCACTCACTTTGTAATCTTTCATCATCATTCATCTTCAATATTTATTTTATATTTTCAATATGGAGTTATTTTCCATTGGTTGATTATTCAATTGAGTAATTATCAAGAATATCTGACAAATTTTTGCATACTAAAGACAAATAAAAAATGGCCAAGTGTTGTAAAGGGGCTAAGTGATTCCCACACTAAGGATTATTCCCGTATGGCATGGAATGGCATAGATGATTATGTGGCATGAAGTTTAAATCATTGCTGCATTATGACATCGTTCTGGAGAAATATGACAAATTAGTGAAAATCAATAAACTGACTAAGTATGGGAATATTGGTCCAAGTAGCCTTAAGAGGATACCCGCCACAAATTGTGTGTTAAAGAAAATACCCACACCACATGGGGATATTGTATGATGTTATTTTTTCTACTCCACCATGGTATTATTTTTTCCAAAGATACCATGAAAAATAATTTATGGACCTGCCAAAAATGTTGTTTAGGGAAATTAGACCAAGCCTAGGAGAAGATAAAAAATTGTCAAAGTATGGAATTATTGGTAAAATCTACATAACTGGCCTTAGGGAAATTCCTACCACAACTCATAGGATGATGATAAAAATTGTATGAGAGTGTGGATCTCCATAGTGTTGTATGGTGCATCCAACCATATCATTAGCCTGACCAAAACAACTTTCAGTAAAAAGATATCAGTCTGCCAAAAGTGCCTCTCAGCCATATTTGCACTGCTCAAGATAAATGCCCCCTGAGGAGAGAGAAAGAAGCTCTAGAAGATTAAATTGGTCTTGTTGGATTCACCTTGTTGGACTCTACCCATTGTGTATCTCACTTGCTAAATTTGAAGGAAAAATGAAATCACCTTGGTGCCCTAGGGTTTGAAGAGAACTCGTTAAGTGTTAGACAAAGAGTTTGAGAGACCATTTGGAAATTCCGACAAGGGGGTGTTCCTTTAATGCTAATATTCATTAGATTATATGGTCCTGTTCATTGTTGAAATGGCTATCTAGCCATCATTTTTTTTCTTATGGTGATCAGATAAGGAAAATATCAACCTGCCAAAATAGAAGAAAAATGTTATTTTGCATACTAAAGACACAGAAAAATTGTCCAAGTGTTGTAAAGGGGCTAAGTGATGCCCACATTAATGTTGATTCCTGCACTAAGGATGATGCCCACATGGCATGGCATGGCATAGATGATGATGTGGCATGAAGTTTAAATCATTGTTGCATTATGACATTGTTATGGAGAAATACGACCAATTAGTGAAAATCAGGAAATTCACCAAGTATGGGAATATTGGTCCAAGTATCCTTAAGAGGATCCCCGCCACAAATTATTTGTTGAAGAAAATTCCCACACCACATGGGGATATTGTAGGATGATGTTTTTTCTACTCAACCATGGTCTCAGTTTGTCCAAAGAGACCATGAAAAAATAATTTATGGACCTACCAAAAATGTGGTTTAGTGAAATTAGACCAAGCCTAGGAGAAGATCAAAAATTGTCCAAGTACGGAATTATTGGTAAAATATGCATAACTGTCCTTAGGTAAATTCCCTCTACAACTCATAGGATGATGATCAAAATATTATGAGAGTGTGGATCTCTAGAGTGTTGTATGGTGCATCCAACCATATCTAGAAGTCTATAATAAGAGGTTTTTTGGATAGTTTGAAGACAGTATAGACGCATCTTCACAATATCCCACATGATAGGAAATGTATATTATCATTTCAAACTTACAAATTTCATATCTAATGAAAAATTTATTGGAAAAGAAAAACCAATTATAACAGAAAAATAATATGCCAGACATAATTGAATGCAAGAAATACATAATTCATATGTATTAAATAGTAGAATTAACCATACAGATTATACCTCACAGTATAAAATTTTATTAATGAAATGTATATGTTTACAACTCCAAATGTGGTACACCAATCCTCATCTCTAATCCATAATTTTCAAATTATATCCAAGATTCGTCTTATGGACCCCGAGGTAACAGTAGAGGACTCCTATTAGTGCAACCCATACTTACTTTTCCCATAGTTATCAATTAGCTTCCATTGATTAATATTTGGAAAATATAGACTAGTCATCTCCTTCACCATTACGCTGAGCTCCACGTTTTTAGCATAAGAGAACTCTGGCAATTTTGTACATATGGCTTTGAAGTCAAACAACATCTCGAAAAGTATAATTCTCAGGACTTTTAGGAGTGGGGGGGCGGTTTAGAAACCCCCCCTAAAGGTGTCTTGTGGAGGTATTGCTAACACCCCCCCCAAAAAAAGATAAACAAAGTGTTTTAAGGTATTTGGGGGTGGTCCTTAAAAACCCCCTCAAAATTCAAATTCTTAGGACTTTTGAGGGGGGTTTTCAGGACCTCCCCCAAATACCTTAAAATACTTTGGGGGGGTTAGAAAAAATGCTGCAAGACACCTTTAGGGGGGGGGGGGTATTTCTAACCCCCCTCCCCCAAAAAAGTCCCGAGAATTAGACTTTTGAGGGGGGTTTTTAAGGAACGCCCCCCAAATACCTTAATAAATTTTTGGGAGGAGTTAGAAAAACCATTGCAAGCCACCTTTATGGGGAGTCTTTCTAAACCTCCCCCCCAAAGTCTCGCGAATTAGACTTTCGAGGGGGGTTTTTAAGGACTACCCCCAAATAC
>LPNX010843190.1:0-26209 GCA_001517045.1 Pseudotsuga menziesii | reverse complement strand
GTGTTTTAGTGAACAAAATGGATGAGATATTTCATATACAGATATTGTATTGTCTATGTGAATGAATAGTTTATATATATATATATATATATATATATATATATATATTGTATGGATTGGGTTGGGGTTTATAACATTAATATATATTAAATTAAAGGAGAAAAACATTTGAAAAAGTGTAATATTTTATTTTCTATGAAATTTGTCAATGGGAATCATTGAATATTAAGTCATTAATAACTAAGTGAATGATACATATTTAGTAAGTGAACGTTATGTTAATAGAGTATAAATTAAGTTATCTTCATATGTTTTATGATAATTTTTTTGAAATTTAGTATTTTGGTACATTACACTAGGCCCCTAACACCCCCTCCCTACTCTAGCTCTCTCTCTCTCACCCTTTTCCTCCTCTCCCTAACCCTTAATAAACCATTTTCTCACCTTTTTCTCCCATGCTTCACTAACCTCTAATCTCCTAACACCCCCTATGTCTCTACCTCTAACCCAATAACCACCCCCTATATCTCTACTTCTAACCCCTTACCATATGCCCTTCTCTCTATTTATAACCACACCACCCACACTCCTCAACTATTCTTCAATTTATCTCTAATCACCCTACTCCTCCCCAAACCCCTACCCCAATACCCACACTCTTCAACTATTCCCCACTTTCTCCCTAATCACCCTACTCCTCCCCAAATCCATACCCCCAACGACCACACTCATCAACTATTCCCAACTTTATCTCTAATAACCCTACTCCTCCCCAAACCCCTAGCCACCTCAATCTCTCTGTTTCCCCCCTATTCCCCCTAACACTTACTAACCCCCCTTCTCTCACTCTCTCTCACTTTGTAATAGCTCATGTGTTAAGCCCCAATCATATGTAATTTGTAATTGTTTATTATCGTGGCACAGGGTTCCAGAAAAAGGGTCTTTGAGGACCGTGAGACATTATTATTATTTTCTAAATAATTAATTAATGAAAAAATTAACTAGCACATCAAGGACCGCTAAAAGAGTATGGAGGCATGGATCCACAATGTGAGGGGAATGGGGACATTCCTAGCACTTCAGAACTTGTTTGGTTGATCTTAGTCCATATTCATGTCTTGGTGGGTTTATTAGTTGATGATCACCCAAAACATTGTACAACAAACCCAACTTTTGATTATTTTAGCCTATGTTGGTATTATTTCCCCTAATTCATGATTTAGTGGGCCTCCTTGGTGTTTGGGTGGGTGCCACTTGTTTATTGAGCCCCTTTGGTAGTTTTGTAACTCCTTTGTGGAGGTTACACTTTGATTTGTAACTTGCATTTGCACAAGTGTTCCATCACTTGAGTGGGGTGGAGTGGCTTGGAGTCACTCTCCTTGAAATTTGAATTTCTTGGGTTGGATTAGAGTTAACCTCTTGTGGTTGAATTACCCCCATTGGATTGACTCAAGTTGTTGTACCTTGGTTTGGTTTGACCCCATTGAGTTTGAATTACCTTCTTTGGTATATAAATCCATGTTTGGTTTGGGGTTGTTTTTCATGGTTCTTTTGGATGGTTGTTGATCATGGTTGTTCATACCTTTGATGGTGAGATATTGGGGAAACTATAAATGTTTTTCTACATCAATTAACCTTTTGCTTAAATCACTGTGATATTGCATGGTGTTTGTGGTAATACCAAAAAAATCTGGCGTAGTTCATTGGTTTCCACTACTTAGCTCTCTCCTGGACCTGCACATAAATCCTGATGCTGAATGGCGATATCTCGATGGAATAGGGGGTTTGTATTACCATTGCACCTGGTAATGTGGTGGAAGAGGAAGTATGTGAGGAAGTTATTCTTCTGTGCACCTATGTTTTGGATATATTGCATCAACTTACGGGTGGCCTATCAAAGTGATATATGGCTTGACATTGCCAAAGGATGGGTGGAACATGGTTCTGATGATGCAAGTTGCACATTGATAAGAGAAGTGATTTATCTCATGTTTATTTAATTTAATTGGATAATATGATCTAATTTATTTTAGGATGCACATGAAATGTTTGATAAAACGTATGAATTATATGTGGAAGAAATTTCTCACAAAATTAAATCTATGTATGCAAGTAAATTTTATGAAGGAATTGAAAACTAGTTTTTGGTATTTTGTGCACAATTTGTTTGAGGAAATAATTATTTGGTACCTTTTCTAAAGAACTAATATTTCTTCCCATGTTCATTATATAATGTGTCTTTTCATGTAACACTAACCTCGTAATCGTTTAAGAAACTTCTATTTGATGCTTCTACCTTTTATTCGAAAAGTATTTCTTCTATCAGAGAATTTTTTTGAATGTGAGGAGAAATATTCTTGGTAGTTTTAGGGAAATGTCTACCGAAATTGTAGATCAATTTCCAGTTTCTAGCTCCTTCAATGGAATTGTTTTGAGTAGATTTGTGACTTTTCATATGAAGTGTTTGAAAAAATGTTAGAATGAAATATAACTATGTTATGATTGATAAACCATGTTATTTATATTTTTAAATTCATTTTAATGATTCTATGAGTTGTGGAATTAATTATTCTAGTGAGTCCTAGAATTAGTAGTCAATTCAGATGAGTAGAATTAACTTGTTTTGTGAGTTGCTTAGTGGAATGTATATGGGTGGAAAGATACATAAATATGATTGTAAGTGAACCCTGATATGTTTTCCATGAGATACAATAGTCATATATTTCTCTTTATGTGTAATTTGGAAAGTTAACTTGGAAACTAGGTACATTGCGACGAAATTGGTAAATAGTTTTTGGATTTGAATCTCTGTTTTTAGTAAAATATGAATGCACAAACATATTAAATGTTATTGATGCTTTAATTTTTTTGTATAATTTTATTTTCCATATATGTACCTTCACCTCTATGTGTCTCGAAACTTGGTACGATTGGTTTGATTGAATTTATGGTAGTGTTTATTAACTAGTTGTACTGATTGAACTTGAAATATTATTCGTTTATGTACTCAGATTAGATCTGCAAAAGTACTTTATATTTTTGTGAATTCATGCTTAAATATGTTTATAATGGTTGTAGGTTTAATTTTTGGTTCATTGGCATGGTTGTGTGATGAATTTGTGCAAGACTAGTTGTTAGTGTTGAACGACTAGTTAACTAGTTAGTGTGGAATCATTTTCATAATTACTATGTTTAATTAAATGAAAAATGGTAATTAGGCCTGATTTACATGTGATCAGGTGTTTATTTTAAATTTTACTTGAAAAAAATGGTTAAGTGATAAAAAAATGAAATTATATTAAGCATTGTCAATTGTGCACTAAGTGTCATTAAGTATCGTAATCCCAACACTAATTACTAGTTAATCTTGATTAAGAGTAAATGACCTTTAGAGGTGGAATTTCTATATGAATTGGATTGGACTAGATATGTGATGTTTCTAGAATGTGTTAGTAATCCTTTCCATCCCTTGTATAAGATGTCCGAATAATTATTAAATTTATTTTAATTTATTTGTAATTAAAGGGACTTTGTCGTGATTAAATACTGTAAAATGAAATTTGATATTTGTTTAATTAATATGTTGTGATAAAATTATCTAATTATCCTTATAGAGATAATTATATTTCTTGCATAACCATTTATATCCCTCAAGTACATTGCACACTCCCTTACTCCTCCAGCTACACCTAACCCTCGCCCCCCTCTCTCTCTCTCCTCCAACCCTCTAACACACCACCACTCCATTATCTTTCTCTCTCTCACACACACACATCCTTATTACTCCCCATACCACTAACACCCCTACTCTCTCTCTCTCTCTCTCTAACCCATACTAATTCCTTATTTCACTCTCTTTCTCCCCTTCTCACTTACCCTCAATATCCTAAAACCATCCTATGTATCTACCTATAACCCGTTAGCACCCCCTCTCTCTCTAACTCTAACACCTTACCAACCCCCAAATGTCACACACACACCTCCACCTATCCCTGACACTCGCCCCTCTATCTCCCAACCCCCTAACACCTCTCTCTCTTTCTCTCTCTTTCTCTCTCTCTCTCTCTCTCTCTCTCTCTCTCTCTCTCTCTCTCTCACACACACACACACAGAACTACTCCTCCCCCTACATCTAACCTTCTCATGTCCCCTCCTCTCCTCTCTCTATGAGGAGAGGACATGACTACTGCATGTTTCTGCTTATCTTAACCGGGGATCGAGCCCCATGAACATGAACATAAAATGCATTGAACATAAATAAATACATATGCATATGCATAATGCAATAATGTACAATGGAAGAAAATAAATTTCAACACATTCATTATGTTCATAATAATTCATTAAGAAAATACATTGCAGGAGTTAATACAGAAAATAAAAGAGAGCACTTATCTTGTAAATGAACTATCCCGGAACTAGTTATGTTGTTGTAATGGTCCACCCAACCATAGTCCAATTGCACTTATCAATCTCTCAGCACAACTCCCAACCCCGAGCTGGGAATGATTTCCACAGGGAACTAGGGAACAACAGGCTCATACATAGCCAAATACATATCAAATTTTAGCCAAGCCAATCTATAGTTGGGTTTACCAGGCTGCTAAGGAAGTAGAAAGGAAGAATTGCTAAGGTAGTGAGCTCAACCATGGATATATGGAAACTAGCACAATATCTATCTAGCTTAGCATCCACAATGCCTACACACCCAACACAAGGAAGTATTCCCTTCACTGCTACACATTCCCTTAGGACATACCTTCCCTTATAGTTCTCTTTCGGGTGTGCATAGAAGATTATCCATCCCCTCTTGATATTTCTGTGAGGTTCCTCTCTTCATTAGGTTTATTTATCCAATTCTGGGCCTCTTCCACTCCTAAGTCTTATAGACCAAAACAAGGGTGCACATAACAACAAAATACCAATGACGGGCATGAAGAAAAATGTCCCCAGGACCAAAACTGAATTGGTAGAAGGGAAAAAACCCTGGGAGAGAAAATTTAATTTCAGAAATTTCCATGGGATTCACGGGAGAAAAAACGACCTCTTCAAACCCTAAAAATCAGGAATCTCTTCTCGTATTCACCATGCAACACAAAAAGGGTTCCCAACCATGGAGAAATGAGAAAAATGTAGGAAAACCGTGACGAAAATGACCCAGCTATCTCCAACTATGTGAGGGACGGAAACACATCAGTGAGGAATGGCTTGGGAATGAATCTCTAGGCAGTAACTTGCCCTGTAAGAAAAAATACATTTTTCAAATATCATGGCTTTCCCCAATACAAATTTTACTACCATAATCTTCCCTTCCCAAGGCATTAACTTCCTCAACCAACTTTGGGAAGAAATACATGATTGGGTGCATAAGAAAAAATGGGTAGTTGAGAGATTTATGGGTTCTCCCATTGACACTTGGCTTAAGGGTTTGAATATTTTCCCTTTCTATTCCTTGTGAAATCATGATCCCATCTCTTGTTGCATTGCATAGCTGGTTGTGGGTATTTTTTTATTAAATTGCATATTTACATGATGTCTCATTTTATAATGTGCTTGGATAGCATGAGAACCATAGGTATCAATTTTAATTATCGATACATAAAATGATAAATCAATGGTAGGGCCTTGGCCTTCAGCTCCACACCATGATTAATAAGGACATTGACATCATTTACAATTTTAATGCAATAGTGGTCAAAATCATGATATTACATTCCCCTCCCCCTTACATTAGCAATATCCTTAGTGCTCTTCAAAATTGAACTAAAATGGATGTGCGACTCTCATGTCATCCTCCATCTCCCATGTAAACCTCATCGGTGCCATAGTGCTTCCATTGCACCTTTACCTGTCTAATGGCTCGGTTTCAGAGCAATGCTACCTTCTTGTATAGGATGTGCAATGGCTTGGTTTGGAACTCTCCCTCAGGTTACACCTGGGTCACATCCCAGTTAATCACATGGTTAGGATCATGTACATATTTCTTAAGAAAAGAGACATGAAAAAAATTATGAGTTCCAGTACTAGAAGGAAATGCAAGTCTATATGCAACTGGCCCTATTTTTTCAAGCACTTCAAATGTCCCACAATATCTAGGTGATAGCTTGGCACAACTCCCAAGATTCAAGGAAATATTCCTTGGCCTCACTATAAGATACACATGATCTGCAACACTAATCTCCTTGTGCACTATATGATTATCTGCATAGATATTTTGTCCATCATGGGATTCTTTCAAGTTCTACCTAATCTTTGCGACCTATTGTTCCATTTCCTTAAGCAATTCTGGACCAAGCACAATTCTATTCGCTAGATTATCCCAAGTCATTAGTGTCCTACAACTTCTTTCATATAAAGCCTCATATGGACTCATTCCCAGTGATGCTTGTTGTCTGTTATTATATGCAAAATCTACCAAGTGTAAATAATCCTCCCACATGGATGGTTTGTCCATTCCATACATGCAAACCATGTCTTCAAGAACTTGATTTACTCTCTCTGTTTGTCCATTGGTTCAAGGATGGTAGGCGGTGCTAAATTTCAACTTTGTACCCAAATCTGCAAAAATACCCTTCCAAAAATTGGAAGTAAACTTGGTATCCATGTCAGAAATTATTGTCTTAGGAAATCCATGTAATCTGAAAATTTCCTTCATGAAAATATTTGCAATGGAATCAAATTTATATGTTCACTTGACCGGTATAAAGTGTGATCCCTTGGTAAACTTGTCCACCACAACCATGATGGAATCATATTGTCTCATAGTCATTGGAAACCCTGTAACAAAATCCATGGAAATGACTTCCCATTTCCATTATCGAATTGTAAAAGGTTGCAATAAACCTGCTGGTTGTTGATGTTCAACCTTCACCTTCTGACATTTCATGCACTTCAAAATATACTCAGCAATGTCCTTTTTCATTCTCGACCAAAAATATTGCTTTCTATCTATAGCGATTGTTTTCTGATATCCTGGGTGACCAGAATATGGATCTTGATGGATTTCATCCATAACAATCCTCCTCAAGTCTGCCACATTTGGAATATAAATTCTATTCTTATAAGTAATAATTTCATCTCCTTCCAATTGATATCTTTCGTACTTCCTTTCAAGGTTTTGCTGCTGCAACTTGTCATTTATTTGCATGTGCAATTCATACTCGAGAATATGGTTAATAATCTGTTTCCTTAAATCTAGTTGGAAAGTACTAGCAAATTCCACATGCATTTCATGTACCTTCCTATTGAGTGCATCAACCACCTTGTTTTCTTTTCCTTTTATGTGTTTGATTTCAAACTCAAATTTACACAAAAATTCCAACCATCTAGCTTGCTTAACATTTAATTTTGGCTGATTAAACAAGTATTTCACACCAAAATGGTATGTCCTTAGCTCAAATTTCCTTCCCTTTAAGTAATGCCTCCACATATTTAGGGCATGTACTATGGCTGCAAGTTCTACATCATGAGTAGCATAGTTCTTCTCACGTTCCTTCAACTTTCTTGACTCATAGCATGCCATGTGGTTGTCTTGCATACGAAATTCTTCAAGTCCTTGATTGCATGCATCGTTACACACCACAAAGTCTTTTTTTGGGTCTTCAATTTTCAAAATTGGTGCACTCATAAGATTATTTTTTAAACTTTGGAATCTTTCCTCACATTTGGGTGCCCTTTCAAACTTCATCCTCTTTTTTTGCAAAGAAGGGATTGAATATGCGACCTTGCATAATCCTTCAATGAACCTCCTATAGTACCCAACTAGTCCCATAAAGGATCTCACATATGTCGCATTTCTTGGAGTTGGCCAATTCATAATGGCCTCAATCTTCTCAAGGTCCATAGATATTCCTTCGTTTGAGATAATGTGACCCAAATAATGAATTTTATCTTTATAAAAGTCACATTTGCTCAAATTTTCATACAACTTATGCTCTCTTAGCAATTGTGATTCCATTCTCAAATGTTCTTCATGCTCTTCTTTATTCTTATAATAAATAAGAATGTCATCTAGGAAGACAAGAACAAACTTGTTCAGATACTTGCTAAAAACACTATTCATGAGACACATGAATGTAGCTGGTGCATTTGTGAGACCAAATGGTACCACCACAAACTCATAGTGCCCGTGTCCTATGAATATGTTCCTCTTTGATTCTTACCTAATGGTAACCAGACCTCAAGTCAATTTTTGAAAATACCTTACCTCCTCTAATTTGATAAAAAAAGGTCATCAACTTGAGGTAATGGGTACTTATTCTTCACAGAAACCTTTTTACACTTCCTGTAGTCAATACATAACCTGATTGTCCAATATTTCTTCTTCACAAATAGAACTGGGGCTCCCCATGGGGACACACTCGGCTTGATGTATTTATTTTCCAAAAAATCTTGTAACTACGTTTTCAGCTCTAGCAATTTTGGTGTGCTCATATTGTAGGGTGTCTTGGACACTGGTGAAGCTCTTGGCACAAGATCAATTGTAAAATAAATTTCTATATTTGGATGAATTCCTATAATATCATCAAGGAAAACATCCCTGAATTCTTTCAATACATGATATTCATCCAACTTAGGAGTTTCATTTTTCATTGCCTCCAAAACATGGGCTACATACAATCGAGAACCTTTTCTACAGAACTTCTTGAACTGCATTGTTGAAACCTTCCTAATAGAAAACACCTTTGGAATGCGGCCTTTTACAACTCATGGGTTTCCTTCTTCATCCATGCATTCAAATGTCTTGTTGTAGTAGTCAAGTTTAACCTTGTGTGCATCTAACTAGTCCATTCCAATGAGAATATCATAGGAACCAAGTGGCAGAATATCTAGGTTTGCATAAGTGAATAGTACATCCATATCTAATGGACATCTCTCTACAATTTCACTAAATTTTCTCTTGGTTCCAGTGGCTAGTTTAACTAACCATGATTTTCTATGCTTTAATTTCTTAAAAACACAAATCTCAACAATTTTAGGAGTGATATAACAATGAGTAGATCTCGAGTCAATCAAAACAGAAACATATTGCTTAGCAATCTTACCTTCAACTTCAATCACAGTTGATTAATGATCTATCTGGTGGTCCTCTAGTTCTGCATAGATTCTAGGGATGGGCCTCACCACTTGACCCACAGTTTCATGTTCTTGGATGTTGTGAACTTGACTTACATTCCCATTCCGATGCGGACAGTTCCTTAGCATGTGGTCTCCTCCACATCCCAAACATTTAAGTGGTTCTCTTGGATCCTTTGGATCTCTTGGCTTGTCTCCCATCATTCTAGTTGGCTTAATCACATCTTGTGATGGATGCCTTTGCTGATTTGGGAGGTGAGAGGGTTTGAAACATTTCTTCCTTTGGTCAAACTTCTCATTCCTCTTGTCCTTCCATTCCTTACGGAAATCAGGTTTTCTTTTGTCTTGATCATATAAATACTTAGCCTTCCTTATTGCCTCTTTTAGATTTCGAGGATCATCAAACTCAATCCTATATTTATATGCCCAAGGTAGCCCACTTAGAAAATGCTGAAATTTCACCTTATCATCTCGAATATAAATGTCATACCTCGGTAGTTACAAGAATTTGTTTGCATATTCTTCCATGGTCAATTGTCCCAATTTCAGCTCATGGAACTCTTTAATATTATCATCATAGTACCTATCAGAGATGTACTTCTGCTTGAAATATTTCTTGAACTTCTTCCACACAATCTTTATTTCATTGGCCTTCTTCACTTGCTTGAGGTGATCCCTCCATATAGATTTTCTTCCATTTAAGTTGAATATGGCTACCCTTGCCTTCATGTTTTCAGAGTAGTCTCGGACTTGGAAATAATTTCTCATCCCAAGAATCCAAGCTTTAGCTTCTTGACCATATTTTACATAGGAGGATTTTCCTTCTTAAATTACCCATATGAATTGTTCTTGTAATGCCTCGTTCTCATACTCTTGTGAGATGAAGAGAATGAACTCTCAATGGATTTTTCAGAGTAATATGATCCACCAGAATATATTTTTGGAGTATATGTTTGATCTCTAGAAACTGTTCTTGAGCTATTGGACCTCTTGCGGTAATTTCTCCTTGAAGTAATCCTACTCCCTTATGGATTTGTTGTTCGATGCCTAGAGTTTATCTGCCTTTGGATCTCTATCAAACTCTATAGCATGGCTTCATTCAACTCATTTTTTTCTTCCTGAGATGTAATCATCCTTCCCTTATCTTCTCTATAACTTTCCAATTCCACCCTTAGGCTCCTCATGGTGGCTGCAATATATGGGGGAGTCTCTTGATTTCTCCTCCCATTGGATTTTGTTTCAGCATTCTCAACCTGCATTTTCTCTCCCATGGAATCTATCTCAGGCTCATAGGGATCCTGTGCATCATTCATGATTTTGATCTTCTTGGTCCAACCAAGACCAAATTTTCCAAACTGCACTATGTGGAATGCTGCATTTGATGTGACTATGGTTCTGCAAAATGTGTTCATAAACACAATTGTTAGCTGCATGACATTCTTAGAGATTTGTAAATTACTTCCCTACATTTGGGAAAATATTATATTGACAACTTGTCAAAACATAGACTTTTCTCATAATCAACAAATGTCTCAGGGGGACGAAGGGGGTCAAGGGGTCTTGCCCCTTTGGGGCGCATAAGTTCACTGCCATTTTTCAACTTTCTGGCACCTTCAAATCCCACTGGAAAACTACTGAAATTATTTGTTTCGGAAAACTCATCTTTTTCCTCTGATCAATACACTCATCAATTTTATCCAACATGTCGTTGCAACTCGCCTTTTTGTTTCAACGTATCGAAAAAAATCATCGAGGTTTTTTTACACATATCAGCAAAACTCTCCTTCTTGTGTTGATCGAAAAAACTCAATTTTTCCTTCCAATGTGTTGGTAGAACTCAGGTTTTTCTTCCAATGTGTCGGCAAAACGTGTTGAGTTTTTTTGATGTATTGGTAAAACTCGCTAAGTTTATTCGACGTATCGAAAAAGTTCATCTTTTTCTGCCAACATGGAAATTTTGACACTTAGTAAAAATTTTGAAATTTTTTCTTTCTTCCTTGGAAAACTTACCAGTTTCTTCCAATAGGTGTTGGAAAAACTCCGCTTTCACTTCCGACGCATCAACAAAACTTGCTGAGTCTTTTTGACATGCATCAGTGAAAGTCCCTAAGTTTCGTCGACATGTAAATTTCAACACTTAGAAAAAGTCTGATTTTTTTTCTTTTTCATTGACATCAACAAAACTCATCCATTTCCTCTGACATGTGTCGGAAAACTCATATTAACTTGGAGATGTATCGGCAAAAATCACCATGTTTTGCCGACATGGAGTTTTCAAAAGCACTTAGAAGTTTTCTTTCTTTCGAGGCGATCTCAATAAATCTTGCTAAGACATGTATCAATAGAAATCATCTATTTTTCCTTACATGCATCGGCAAAACTCGGCCTTTCACGCCAACACGCATCAATGTAACTCAGCCAACTCAGCCAACAAAGAAAATTTTCAAAAATACTTAGAAAATTTGTGTTTCACAGCGATCTCGAAAAATATTGCCAAGATATATCATCAAAACTCAACCAAATCATCCGACATATCCAAAAAACTTGCCAAGTATTGACGACATGAAAATTTTTCAAACACTTAGAAAAAGTTTTAAAAAAATTTCTTGCTTCGTCATTTTCTACTGACCATGGAGGGTGATCTTACCTCTGTTAACTGTTCATCTTGGCCCATTTAGGCCCAATTCTACAACCAGTAGCTCTGATACCACACTATCACGTCCCCTCCCCTCCTCTCTCAAAGAGGAGAGGAATCAACTACTGAGCGTTGCTTCTTATCTTAACCTGGGATCTATCCTCATGAACATGAACAGAAAATGCATTGAATTTAAAAACAAACATATGAAGATGAATAATGCAGTAATATACAATGGAATCAAATACATTTCAACACATTCAATATTTTCATAATAATTCTTTAAACAAATACATTAAAATTCAAGATAGCACTTATCTTGTAAATGAGCTCTCCCGCAACTAGCTATGTCACTACAACATTCCACCCAACCATAGGCCAGTTGTTCTCATCAATCTCTCAGCACAAATGCCACCCCCTAGCTGGGCTTTATTTCCACATGGAACTAGGGAACATCAAGCTCACACATATCTA
Organism: Pseudotsuga menziesii; assembly: GCA_001517045.1. Lineage (NCBI taxonomy): Eukaryota > Viridiplantae > Streptophyta > Pinopsida > Pinales > Pinaceae > Pseudotsuga > Pseudotsuga menziesii. The sequence goes on along the minus strand of LPNX010843190.1, from coordinate 14,025 downwards.
AATACATATCAAAGTTCATCCAAGCCAATCTACAGTTGGGTTTATTAGGCTACTAAGGCAGTAAAATGGAAGAATTGCTAAGATAGTGAGTTCAACCATAGAGCTATGGACACCTGCATAAGATCTATCTAGTTTGGCATCCAAAATACCTACACACCCAACACAAGGAAGTATTCCCTTCACTGCTACACAGTCCCTTGGGCCATACCTTCCCTTCCAGTTCTCTTCAAGGTGTGCATAGAATATTAGCCAACCCCTCTTGATCTTTCTATGAGGTTCCTCTCTTCACTAGGTTTATCAAGCAAATTATGGGCCTCTTCCACTAATAATTATTATAGAACAAAACAAGGGTGCACATAAAAACAAAATACCAATGATGGGGATGAAGAAAAACGTCCCCTGGGTAAAAAACGAATTGGTAGAAGGGAAAAAAACCTTGGGAGAGAAAATTTGATTTTAGAAATGTCTATGGGATTCATGGGGGAAAAATTGGCCTCTTCAAACTCCAAAAAGTGTGAATCTCTTCTCCCATTCACTATGCAACACAAAACGGTTCCCAACCATGGAGAAATGAGGAAAATGCAGGAAAAACGTGAGGAAAATGACCTAGCTATCTCCATTTGTGTGAGGGAGGGAAATGCATCAGTGAGGAACGTATTAGGAATGCATTTCTGGGTGATAAATTTTCCCATAAGATTTTTTTTTTTTTTTTAAATGATGGCTTTCCCCAATATTAATTTGACTACCATACTCTTCCCTTCCGAAGGCATTAACTACCTAAACCAACTTTTGGAAGAAAAAATGATTAGGTCCATAAGACAAAATGGTAGTTGATAGCTTTATGTGCTCTCCCATTGACACTTGGATCAATAGTATTTGCTCAAGGTTTTGAATATTTTCCCTCGCTATTCCTTGTGAAATCATGCCCCTATCTCTTTTTGCATTGCATAACTAGTTGTGGGCATTTTTTTTATTAAATTGCATATTTACATGATGTCTCATTTTATAATGTGCATGGGAAGAACGAGAACCATAGGTATCGAATTTAATTTCCAATACATAAAATAACAAATCAATTGCGTGGCCTTGGCCTTGAGCTCCACACCATTATTAATAACGATATTGACATCATTTACAATTTTAATGAAATAGGGGTCAAAATAGGGATATTACAAACCCTCCTCACCCCCTCTATTTCTTCCCTCCTCTCCATAACCCTTACTAACCCCCTCCCTCACTCTCTAATCCCCCTACTACTCCCCCACCTACAACACCCACTCCTTGTTGGAGACAGTTACCATCATACACACTTTTTTTGGTCAAATTGGCATAGTTAAACCACTATCCTAATTATAATTGACATTAATTGACATCAATGGAGCATTAATTGCCATCATCCAGTCACACCCACACCTACCTACAATCAAGGAGGATAACTGGAGCACTCTGGGGGTGATCTAAGTGATATTAATGCCCCTAATTGCTAGCTGGTGGTTACAATCAGTTCAACCAGTTAGTTAAGGTGCCTCCTCTCATTAAATATATTATTTAATGATTATTTATTATTATTTAATGATCTGGAGTCAATAGGGTGCCTCCACCAACTTCTGATGGTCAGTTCAGCTTCAGTTAACCTCATCAGGGTTCATTGAAGTCATGGAGCACTAGCACTTGATGGTTGTCTTCCTATGACATGTGTTTTATCTCGTTTAGTTGAGATTCAGTCATTTATTGCACTCCGACTTCAGTTAGGGTTTGGTGAGACAATTAGGGTTTTGGTCAAGTGGTTAACTGAGTGTGAACCTATGGTTGAGAGTTAGTTAAGCTAGACTCACTCATTGAATTCGAATTGTCTCCTTAGGTATTCGAATTCCTCATGGATTCAAGCTATTGCTTGACATTGGTATTGTAACCATTCATTGTTTATTGAATATACAGAGAGGAAACCATTTTGGTTCCGATTAACACCATTTCATGAGTTATTTGTTGATTATTCTTTGATGAGATTGATTCTTTGTTCCTAGATCAATGTGCAAGAATAATATGGTATCAAAGCATACGGCGGGACGAAGATCTATCTCTCAAAAACAATCTTTTTGACAGATTTCTCCATGAAAAGTGAGCAATAGCTCAAAATTCTAGCACTGCACCAGAAGCCAAGGCTTACCACTCAATATCCCAAGTAAATAACTTGTTGATCAAGCTTGCTTGATTGACTATGCTGGGTGTGATGAAAGCCTAGAATGTGTAGGCTGTCCTACCTTATTTTTCCCTTTTTGTTTTGATTTTTTAGGTTTCTATAGGTGAAGCATTCACTACAAGAAATCCAGATGGCCTCCTCAGTACCTCTCTTGACTCCATACAATTTCTACACATGGAAAAATAAAATGGAGATTTAGTTGCACTCCAAAGGACTCCATAGATTCACCGTGGACACTGAAGTTGAGCCTGGATCCACCATAGGAAAATCAAGATTCTTGAACAAGAAGGATGAAGCCTTCGGTTTCTTGTGCCTCTCTATTTCTGAAGACCTTCTCTTCCATCTTAAGGATATGAAGACATCGAAAGAAATATGGGACTAATTGGAATCCCTATATGGAAAGCATGATGACTTGAGAGTTTACCAACTCGAAAATGAACTCATGTCTCTCCAACCTTCCAATTTCGAGACTCTTAATGATTTCTTTACAAAGTTCAAGCATACTGTTTTACTCTTGAAGCAATGCAAAGTGGAGAAGGAGTATGATCAGCTCATCCTTGCCATCCTCTCCAAACTTGGGGCTGATTATTCAGTTTTTGTTTCTACATTCTGTGTGGGGAAGCTCACAACCCCCGAATGGAAGATGCCTACACTCAATGCCTTCATTGATTCCCTAACTAATGAACATGACAAGCTTGTCCAGATGGGGATCATTCGATCTTCCTGTGATCAAGCCCTCCATGTCTTGGGGCCTGAAGATCTGAAGGTTAAAGGAAAGCAACAGAAAAATCAGAAAACTAAATTTGATGCTCCCAAGCCTAGAGTTGAAAATCAGCAGCATGATGAATCTTCCGGCTCAACAAAGAACAAAGGAAAAGGGCACAATGGGAAAGAAAAATTCAGGTGTTCTTACTGCAGGAAGGGTTTTCACCCTAAACATGCTTGCATGAAGAAAAATCTTGATGAAGCAACCTCTCTCCTTAAGAGGAATCACATCAATCTTTCGGAGAGCTTTCGGAGGAGAGATCACCAAGATCGGGAACCACAGCATGAGAAAGGTCATGCCCTCATGGAAATCACTTCGAAGTCCAAAGCACTAGTGATTGATAGCAGAGCTTCGAATCACATGATGGCTGAAAAAGACTCCTTTTCATCCTTGGAGACCAGGAAATCCATCCCCACACTACAACAAAAAATGGATTTAACGTCCCATTTAGCACCGGAATTTAGTGTAATTTTTTCCCAATTGTGGTGAACAATCCGGCGCTAAACTCGGTGCTATTGTACAATTTCATAAAATGCCATCTATTGCGTCTTTTGTTCCATCCTTTTTAACATCCATTTTTGTGTCCATTTTTGCGCCCAATTTTTTGCATCTTTTGTTACACCCTTATTTGCACCCAATTTTGCATCTTGTATTACATCTTTTTTTGTGTCCTTTGTTACATCCTTGTTTGCACCCAGTTTGATGCTCAATTTTTCATCCAATGTTGTGCCTTATTTTGCTCCTAGTTTTTCATCAAGTCTTGCACCCAATTTTGCACCATGTTTTGCATCAAATTATGTGTCCAATTCTGCATCTAGCGTTGCATCTAAGTTTGCATCCAATTTTGGGCCCAATATTGCATCTAGTTTTGCATCCAATTTTACTTATAATGTTGCATCCCTTTTTTCATCTTGTTTTACGTCGTATTTTTCACCTAGGCTTGCACCTAGTGTTGCATCCTGGTTGATGTCTTTTTTTGCATCTATGTTTGAACCCAATGTTGCACCCAGTGTTGCGCCTAGTGTTGTGCCTAGTTTTGCGCTTATGTTTGCATCTAATATTGCATCCAATTTTGTGTCCAATGTTGCATCCCATCTTGCATTCAATATTACTTCTAGTTTTACATCCAACGTTTCATCCCATCTTGCATCCAATATTGTGTGTCATTTTAAGTTTTCGTTTGAGCTAAGTGTTGCTTCCAATTTTGCACCTGGTGTTATGCCTAGTTTTATGTCCAATTTTACGTCTAGTTAGGGGTCCACTTTTGCATCTACTATTGTGTCTAGTTTTGGGCCTAGCATTCCATCTAGTTTTGATTCATTAATTGTGTCTAGTGTTGAGTCTTTTTTTGCATTCAATTTTGTGTTATGTGTGACCTCCATTTTTGTGTCCACATTTGCGTCTGACATAACGTCCAATTTTGCATCCACTTTTGTGTTTGGTGTGACGTCTACTTTTACATCATGTTTTACAATTAGTGCTGCATCTAATATTGCATCCATATTGCACTACTACATTTTTTACCTTTAGAAATACATTGCAATATCATTAGGGCATGGAGGAATCGAACCACCAACCTCCTGCTTGTAAGGCAGGCGCTCTTTCATTGAGCTAGAACCCTTTAAAAATCGAGAAGAGGAACAATATTAACACAGATTTCATCATATGTAATTATAATAAAAGACAATAAGATCCGAAGATAATCACGCTTAAAATCCAATTTATTTTTCCAAACACACTAATAAGCACAAAAATCTACCGTGATCAAGAAACAAAATATCCTAAACAATTACGCAATCTATTAACACATCTACATTTCGACCAAAAATCCGACGGCTGTATTGTCGGATTTTCGACACTTCCCTGTCCCATGTATGACACTATGATTTTTTTTAAGCGTCGGTGGATTTTCGTCGGTTATCCGACATCTTTCCAACCCGTCGGTTAAGCGACAACTCAGTTTACCGTCAGTTAAATGTAAATCGTTGGTTATCCGACATCTAATTCATATTAATCTTTAAACTGATCTGTTGCTTAAACGACGATAATGAAAACATAAGTGTCGATGGAGAAATTTAAAAAAAAAACTACACTTACAGGCCGTCGCTTCTACAGTGAAACCCGTCGCTTAACCGACGGATTATGAAAACGGAAGCGACGATGGAGAAATTTTTTTAAAAACATTTACACCTACAAGCGTCTCTTAACCGATGGATTATAAAAACTTAATTGGTTGAGGTTTTGGCTGCTGTGAATAACAGTTGTGTGACGTAAGCCTAAGTTTTGAAGGATCACCTAAACCGAGTTGATTTGCAACCCTCTTAACAACATCATCATAAGTGTCCAGCTTTGACCTGCAAACATCACAGATGAAAGCAACATGGATAGAACAAGTTTCAAACCCAGACAAAGCTCCTACACATTGAACTTCTTTGACATATTAAAGTTCATTGCATATAAATAGAATTGTACTTACAGTTCAAGACAAAAGTCATCTTCTTTTGGCTTATCCAGATGCCGGAAATGAACGATATATAGATCACATGCAATCGTATGTTAAAATGACTTTCAAAACCAAGGAACAAATCATGTTCTTCATGAAGCACACATGCATTTCTACACGATAGTTGCAAGAATGACTTCTTCACTAATAAAGGCAATAATTGGGAACTTTGCTCACAAGATGTAATGAGATTGAGTGCTAAGGAAAGCATGATTAGCCAACTATCATTGGTAAGTTAGCCCCCCTGAACTTTTATATATGCATTCCATGCAGCCATATCTAGGAGCAATAAACATAATATGCAATTTCATTCTCATTAAAATACATGTTTTCTTGATTTCAAAATTTGCAGCAATAACTTCGTTAGAAGATAAGTATAACTAAAGATTGTTATCAAACCATATGGTTGGAAATAGGCAAACCATGAAACTATTTAGTTGTATTTTGGTTCAGATATGTATCGCACTCGGTGTCATTTTTCTATATTCACCCGTAAAATGCTATATAAATGAGAAAACTTTACATAATTGTGTTTAATGGTTTGGAATCTGGATTTGCATGGATGTACATGATAAGATTTTTTTTAAATTGAATATTTTCAGTGTTTTTTGGTCAGCCGGTTTGTGTCCTGTTTTTTACCTGTTCAGGTACAGTTCTTATTTTTGGGGTTTTGATAACATTGTCTTCCATATATATGGTGATTCTCAATATTCCAACAATCAAGCACCTTAGAGCTTGTCAAAAGCTACCAAAACGAAATTACTTGAGACATGTTATATATGCAGGTAAATCAAAGTTTATGGGCTATTTTGTATGTAAGTTCACAAAGTTGTAATAATGTCTTACTCTTTAGTCCTACAATATGTTGTATAAAACCTTAAAATGATAATTAGCATATTTAGTTTTAATTAGCTAAATAACAGCTGAATTGCCCCATTAAGGTAACATGGGCAGTAAGTTATGGATTTGGTCCATTGTATAAATACTAAATAGGTGTTTTCTAAATATTACATGTCATTTGAAAACCCCTCAACAAGCAGCCTGTAAGTCTTCTGTTTTACACAAACATAAAATGAGATGGATAAAAACCGCAATTTTAACTTGATCATGCAAGGACAGATCACAGCATCATGTCAGATGCCGATCTGAAACTAATACACTTCTGTTATCACACTCGAATACTCTATAGCATAGAGAAGCGGGAACATCCATCCAGACTATCATATGATTTTTCATTTATATTACAAATGAATCAGCCTCCTCAAGGCCCATCCACAAAAGACAATTGTTACAAGAAAAGCAATCCTTGGCTATACTTTCAATTGTATATCTTCAAAGACTTCTCAAATGAATGCCGATTATGCCAACACAATACTAGATTAATTTTAAAACAAAAACAATAAGAAGTTTCAAACTAAAATTTAAGACATCTAAATTCTGTATTACTCATAAGACATAAGCTTACACATGTTGCCTGGCTGCTTTGGTGAATTCTCTTTGATGAATTGTCAGTATGCTTCAATTACTGTTCAATCAATCGAACTATAAAAGAGCATCATTGTTGCGCTGTTTGTTCTAAATTATCTGAATTGCATATGAAGTATTTGAAGATAATAAAAATATGTACGACTTTCAGGATAAAGATCAAGATGGCAAGACATAGGGAGGCCGCCTACATAAAAATGGGATGAACTGGAAAACAAAAGAATTGACAGCTGAATTTGGCAAGAAGAATGTGTCGGCTAAAGAATGCAGAAAACACAAATTCCCTAGACTACAGTACATCCACTACATAGTACAAGCAGCTACAATATGCTGTAGGAGGTCGAGTTTTATATTCTAGTATTGTGTTACATGCCGCATTTCTCAAGAGGGTCATGGTCTGACGCCATTCTTTTACCATTTACTGTGAGCAGTGAAGGGCGCATTGTTGTGAATAGTTTGCACTTCATTCTAAGGTAGGACACATTTGGAGAGGAATAATCTACTGCTGCTTACATGATTTTCATCTAAGGAAGGGTTACTTCCCAACAGGGGTGAGTTTACGTTTGCATCTCAGCAGCTCAAGTGTTAATCAGCCAGTTTGTGGGGTTCATGGGTTGTCAATCCCCAAAGGGAAGTCCCTGTAGCTTACTGCTTAGCTATAGTAAAATATTGAAGTAAATCGTGACCCTTTTCTAGAGTATCTACTGTTGAGGAAGAGGCATTTTCACCTACAGCCAACAAGCATGCGAGATCTTGCATTCTTTCAGCACTTTTAGCAGTCACCTACAGGAAATTGGGCAACCAATGAAGTTATTGCAGTCATCTTCAAATTGTTGAAACTGGTTGGATTCATGCTATCCTATTTCCATCAATACAACCATTGAGACGACTTCCATCCTACAAGGAGTTTCCATCTAGCTACAGCAGTTCCTTTGAGAAGTGTTTGACGGAAGTCCATACCAATTTTAAGGCAATTGAAGAAATCTCAGCCTAGCTTGGGTTGGGGACTTTACACAGCTATCGTGTAGAATTTAGTAGATGAATCCAACCCAGAATTAATTTATATCCAATCCATTTTTTATTGGATAAATTATGGAAAAAATATCAAGCTTTCTGGGATCCTATACTAAGCCAAGTTTCTACAAAGAAGCTATATTGTACTTTTACTGTCATATTGTAAGATCTAACAAACCAACTATTATGTAAAATTTAGTAGATGAATCCAACCCAGAATTAAATTTATGTCCAATACATTTTTTGATTCCCACCAATTACTGACTACCACAGAATGTTAGATATGCTAGTCTAAAAGTTCTCAACCTGTCCTAAAAGTCGACTAGATGCTAACCTAGTCCTTTCCCTCTGACTCGCCCAGTGGGTTATGGGTATCACACATTCTCTTTATGATTTTACTGACACATGTGACTGTTTTATGTCATGGAAAACAATATTTTTTCTTCCTCAGAATAGAAGACGATATATCATAGACCATGTGTAAACTTTAATTGATCTAGTAACTTATGACTTGAACCTAGCAACTATTTAGAAATTATCCTGTACCACTCACTGAGGTAAACAAAAAGATTTGGTGTGTACCATTTTTATCCATTTTGAATGTCAGAAGAAAATGTATGGTACTGTACACATCTTTCATGACTTGTGACAAACTATATTCTTCAGAGTAAATTTGCATACCATAAAGTTACTGTAAACTAGTTTTCCAAGAGTTCAGTCATTCTTGATGCTCTACTTATAAATTTCCTGTTAATATCTCATAAATAGAAATATGCAGCCTCATGGACTTTGTTGAAGTGCAGGTGAGCTAACAATATTTCATCAATTGTATGTGGCCTTTATTTAATGGGATTTCTTTGCTTATATTTTGTTCAAGTATGTTTATTTTATATGCTTGGTGAAAAGTGGTTTTCAAATTTTGTATCGTGCTTGACATAATTGTTCAAAACAGGTGACATATCTTCCGTTGTCTATTATAATCACAGCATTTAAGAAACAAGATGTCAAACGCCCACTGGAAGGATTTGGAATCCTTGTTCCATCTAAAGAAGAGAAAAATGGTTTTCGGACATTAGGCAAGCCACTATCTCTTCATTTATTTAAAGGGCTACAATAATCATTTCATATAATAAGTTTCTGCTGTATGGTTGTATATGTTCTAAGAAGAAATAACCATCGCTTGTCTTTGAAAGGTATATAGTGCTTCTACATCGTAAGTTGTATCAGAAACTATCCCTTATACAGGTACACTATTTTCTTCTAGCATGTTTCCGAATAGAGCACCAAGTGATCAATATTTGTTTACAACCTTTATTGGAAAGAATAGGAACACAAAATTAGCTAAAAGCCAACTGTAAGTAAATTTTTAACAGAGCAATGTAAGCCATTAATTGATAACATGTCATCACTCAAATTTGTATTTTTTATGTTGTTATTTATAGATCACTTCTGAACCATTCATTCTTAATAAAACATTCTACTACTTTGTTCATTCCATTTTCACACATTGGCAGAAAGGACTTACAAGAAGTTGCAGTGAATGACCTGAATAAAATTTTGGGTGTGGGGATTGACCCATTGTCAGAAAAGTAAGTGCATTTGATGGCTTGATGCTTGAATATTATTTTTAGCATGTGGTTTCCAATTCCCTATGGCCATCTGTTGACTTTTATAAAAATTATGCACTTTGATACCAAGACAGTTATTGGCCATCAGGTTAGGCTATGGTTCTGTTTTTAGAAGTTCTTCTTTGGGCACTTGTTTCAGAATCCATTTCAGTAACAAAAGAATTTTAAACATATAGGCCTTTTAAGGGTTCTAAATTGAACTTCACATAATTTGTAGACATATTTACTGGAATGAAGCATTTCCTATATACAGTCTTGATTACAACTCAGTTCTGGCTGACATCGATAAGATGGGAAAGAGTCTTCCAGGGCTCTACTTTGCTGGTAAGTTGTACCTTGCATTATTTAGCTCATGTTATTAATATATAAATCTATATGAAGAAAATGACCTTCTGAATTGGCAACTTCTAAGATTGGCTTCTTTTAGTAGATGTAGCAAGATAAAAATAAAGCTGCTGAAATACACCAGTTAAAAGTTCTAAATATATTATGGAACACCCTAGATAGATGTCAAAATGGCTATATGAAGGGTTTGGAAAAGTGCTGAATTTTTTATTTGATTGAAATATTAGATTCAACCTTTACAAATGCCTCTGATGGATGTTATATAGCAGTACAAAATTATTAACAGAATTTGTGCATATTGGAAAGCTAGAGTTATCGACCATTTTTCAATGTTTTATGGTATGGGAAGTCTGAAAATTTTTAATAGACTTAAATTTGAATATAAATGCAACTATGTACTAAGATTTATATTTTCTTTTGGTTTTATAACATATAATAACTGCTCATTTTCCAGGTAATTACAAGGATGGGTTATCTGTAGGAAAGGCATTAGTTTCTGGATTTAAGGCAGCAGACCTCGAAATCTCAGGTTTGAACTCCATGGGCTTGTGCACCGTGATGGGGACTGACCATGAATTCAAATAGATGAATCCTTTCAACCGTGTCGACAATGCTACTCGTCTTTTTCCATTGCTCATTGCTAAATGTCTTTTTCTTTTTTCTAAATTTTATTTATGGAATAGACAACCACTATACAACATGGTATAGAGTACATTAATCAACCAATAGTAGATATGCATTCAAGATACAAAACAGATATGATATAATCTACTCAATCTTCATGTTTTTGCATTCAAGGAGGAAGTTCCACTCTAAAGCAGGGATTTTCATAATACTAGGCTTTATTTACAGCAAGGTGAACTACCATATATTCATCTTAACTTCATATTTATTAAAAAGTGAGAAGGATTTTTAAAAAAGCAAGTGCAAACTACTCACTGCAAAGAAATTCCAATGTTATGATTAATTTATTCAAATTTTTCAATGTTCTTTTCATGAATTAAAAGAATTAAAGGTTTCCTTTTGGCATTAAATGTCAGACATAGGCATTTTTTCATTAATTTATTATTGTTATACACACAAGTTACACTGAGATCTCTTCCTCCCCAAGGTGTAAGAGCACCTTGATTCTTTCGATACAAACATGAAAGAACAAACTTAAATACTCAAGCAATCCATAATAAGGAATGACGTTTTAATAGGCGGATCACTCTCAAATAGTAACAGACATGGATAAAATAATATTTCAAATGATATTATGTTGAAGATCAGGGCAGCACTCTGCATGACTGTGACGTAAATAGATGAACTCTATGATCTAAAGAATATTGAACCCTAAGTTGCATGGAAATGCGTTCAGATACAAAATTCAAATACAGATCCACTCGGATATTTGAGAAGTATGGATACACCCAGATATATATCGTTGAAAAAAATCCTGAACCAGAAACCTATAGGATTTATATCTTGAAATATATTTCATTTTAAATCGTTCTCACAGGCTATGGAAACTTCATATTTGTGTCTCAACTCTCTACATGGCACTCCTATATTCAATATTGTCAATACTTGTTTTTAATGTTCTAGAACATCCTTAATATGGCTGCCTACTTGTTTAGTGGCCAAACTCAACAAGATATGTAACCTATTCAAATATCCCTGCTTTATTAAGTGTTTGTTTTACTTGCTCATAAATAGGATAACACATAATCACTTGCATTTCATCCTCAACTTTTCTTCACTTCCAACAAGCATAGACACTCTTCCAAATTTATATTTTTCCATGTCCCTGTTTCAACTGCTAGGTGATAAGAGCTTAGCCTGTAATGAGAATTGTCTTTTATGCATGGAGATCCTCTTGATATATTATTGTTCTCTGCAAGTAAACGATGGGCTATATTGATAGAATCTCAATTTCTTGCTAGTATCCTGCCAGAGATTCTCTAGAACCTTCTACTGTGAACTGTACCAAGCCCTGAATAGTTTATGATTTATGATTTTATCAAGTAAATCTAGCTCTTCAACTCCCCATTATAAATCCATCTCATCCCAGCAACCCTCAGCAAGACTCTCATTACTTGACACAGTAATAAGTTTGTGTCTATATGGCTTACTTTGATTAAATGCACCAGAAATTTGCATAATCCTTCTCCCTCTAAGGATAGAATACACATTTCTGGCATCTGCCATAGCAGCAAGATTTGAATATGATTGGGTACTACAAAAAATTTGTAAAGAAAGAGTTCAGTATAGCTCCATTACAGAAGTATACATCTCATTGATATGAAAATATGCATTTTGTTCCAGATTTTAATTGAAATTTCAACCTCATGAACGTCCAACATTCCTTGAATATTTGGTGATTTAGCTTATATTTAGTATTTACAGGTAGGTGTCTTTAGGTTTTTTAAATATTTTTGGGGGGTTTTGGGCTGCTTTTTTAGGTTTATATGTTGACAGCGTTTAACAACATGATACTATCAAAGACAATCAAGATTCAAAAGTAAATTGACTAAGGTGTATCCATACTATAAAGGAAAATTCACCAAATTTCAGCCTGCAGCCAAATAAAATCGTACTGCCTCCAAATTTACAACAAAGGATACAGCCAAACCTTGCTACTATGGTTTTCACTAACACCAAAGGGTAGGAGTTGATACTTTTACTAAGATACCGATTTCTGCAAACATCATAGGGAGAGGTCCTAGTTCTTCTAGAAGAAGAGGCCCTAACTCCTGGAGCAGAAAGATCTCTTGACATTACAATATAAACATGAACATATAGTTTTATTGTATTAAAAAAGGATCTGAAAAGCAAATAGGAAGTAGGGTTCACTTATGAAATAGTTTTAATATATTCAAGAAGGATACGGAAATTTTTAATAATATGAAATAGTTTTAATAATATATATAGTTTTATTGCATTCAAAAAGGATCTGAAAAGCAAACAGGAAGTTGGGTTCACTTATGAGATAGTTTTACTATATTCAAGAAGGATATGAAAAGCCAACGGGCCAACCATTGATTCACTGGTCAGGTTGCTGGATTATTGAACCATCTACCAGGGTTGCATTTTTGCTATGATCTACAGTCTGCCCCACTAGAATGACATGAATTTCAAAGGCACGAGGCTGAGTGCAAGTCCCGAGGGACGATTTTGACAGAATAGCTACCCCTCAAACTTCGCACCTAATTTACGAAAATTCGTTTAATGTAGAACAACCGCTCAGACCGTGTTTTTGAAACCATTTCCATATAAATTTATCAAAAAATAAATGCATAAGAACACAGAGAGACCTTAGAATGGGATCTTTTTTCTTGTGGTAAACGACATTTCGAGACCTAGAGCTAAGAAAGAGCAATTTTTAAGCCACAATCTATAGTTTGTTCAAAAGCCTTGGTGATATTTCTTCGAAAATAAAAAATCCTTGATGATAAACTCTAAAAGGGATACGTTTCCTCCATCAAAGAATTTGAAACCACATCTCATAGTTTTCCCAACCTGATTCCTGAAAATAGACTTATGGTTGAAATTGTCGGGCTAAAATCGAAAAGGCCTTCAAAAAAAGGAAACAAAATATCTATTTCTAAAAAGATTGCAGTACAAAAATGAAAACTGAAAGGAAGCCATGACCAAAACATGAAACAAAATTAAAAATAGGTATGAGAGACCTTGAAATGTACATACATTGTTTTGGGTGTCCCAGGAAAGCCATACAGTGGAGAAATGACCCCATCCCAGCTTGGCCTGGACAAAATATCTCCCTCCCTTGAAAGAATCGCCTATCCGCACCGCATGGTATCCTTCTCACCTGTAATCATTTGTGCCCTCATCCTCGGACGAGGTGTAATCGCTGCTCTCACTGTGACTCAGCAGCCTCGACCTCTTCGTCTTTCGGTTTCTTGCTTCTCATCCTTGCTAAATCTTCTGCCTTCTCCATTCTGACCGACCAAAAAAACAATGAAAAAGCTCAGGATGAGAGAAAATCGATGGATATTTTGCAGCAAAAATCCCTTCGGCGCTCTCTGCAAAACTTCCCTCTTTTTGCCCTCTCTAACAAACTCTTGTCACGCCTAGTTTATTA
>LPNX010843156.1:545778-557593 GCA_001517045.1 Pseudotsuga menziesii | reverse complement strand
CATTAGAGCATGAATGACCACATAATGGGTCATTAATGCTTCTTCAACCCATCTAGGGCTTCTCCAACTTCTGTAAGGTCTTCAGGACCATCTCCAGGGTCTTCAATGCCATCAGCAGAGTCTTCAGCAAGGTGGTGGCTTCAAGATCCAAGCTTGTGGGTACAAGGACCTTGTCAACTGGGTACAAGGTGCTTCAAGGCACAAACCCACTCTGTAAGGGGTCAAGGCACTGCAAGGTTCAAACCCACTTTGTGAGGGACAGAATGGGTCATTAATGCTTCTTCAACCCATCTAGGGCTTCTCCAACTTCTGTAAGGTCTTCAGGACCATCTCCAGGGTCTTCAACGCCATCAGTAGAGTCTTCAGCAAGGTGGTGGCTTCAAGATCCAAGCTTGTGGGTACAAGGACCTTGTCAACTGGGTACAAGGTGCTTCAAGGCACAAACCCACTCTGTAAGGGGTCAAGGCACTGCAAGGTGCAAACCCACTCTGTGAGGGATCTAGGCACTGCAAGTGGGACTTGGTGGCATTAATGACATCCTGTGGGGCCACTGCAAGTCCATGTTGGCATCATTGACAATTTCATCAACATCCACCATCTTGGGAGTCCTTCATCCAAACCACAAGTGGTCAAACCAAGTTTCCCAAATTTGACAAGTTATGGGAAGATTGCACTTAGGAAGAGACCAGGATTGCAACAAGGAAAAGATTCCATGGTCCTCAAGTTGAGAAGAATCAAGGATTCACCACTCTTGCCAAGAAAGGCAAGGGAAAAGGAAGGACGTTTCACAAACATAAGTGCCAAGTTAGGAGACCAAGTTCTTCTCCAGATTGTAGGGCAAAGAAGAAGGATCTATCACGCATACAATGCTATAATGTAAGAAATATGGTCACTATGCAAGCAAGTGTTTTAGTTCAAACAAGAGAAAGCATGAAGCTTCAATAGCTGATGTGGAAGAGGGTCATCATCACAAGAAACAAAGAAATGAAGATGTACGTAATTCTTCTTCATATTAGCGTTATCAGGTACTGTTCCTACCACTAGTGATACATGGCTCATAGATAGTGGTGCTTCCAAGCATATCACTGGTTATAAAGAAAACCTTTTAGAAGTTGTTTTGAACGAATCCCATCTCTGTGTTGTACTTGGAGATGATACCAACTACACTGTGAAAGGATTTGGATCTACCTCTCTCCAGTTAGAATCCAATGACTTACTACATCTGAATGATGTGTTATATGTATCTGGTATGAAAAGAAACCTTGTCTTCATCTCTGCCTTAGAGGACAAGGGATATAGAGTGACATTTGCAGATGGAAAGGTGCTCGCATGCCATAAGGATTCTAGAATGAACACAACAAAAGTAATTGGTGTGAGGGAGGAAAGCTTGTATCGTTTGAGCTCTCTACCAGCTCAAGCCATAGTCCATGATTCCACTAACATCAATGAGCTATGGCATAGAAGACTAGCTCATACAAACTATCAAGCTCTCCCAACATTAATGAACATTGTGACAGGTCTACCAATGCTTCATGTAGACCATGATGGTATATGCAGAGGATGTGCACTTGGTAAGAATACCAAGGGTTCCTTTCCGAAAAGTGAAAACAGATCCAAGGGAATCTTGGATCTAATCCACTCTGACTTGTGCGGACCTATGACGATTAATTCATTGGGTGGTTACAACTACTATTGATGACCACTCACGAAAGACATGGATATACTTTCTCAAGACCAAGGAATCTGAGGAAGTACTCAACAAATTCAAGGAATTCAAAGCACAGGTCAAGAATCTGTCAGGAAGAAGGATTAAGATTGTGAGATCAGACAATGGTGGAGAATATACTTCTACAGAGTTCAATGATTTCTGCAAGGAAGCAAGAATTAGGAGGGAGTTCACAGTTCCCTACAACTCTCAACAAAACGAGGTTGCGGAAAGGAATAATTGAAGAATTCTAGAGGTGGCCAAAGCCATGACACATGACTAGTGTCTACCAATGTTCTTGTGGGAAGAAGGATCCAAGACAACTGTTTATATACAAAACATATGCCCTCATAAAATCTTGAAGAACATGACTCCGGAAGAAACCTTCATAGGAGTGAAGCCAGAGTGGGCCACCTTTGTATCTTTGGTTGTCTAGTCTACATTCATGTGCCCAAGGATAAAAGGACAAAGTTAGAACCCTCAAGAAAGAAGGGAACATTCGTGGGATACAGTGAGTCTTCAAAGGCTTACAGAATATACATCCCAGGATCGAGGCAGATCGAAGTTAGTAGGGATGTGACCTTTGAAGAAGAGATGGCTATCCGAAAAGGAAGAGGATCTGATATGGAGATCGATGAAGATAAAGAGATGAGATCATATTCCCCTCTAGAAGTTAAGAGGGAGTCTAAAGAAAAGAATGAACCAATCGATCCCATTGATCGAGTTAAGCCGATTGATGCTCCCACATAGATGGCAGTAAGCCGGAAAAGGCCTAGATGGGCACAACATACATTGATGCAGAAGGTCACAAAGCCCCATACGGAACCCATCGGGAAAACAAAAGACCTCAAAGGTTCTCGAGTGATGTAGCACTAATGAGTCACATCATTGACTCAAAACCTACCACGTACGAAAAAGCTTCTAGACACCAAGTTTGGAAGGATGCCAGGACAAATGAGTTCCAATCCATCATGAAGAATGACGTATGGGAGGTTGTACCAAGACCTGAGGGGAAGTCAGTAGTGACCTCCAAATGGCTTTTCAAGATTAAACACGAAGCAAATGGTAGCGTGGAAAAACACAAGGCCAGATTTGTTGGCAGAGGATTGTCTCAGAAAGAGGGAATTGACTATGATGAAGGGAATTGACTATGATGAAGCATTTGCTCATGTCGCTCGATATACTTCCATCAGAGCCATCATTGCTATTGCTTCAGCTATTGGATGGAAGCTGCATCAAATGGATGTAAAGACCGCCTTCCTCAATGGTATTATCGAGGAAGAAGTTTACATTGAACAATGATAAGGGTTTATTGTCCACGAGAAAGATTCTCATGTATGTAAACTGAGAAAGGCATTTTATGGGCTCAAGCAAGCACCTCGTGCTTGGTATGGATGAAGAGACAGATACTTGGTAAACTTGGGATTCACTAAGAGCGATGTAGATCCGAATTTTTTCTACAAGATTGAGGATAATGAGCCACTGATTTTGGTCTTGTACGTGGACGACTTGTTTGTCTCAGGAAATGAGAAACTAATTGGATGGTGTAAAAAGAAGCTTGCCTCTGAGTTTGAAATGAAGGACCTCATATTGATGCATTACTTCTTGGGATTAGAAGTATGGCAGAGGCAGGAGGAAATTTTCCTAGGTCAAGGAAAATACACCATTGGTATTTTGAAGAGATTCAGGATGTTAGACTGCAAGTCCATGTCTACCTCGACGGATGCAAATTTCAAGAAGCTGAAGGAGTCTACTTCAAATTCTGATAAGATTGATCCCACCATGTATCTCCAGTTGATTGGCTCTTTGATGTATCTGACAAACACCAGACCAGATATATGTTTTGCTGTGAATACTCTTAGCCAGTTTATGAGTGATTCGAGGTAGATTCACTGGGTTTCTGCAAAACATGTTCTCAGAGAGTTATGTGGCACTGTGGGATATGGTCTAAGATATGCTTGAGGATGTGATATGATATTGCAAAAATTTTTCAGACTCAAATTGGGCTGGGTGTGTTGCAGATAGGAAGAGTACTTCCAGATGTTGCTTTAGTTTGGGCTCTGCAGTGATTTTTCGGTGTAGCAGGAGGCAGACCTCAGTAGCACTTAGCACAGTAGTGGTCGAGTATATGGCTGTCAATGTAGCAACTCGAGAAGCAATATGGCTTCGAAAACTCCTTGCAGGATTGTTTGGTCAGAATCTAGGACCAACTGTGATTCACTGTGATAATCAAAGTTGTAAACAGATGTCAGTGAATCCTTTATTTCATGATAAGATGAAGCATATAGAGATACGGTATCACTACATTCATGATATGGTGCAGAAAGGTGTGGTCGAGTTACAGTATGTTTCAACAGATGACCAATCACCAGACTACAGATATTCTTACCAAGCCTCTTCGCAAGACAAAGTTTGAATACTTTCGCAGAAGACTTGGAGTAGAAGAAAATGCATCCCTCACGGAGAGGGAAAGCCGAGACTGATATCTATGATGCTTTCACACTGGTGCCTCTACTTGTTCTGAATCTCAGCCAGGTATGTGAGAAATCCCATCGGCACTGTGAGATGGGCAAGTAGCAGATGGCCGTATACACTAATGACCACTATACGTTCAAACTCTCAATTTGGTGTTCTTTGGAGTATTCCCACCAGCGCTTAAGATGAACAAGTAGTAGCTGGTCGTGTACACAAGTGGCCTCTGCTCGCTCTGGTTCTCAGCCAGGTGTGGGAGAAATCCCATTATTATCTTGAGACAGGCAAGACATAGACACTCGTGTGCATTGATGACCTCTATACGTTCAGATTCTCAATCTGGTGTTCTTTGGAGTATTCCCACCAGCTCTTGAGATGAACAAGTAGTAGATGGTTGTGTACACTGGTGACTTCTATTTTCCCTGGTTCTCAACTTGGTGTAGGAGAATTCCCACCATCACATGAGATGAATTGATAGTAGATGGCCGTGTGAAGCATGTCCAGGTTCTCAGGTAGAGATGGACTTATAGCAGAGCTGATAGATCTACCGACAGACTGAGTGGATTAGACTTTGATGATATTTCTCGACGGACAAAGACAATGTTGACAACCTTCAGTATGTATAGAGATGATCAAGATAGATGAGATGTACAGAAGAGACCCAGATGTTTGTGATGCTGATGATGGCCATATCTAAAGAATACCTTCCTTGTTGAGAGGGAGTGTTGGAAATTGTGCAACTTCAGAAGTTATTCTTATTTGTATTGTATTTCCTTTTACCTCCTACATGAGTTCATATTGATGTAACTACTCATGTAAACCCTTGAAAGAATCAATGTAAGCCTTGGGGAAATAATAAACAAGAAAAGAATAAAAATAAAATTATTTTTGTATTTTCCCCAAGGTAGGTTGTCTCCAGTAATTTTCCACTCGGAAAATCAGTATAAATAGGAGGCGCCCCTCCTCGTTATTACACACATTCACAACAAGTCACTCAGACAGAAAAGGTGTGCTACTGCAGTCTAGGAGAGTATTTTTCTGGGGTTATATCTTAGAGAGACACACTCTCTCTCTCTCTTTGTTCTCAGGAGTCATTATCTCTATACGAAGGTTTGCTGAGTTTTTCCCGATTCGGTTTCGCATGATAAATTCTTGTGTTCTTTGTTTCTGTGCTTTGTCTTTCTTCTAGAGATCCTATTGTTTATTTGCAAATAAGATATACTGCTATAATCTTGTAAATACTAACATAACTAGCTGACATTAACATTAACTGCATGTTGGTCACATGTTACTAACATCTAATGTACAGTTTACATGACTGACCATTATTTGAGTGTTGACATTGTTCCAATATCCCCTGTTAACACACAAATATTCTAACACAAAAACAACCCCCTTCAACACTAACCTTTGCTCATTCTTTTATAAAGAACAAGATTGAGTCAACTGTAGCTTTTCTCCTCCTGCCATTCCTGAAACTCTTTCTAGTGTTCCAACTTCCCACTATCTGTCTATCACCACTCTCAAGTTGAAAGTAGAATTTATAGCTTTATTCTGAATTGACCTAGACAACTTAATATTCCATCATTTTCACATTGAAATTAGAAACCATATTGTGATGTTAAACTGATGCCTCCATATGTTTTCTCCACGAGGAGACCAGTCTGAGACTCTACCTTTTAAGCAATTATTCGTCCAAGTTTATTTTCAAATCACTCTTCTACAAAGCTGTATAGATTTGTCTTGATGCTACATTGTAATGCTGACACACACATTCGTTGGGAGCTTATATGCCTGCTCTGTGGTAATTATTATCAATCAACTACCATTGCTATATTTGTTTTTAATATTTCAAAGGTTCAATCTTTTTAGAAAATGAAAAATACTCCTTGCCTCAGTTGTTTGAGTGGTAACACTTAATAAAGTGTTCCCACAATACCATGAAGAATCCTATTGTTAGTGGGTCAAAATAAATGTTAATGGCCCAATATCAAATATAGACTAGGTAAGAAGGTAGTTAGAACTATTTCTGTAAGTAAGAAAGAGCTTAGAAGGGACATTTCCCTCCATTCATCCCAATTTTCAGAGTCAAACAGAATCCTCAGAACACTTGGTGTAGTTGGTATCTGTGCAACTAATTTTGCATTAATTGAAGGCTGTTTTAATATATGCAAATATTTGGGTTCTCACTTGGAATCTTTATTAGCCACTTCATTGAATTTTTTTGTTACCACTCAATCTTTTCAACTGTCATCTTTTCATGTGTACTTCAGGATTTGTGTAAGTTCAAGTTACTTTTCTGGGGTATTTGGTCACTTTTCTAAATTTATTCTTCTATGGATGCAGGGAAGTGTAAACACACCAGGAAGTGGTTATGTCCTCTTGCATCATGTCATGGGAGAGACTAATGGAGTTCGAGGGATTTGGTCGTATGTTTCTGATACCTACCTTAGTGGATTTTCTATCAAGAAAAATGTCAAGAATACTTGAGATCATTTACAAACTTCAGTGTTTAAATGATCAAGATGGGAATGAAACCCTAAGAGAGGGAGTACTAAGAGACAAAGATTGCTATACCAGGGCCAAGAACAAAGGATCATGATCACAATGTCTTGTCTCATGTATAAATGCAATATAAATAATTAAATAATTTTTTTAAAGAATCAATTATCAATGAATCTTGGCTAGCTGGTAAGGCTAGGTGTTATTATTCCTTCTCCAAAATTTAGGTTCCCAAATACACTACATCATATTAGAGCATTTATCTATCTCCCTTCACCAAAATTCAAGTTCCCAAAATCCACTACATTATATTAGAGCATTTATCTATCTCCCTTCACCAAAATTCAATATCCCAAATACACTACATCATATTAGAGCATATATCTATGCAAAGCTCTTCAACAAACAAATATACAAAGGGGTGACAGAAAAGACAAACTATAAGTTTTTATTAAAAAGCACAAGGGGTGTTACCTTCTAAATATGCACCTTTAAAATGTTCAAGTCCAAGCAAAGTGAAAAGCGAGGGAAAATACTTAGATACCTTTCCAATGTCACCTCAGTAGGATTGCCTTCACTTTAGTTCGACTTTCCTCTTGCACAAATAGGCTTTCCCTAAGTGAGATTGCTAAATTACCCTTATAATCTTCTTCAACAAACCAGATTTAGCAATACAATAATTTTTCAGTTTTATTTTATTTTTATGATGAACAATGGATATTACTATGGTGAATTCAAGTAGATTTGTGCCTATCCTTGGGAAAAATGGAATCCAAACACTTCAAAGCTTGAAATACTTAATGATAGACAATATTAAACCCAAGAAGATGATTCAAACAACAATCAATCCCAGTCATAACAGTGTTAAACCCAAGAAGATGATTCAAACAACAATCAATCCCAGTCATAACAGTGTTGCAAGATTTATTTCTTTAACTCTATTTCTGAGAATGGCCAAAGGCCTGTTCTTGAATTGTGAATCTTTAGTGGCAAAGGGCCTATATGTGGTCAAGGACCTGGTTCAAAGAAACTCCTTGATATGAACAGTAGTTCAATTGCTGAATATCCAATTTAAATAGGACAATATGTTATAATCCATAAAGACAATATATAAGTAGTGAATAAAAGATATGAGATGATGATTCCAATATACAATGATAGTGCCATATATATATAAATCCTAAAGGTACTTTGGTGACTGACTATTCACAAAGGGTTGTGTGCCTTGTTGGATTATTGAGAGGGGGGTGAATTAGTATTCTCCAATTTATCAATCTTTTTACTTCTTAGACTTGTAATTGCATCCCAAATAACAAACAATAAAACACAAGCATAAATACATAGTGCATGTTGAAGTTTGTGCAACTTCATAAGCTATTCTTATTGCCCTCCTTCGGGAGTTGAACTTGTTGTAATCATTCATCTAAACCCTAGAAAGAACAATGTAATCTTTGGGGGGAAAAGCCAACAATAAAAGAATAAAATAAAAATTATGAAATATAAAATTATTATTGCTCCCCCAAGTGAAGTCGGCCCCAGTTAATTTATGGGTGGGAAAACAGTATAAATAGGAGGCGCCCCTCCTCATTATTACACACAACATCACCGCAACAACACAAGTGAAATGCACAGTTTCTGGCAGAGTGCAGCTACACAGTAGCTCAGAGAAGTTCGCATACACTGCAGAAGAATACTGTTTTTAGGGTTTCATCTTTGGAAAATATTTCCATATTTTTTTTTCTTTCTTCATTGTACTCTGATCTTAGAATTATTATCTCTAGACGAAGGTTGCTGGGTTTTCTCCCAATTGGGTTTCCTAGGTGAAAAATACTTGTGTTATTGTTTTGTGCTTTGTCTATCTTCTAGTGATCCTATTGATAAATGCAATTAAGATATATTGCTATAATCTTTAAGAAAATCTAACATGGTATCAGAGCAGTACTAGAAGAAGCCATTGTCGGAACTCTGTCGGCAACCTGTTGAAACTAGGGTTTCATCTTTCAAGGTCTTCACTCAACTTTTTGGCAGAAAAAGAGCCTTGGGAATTTCGCTCTGAGGAGGGCGCATCTTTTGGTGAAGATAGAATTCAATTCTGAGAAGTTTCAATTTTGACTTGATTCTGCAACTGCATAAAAAATTAGGGTTTCCAGTTTTGACCTACTTTCTCCACAGTTTTGGCTCGACTCTACCTCTACTCAACTTGCCTCTCTAGGGTGCATTTATCTATGGAGTCGGTTTTCCAAAACTCCAACTTTCATTTTTGATCTAGCCTCTGTTGGGATCTCAGATCTAGATCAACAGTCAAGATGATCAGCATGAAGGTTGAAGATCGTTTGGAAGGGGCTTCCAATTTCATCCCCTGGAATTCTAGGGTTCTTCTTCTACTAGAATAAATGACCTATTACAGTTTGTAAAGGCAAAGGTCCCATAACCAAAAGCCGAAGAAGACAAACCTCCCTGGAGAAAGGATGATGCCAAAGCAAGGAGGATTTTAGTGGACTTAGTTAGAGATCACTTGGTTCCTCAGATCTCAGAAAAGTCGTGTCGTTCGCCAATTGCACACCAGCAGCAGAAATCTTCCGAAAGCTGTCTCCTCACTTGAGAAAGTGGGAGAGGTGTGACCTTGGGGGCAAGCACAGAGCTAGGTACTACCACCTACTCCTAGCTCCTCCGTTTAGTCTAACTCCTAACGAAGCCAAGGGGGGTAGTCCCTAACAAAGAGTTTTCTATGGCTCAATATTTAAGTTAAGTTTTAAGATGTTTTAGATGTGGATGGGTGTTGTTTAGGAGTTACTTGTGATTAGAAATGATTAAGGTTATGATTGTGACATGTAAATCAAAGCAATCCATGTTGTTAGGAAGAGATCACACAGATAAGCAAAAGATTCTAGACTTTACTTAAGCATTTAGATATAATTAGCAAAAATAAACTATAGACAGTTGATCAAGATAGAAGATTACTCAATTATAACGAAGGACCAGTGCCTTATGGAGTCAAATAAATGCGTGAAATAAAGTCTAGGAATTAAGCTAGTGAATATTAGGTTTTGCAAGTGCTCTCGGTAGATTTTAAGAATTTTAAAGAATGCTCCTGATTAGGGTGTCAACGAAGGTTTGTCAAAGCCGGGAGATTCTTCTAAGTTTCCTCCGTTTAAGACATGTCGGGCCCACCCAGTATCCCAGGCTGATATTGTCAAGTGACCAGTTAGCTGAGAATCTATGACAGCGGGAGGTTCCGGCGCCTCTACTAGGAAGTACTTTGGAAGAATCCCTACAACGCCGATGCGTTGGTTACGGGGTGTTTAAGTGTTATTAGGTTACTCTTGCGGGGTTTAAAGATCCAGTGCCGTTTTTGGGTACTCCGATCTAGGATCGGTCAGAGCATACTCCAGCAAGGAGGGAGGGGGGTTAATTAATTAAAGGGGTGTGAGTTGCGAATTTTATTAAGTTAATTAATGAACACTCTCCGACAGAGAGCGCTCTTGACCTCGTCTTATGACGATGGTTCAAGAGACTTAGCTAATCTAGATGATACTAATGCAGGGGTTGTGCAAACCTAAGGTGCTCTCCGATAGAGAGTGCTCTTGACTTGTGTTTTTGCAAGTTCAAAAGTCTTACTTATGGATGATTTGAATTAAACAAACACAATAATTAATATGAAAGGTGGTTGATTAAAACTCTCCGACAGAGAGCACTCTTGATCCACCTTATGGTGAGATTCAAGAGATTTTGGTTCTTCTTATGATTTAACAATTTATAACAAGATACCAACAAGCAATGACGAATCTAGCAATTAGTAAGAATGAAACTAAGACTAATCAAAGAACTAAACTAATTGCTTAAGGAAAACTATACTAAGTAAATCATGAAAATGAACACAAGACACACTTCCCCAAAATAGGGGAAGTAGAAAAGGAAGGAGACTTCCTCCCACTCAGCTCTTTTTATTAATCTTTTACAATGATGATGTGTTCTTTTCTTCTTGGAAGAACAAGGAAAGAAGGGGATGCAAGAAGAGGGATAGCAATCTTTTTGTTCTTTTTGTACTCCTTGTTCATTTGTGGCCTTTGCACTCTCCTTCACCTGTCTGCAATCTAAGAGTTCTAGACACACACTTGTTATGATATTAGTTGATTAAAAATAACTTGAAATTTAATCTATAAACTAACTAAAAACATTTACCCAAACTCACTAAGAAGAAGGAAGAAAAGAGGCAAGAAAAAGGCAAGGCAAGAGGGGTGGAAAGAGAGAAAAAAGAAAGTCAAAAGAAGGCTGGAAACTAAGTGAGAAAGAGGGCTGCAAAATGAGGGTTAAAAAGGCTGAAAGTACAGCCCAAAAGATGGTTGAAGAAAAGGATGGAAAAGGGCTGCAAAAAGTGGAAACAAAGAGGCAAAAGAGGGCTGTCGAAAAGGGTAAAAATGGGGAAAAGTGGACAGCGAACAAAAGGAAGGAAAGGCTGCAAAAAAAAGGCCTAAAAGGCTGAAAATATAGCCCAAAAGATGGCCCAAAAAGAGGATGGAAAGGGGCTGCAAAAAATTGGAAAAATGAGGCAAAAGAGGGTTGTCCAAAAGAACAAAAAGTGGGGAAAAGTGGACAACGAACTAAGGAAAGGAAAGGCTGCAAATAAAAGGCCTAAAAGGCTGAAAATAAAGCACAGGGCAGCCAACCGGGGCAAAGGCTAAGTGAATGAATGTTCATTTTAGCCCAAACGTGCCCTAATCCCAAGAAAATAAAGACTTTTTAATTTGAATGATGAATAAAAGCAATGAGAGAATGGTCAAACCTATGGATCTTTTTAAAGCACTTGGATCTCATGAAGCATGCAATTACCGAAAAAGCGTACTTGACTCCAAGAGAAGAAGATGCAACTGAGCTCGAACTTCTTCTTGGTTAGATGGAAGGATCTGCAAAATAACACTCATAGACTTGCCATACAAAGATTAGATCATGTATTGTTCACAAATTGAAATAAAGAAGAGCATGAACTACAACTAAATAAAACAATGCTCTTTTTTAAATTCTAGAAGTAAATCAATAAACAACTAACTTGCAAACCGCAAATACCTGTTCTTATGTGCTTACAGAAGCCTTCTAAAGCATAACATTATAATCTCAAATAAACAAGAAAGAACATCA
>LPNX010843156.1:510402-545512 GCA_001517045.1 Pseudotsuga menziesii | reverse complement strand
TTTTTGAGTAAAAAGGCATTATGTGTCCGATTGTTGATCTGAAAGTTGGTTCTGACTGGCTGGCTGATCAAGAATGATTTTTGACTTAAGGTTAGAGCCTTCAATCACTGAATTCTGAGTCTGGATCACGAACGGGTTTTGTCCCTTTAATTTATGGAAAAATTAACCCAAAAAACTTAAGAAAAGAAATTAAAAATTAAAAAATAATTTTTCACTGTTCGAAAAAGATTTTTTCGAATTTTTTTTATGTGTCCAGATGACTTAGGACATGACCACGATCTATCTAAATAATGTCTAGTAGGCTTATAACACTCAGTTGGACTCTAATAACCCCGCAAGGCCCAGAATTCAACATCGGCCATTCCAGCTTTGGAGGAAGTGGGAGAAAACCTCGTCAATGATACTCGGCTGAAGGCAAAGCATAATTGTCAGGGGCAAAAAACTCCTTGGAATACCCTATTTGAGATTCTACGTCTCAGGAGACCGAACCACTCAAAAATATCCTACTAGCACATTTTATTACAAACCCCGTGGGGCCATGGTCAAAATTATTCAAATAAAAGAGTGACTAGCCAATATTGGCTAGACAAGCAGACGGATCAACTGATACACTGGAATCAGACTTTGAACAAGTCTGTCAACTGGCGGCTCCTCAGGTAACCCAACTTATGTTACAAAAAGTTGGATAACAAGTCGATGGCAAGAAGAAGGTTCAAAACGCTAAAGAAGCTATTTGAACACAATAGCATCAATGTGACTCTCACATTGAGGAATCAACTATCGAATATAAAGATGACGAAGTTCGAGAACATTGCCTCATATTTCATGAGGATCACCGAGCTCCGAGACAAGCTAAAGTCCAGTGGAGACAATCTTGAAGAAAAGGATCTTGTCATGATCACCTTAAATGGTCTCCCACTATCTTGTGAGTCTTTCATCCAAACTATAAGTGGTCGAACCAAGTTGCCCAAATTTGATAAACTATTGGTAGATTATACTCAGGAAGAAACCAGAATTCCAGCACACCAAAGACTTCATGGTGCTCAAGCTGAGGAAAATCAAGCGTTTGTATCTCATACCAAGAAAGGAAAGGGAAGGAAGCCGTACATTCACAAGCATCAAGATAAGATATCAAGTCCTCCCCAAGATCAGAAGAAACAAAAGAAGGATCTATCTCAGATCCAATGCTATAGGTGCAATAAATACGACTATTATGCCAGTAGTTGTCGAAGTTCTCACAAAAGGAAGCATGAAGCTTCAACTGCCGATGTAGAGGAAGATCATCATCATAAGAAATAGAAGAATGAAGATTGTACAAAATTCTTCTTCATATTAGCTTTATCAGGTACGGTTCCTACCACTAGTGATACTTGGCTCATAGATAGTGGTGCATCTAGACACATGATGGGATATCAAGAAAATCTCTCAAAAGTAGTTGAGAAAGATTCCCATCTCCGTGTTTTACTTGGAGATGATGCCAACTACACTGTGAAGTGATTTGGGGCTACCTCCCTTCAGTTAGAGACTAATGGTACTCTACACTTAAGTGATGTTCTCCATGTACTTGGTATGAAAAGAAATCTTGTTTCCATCTCAGCCTTAGAAGACGAAGGATATAAAGTAGCATTTTTAGATGGAAAAGTACTTGCTTGGCAGAAGAACTCAAGCATGGATACAACCAAAGTAATTGCTATGAGAGAGGAGAGCTTGTATCGACTAAACACTCTACTAGTCCAAGCCTTAGTCCATGACTCTACAAGTATGGGTGAGCTATGGCACAGAAGACTAGCTCATCTAAATTACAGAGTTCTCCCAGCAGTGAAGAACATAGTTATAGGTAGACCATGATGGAACATGTAGAGGATGTGCACTTGGCAAGAATGCTAAGGAATCCTTCCCTGATAGTGAGAGAAGATCCAAAGAAATCTTGGATCTAGTATACTCCGACTTGTGTGTGGCCCAATGACAGTTGCCTCATTGGGAGGATATCATTACTATGTTACCTTCATTCAAGACTACTCATAGAAGACTTGGATCTAATTTCTTAAGACCAAGGAATCCGAGGAAGAACTCAGTAAATTCAAGGAGTTCAAAGCACAAGTCAAGAATTTGTCAGGGAAGAGGATCAAGATTCTAATATCAGATAATGGTGGCAGATATACCTCTATGGAATTCAATGATTTCTGCAGAGAAGCAAGAATTAAGAGGGAGCTTATAGTTCCCTACAATCCCTAGCAAAACGGGGTTGCTGAAAGAAAGAACAAAACGATTGTGGAGGCAGCCAAAGCCATGATTCATGATCAGAGCTTACCCATGTTCTTATGGGCAGAAGCATCCAGAACAACTGTATATGTACATAACAGATGCCCACATAAGCTAGTTAAGAAGATGACTCCTGAAGAAGCCTTTACAGGAGTAAATCCAAAAGTGTATCACCTCCAAATCTTTGGCTGTCCAGTCTACATACATGTGCCCAAGGAGAAAAGGACGAAGTTAGAACCTTTAAGCAAGAAGGGAACTTTCGTGGGACACAATGAATCTTCAAAGGCCTACAAAATCTATATCCTAGGATCCAGACAGATCGAAGTTAGCAAGGATGTAACCTTTGAAGAAGAAATGGTAGTCAGGAAAGTTAGAGGATCAAACATGGAGATTGATGATGAGGAATTAGAGATGAGATTATCTCCCTCTCCAGTTCAGAACAAGTTAGCAGGAAAAGATGAACCCATTGATCCAGCCGCGACAGTGGATATCCCGAAGATATGATAGTAAGTTGAAAAAGGCCTAGATGGGCACAACAGACCTTACAGGATGCAGAGGGGCATGAAGCTCCACATGCCACTTTCCGAGAAAGCAAAAGAGCTCAGAATTCTCCAGTTATGTTGCATTGATGAGTCATATCATTGACTTAGAAACCACCACTTATGAAGATACATCCAGACACCAAGTTTGGAAGGATGCCATGCTAGAAGAATATCAATCCATCATGAAGAATGATGCATGGGAGATTGTTCCAAGACCTGAGGGGAAGTCAGTTGTAACTTCCAGATGGCTATACAAAATCAAACATAGAGCAGATGAGAGTACTGAAAAATACAAGGCCAAATTTGTTGCTAGGGGGTTCTCTCAGAAAGAGGGAGTCGATTATGATGACACATTTGCTCCTGTGGCTCGATACACTTCCATCAGATCGATCATTTCTATTGCTTCAACTATGGGATGGAAGTTACATCAGATGGATGTCAAGACTGCCTTTGTCAATGGTATTATTGAGGAAGAAGTATATATTGAACAACTAGAAGGTTTTGTTGTCCATGGAAAGGAGTCTCATGTATGCAAGCTGAAAAAGGCATTATATGGACTCAAGCAAGCACCTCGCGCTTGGTATGGATGGATAGACGGATTCCTGGTGAGTATGGGATTCACCAAGAGTGATGCAGACCCCAACCTTTACTACAAGGTTGTGAATGATGAGCCACTGATTTTGGTACTATATGTTGATGACTTATTTCTTACCGGAAATGAGAAACTTATCTTATGGTGTAAGAAGAAACTCGCCTCTGAGTTCAAAATGAAGGATCTTGGATTGATGCATTACTTCTTGGGATTTTCCTAGGACAAGGAAAATCCACCATAGATATACTGAAGAGATTCGAAAGGTTGGACTGCAAGTCCATAGCTACTCCGATGGATGCAAATTTGAAGAAGCTGAGGGATTTTGCTTCAGATTCAAATTTGATTGATCCCACCATGTATCGCGAGTTGATTGAGTTCTTGATGTATTTGACAAACACCAGACCAGACATTTGTTTCGCTGTGAATGCTCTCTGTCAGTTCATGTGCGAACCATGAACTGACAGAGAGCATTCACAGCGAAACAAATGTACTCAGATACTTACGTGGCACTGTGGGATATGGTCTATGATATGATTCAGAATGTGGCTTGAATTCCAAGGGTTTACAGACTCAGATTGGGATAGATGCGCTACAGATAGGAAGAGAACTTTAGGATGTTGTTTCAGTTTGGGTTCTGTAGTTATCTCCTGGTGCAGTAGGTAGCAGAACTCAGTAGCTCTCAGTATTGCAGAGGCCGAGTATATGGCTGCTAGTTCAACAACCCGAGAAGCAGTTTGGCTTCGTAAACTTCTTGTAGAATTGTTTGGCCAGATTCCAGAGCCAACCATGATTCACTGTGATAACCAGAGTTGTGTGCAGATGTCAGTGAATCCTGTATTTCATGACAAGTCAAAGCACATAGAGATTCGGTATCACTTCATATGTGATATGGTGCAGAAAGTTACGGTCGAGCTACAGTATATTTCGACAAATGATCAGAGTGTAGATGTTCTCACCAAGCCTCTTCCCAAAGTGAAATTTGAATACTTTCGTGGAAGACTTGGAGTAGAAGAGAACGCAGTCCTCCTTGAGAGGGAGAGACGACTGAGAGAAACTCGCTATACTCTTTCCCAGGTACTTCTGCTCGTCCAAGTTCTCAGCCAGGTATGGGAGAAATCCCATGAGCAGATGAGACGGACAGGTAGTAGATGGTCGGGTTCACACAGGTGCCTCTGCTCGTCCAGGTGCTTAGCTAGGTATGGGAGTAATCCCATCGGCAGATGAGTCAGACAGGCAGTAGATGGTTGTGTAATTGCACAGGTACCTCTGCTTATTCAAGTTCTCAGCCAGGTATGGGAGTACCCCATCGGCAGATGTGATGAACAGGTAGTAGACGGCTGTGCACGTGTACTCATCCAAGATCTCTAACCAGACATAGAAGTATTCCATGGGTAGTAGAGATGGATAGGTAGCCGAATATTCTCTCTTAGACATCTAGATAGAACAAATTCATAAAGACAACCTTCAGTACGTTTAGAGATGATGGAGACAGTATAGATGCACAAATGAAACCCAGATGATCATGATGCTAATGAAGACCGAAGAATACCTTCCTTGTTGAGAGGGAGTGTTGGAGTTTGTGCAACTTCAGAAGCTATTCTTATTGTCCTCCTTCGGGAGTTAAACTTGTTGTAATCATTCATCTAAACCCTTGAAAGAACAATGTAATCCTTGGGGTGAAAAGCCAACAATAAAAGAATAAAATAAAAATGATGAAATATAATATTATTATTGCTCTCCCAAGTGAAGTCGGCCCTAGTTAATTTCTGGGTTGGAAAACAGTATAAATAGGAGGCGCCCCTCATTATTACACACAACAACAACGCAACAACACAAGTGAAGTGCACAGTTTCTGGCAGAGTGCAGCTACACAACAGCTCAGAGAAGTTCGCATACATTGCAGAAGAAGACTGTTTTCAGGGTTTCATCTTTGGAAAGCATTTCCATATTTTTCTTTTCTTTCTTCATTGTACTCTGATCTCAGAATTATTATCTCTAGACGAAGGTTGCTGGGTTTTCTCCCAATTGGGTTTCCCAAGTGAAAAATACTTGTGTTATTGTTCTCTGATTTGTTTATCTTCTAGTGATCCTATTGATAAATGCAATTAAGACATACTGCTATAATCTTTAAGAAAATCTAACAGTACATAGATTTTACGTGGAAACACAAAACGGTAGAAAATCACATAATGTTGTTCTTATGTTTACAAAGAGTACATTCAAGTTTATGTGCACTACACAAAGGAAGCACCAACTCCCTGATTTTTCTAGCACCTACTAGGAGGCACCAACCCTCCCTCGTGAGCACCAACTCACACATCTCGGGCACCAACCTGAAGGAGACTTCAATCTGCCGTCCTTGCCCCAATCCTGTTGCCCTGATATCAAGAAAAATATCAATCTACCATTGTCACTGTTCTGTGAGTCATTGTCACTGTCACTGTTCTGTCACTGTTGCTGTCAATCTTCCCTTGTTCCACCCTACCACCTGTTAACCCCTGGAATTGCTCCACAACAATCTCAAAGGGTTAGGGACCAGTGAGATTCCATCCGGCTGGCCATCTTTGTTTATTTATGGGTGCTTGACACATGCATGTGGAGATCATATCAAAGCTAGGGCTTTAGATCCCTTTTGATGGAAAGGGAAATACAATGATAGATAACAGATTTGTTCAGAAGATAAAGCATATATGCAGGAATTCTCAATCTTTGTGCGCACTGGCTGATTTCAAGGCTGAAAATGAACAAGAAACAAAAGAATCTGTTATAAATTCACAAAAGACAATATACTGGAAGCTCTTGGCTGTCCTCTTGGCATAGCATTTTCTCTGTTTTAGTTGAGGTTTTGGAAGGCTAGATAAACAACGCTATAGACGACTTATTGTAAGGGTGAAGGTTCTGGGTCGGTTTATGAAGTGAATGGAGACAGGACCTGACAAGCCCGTGGAGGAGGTTTTACTTTACTTGATGAAAACGTGAAGGCTGACAAACATGCATAGTGCTGGAGCATTCAAGGTGGGCCTGAATCACAAGATGATTGCATAAGTAGAGGGCACCAGAGGTAATGAAATCTACTCTGTTTGTGAAACCATGGAATTCATTGATAGTCCATTAAATCAGAATTACTGATTTTTTGAATGGGCTGACAGTAAGACACTTGATGACATTACCGTGGATGATATACACTGACCCTGTAAAGTATGGCGGTGCCATCTGGGTTCAGATCAGTCTGATGATGTTAGCTTATATCATGAAAAGGATGGAGAATTCTTTTTAGAGCTTTGTGAGTCTGAAAGCAAAGAGTACCATTTTGTTTTTTCTGAAACTAAGACCACACGATCTGTCCTCTATCTAAATCTTTCTGATCTACGAAAAGAACTGAAGTACTCAACGCAGCGTGTTGAGGAAATTGACACAGTAGTGAGCCATCGAGGGGATCACTTTTTTATCAAAGGAAGATCGTATGATCGTATGGTAAAATTCTTTATATCCCAGGAAAGAAAAAATGTTGAGAAATTCGATCACACTGATACAGGGTCCATTGCAATCTTCAGAACAATTCAAGAAGTTTTTAGCTACAGGAAGAAATCCCAATGCCCAAACTACAGTAGCGAATACAGCAGTGATATTTATGGAGACCAACCGCGTTATTGTGTTCATACATAAAAGAATGGTGCATGCTTATCAACAATAAGCTAGCATGGCCCTTCCAAAAATTGTCATAAGTAAAAGGTAACAGTCATGCCGTGTCTGCTCATTTCGAGTTATCCTCGAGTTCCTATGCGTAAGACGCATGTGTGCACACTGGCGGTAGACAAGGGGTAGTACAAAGTTTTAGATTTGATCACTTAGTGTAACGCCTAAAAGAAACAGCGCATGCATGCCCTCTGTATGTTGCCAGTTCAAAGGGTCAGATCAACTCGAGGCTGTCAGGTGGCGACATGAAACTCAAAGTAAAGTCGATGCTCTCAAACACTGTGGCACATAAAGGGAAAATCAACATGGCATGAGATTGTTTTTGGAAGCTGTCCACGATATTAGCGATAAATAATTCGCATGCAATAAGTTATGGAATGAAGGTGACTTAAAAGGTTGGTCTGAATATTACATTATATTCATTAAATCAATCAAAGGGTTGTCAATCATGTGCAATCAAAGAAGCGTCAGGTTAGTAGATGAAGGTCGCCTCTCAAGATAAGAGGAACTTGCATCGATATAAATGTACCAGCAATTAGATCGTGATAATTACAAAATTCCTTAAGATGGAAAATCAGGATGCATGTAAACTCATGCAAAGGACAGATGCGCCCAGACTTTAATTGGAACAGCAGTCAAACTGCCAGAAAGTTGCAATAACACACCACAGTCAGCGTTATAGACAAAGGGATAAACTCAGATTTCTAGTTCGATGCTATTTCTAATGTCAAGTGGAGTAGAGGTAGGTTGTTAAGTTTTAAGTTTTATTCGCTGCTAGAATAAACAAAATAGTAACTAATAATTGGGTCTGAGTTTACTAAGAGAGTTTTGCACATGCACTCGAGAAGAGCGCATTGGCTTAGATTGATCCGAGCCTATAAATGGTGTTGAAAGCTCACTGTAAATGGTTGGAATTTCTTGCAGCAGCGGCATCCATCTTTATTTTTTTCTCTCTTAGACTAGCTATTATTCATTTGAGCGAAGATAATCATTGTACTGGTTTTGGACTTGTCCATTGTGTCACAATCAAACCTTTGGAAAGACTTTAAAGAACTGCTGTGTTTATTTGAACTTTCCTATTATCACGAATCTTGTAGTTGTTTATTTGAACTTTCCTGTTATCATGAATCTTGTAGTTGTTTATTTGAACTTTCCTGTTATCATGAATCTTGTAGTTGGCAGAGGAAAGGAAACCAAAGTCATGACCTACGATATCCAAGACTTTCGAAAGAACTCGGATGTCACACCAGTCAAGGATACCGACACTTAAGACCCAGTGAAATCAAAGAACCCAAGGCATATCCCTATGATCGAGATTCGAGAAACCCTAAAACAAGGAAAAATGAATAGATAGCTGAAGGAAACTTGGTAGAATCTCTTAGTGGGATTGTTAATTAGAGTTTAGAACGATTACCAAGAGATTTCGAGCATCCATGTGAAAAACCCCAATTTTACCTTAGGGATTTAAGCAAAAAAATGGGATCTAAAGAAAAATGGTCAAATTTAATAAAATTGGATACTCAAAGTGATTGTTGGATGTTAGATTAAGAGAATAAAACTGAAACCAACAATACCCAGTTTGCGATTTGTGAAATACCCACTTCCCCCAAGGGGGCGTTTTTCCCTAAGTAGCAAGCCAGTGCTTTGGATGGGAAAATGGAGTCCGATTGTGATGAAAATTTAAACTTAGGGTTTTATGTTTATTCCAAAATGGGTTTTAAGTTTTATAGCTCGACGCAAGCT
The DNA here is from genome assembly GCA_001517045.1 of Pseudotsuga menziesii. NCBI lineage: Eukaryota > Viridiplantae > Streptophyta > Pinopsida > Pinales > Pinaceae > Pseudotsuga > Pseudotsuga menziesii. Next base: position 536,677 of record LPNX010843156.1, on the reverse strand, counting down.
AGAACCTATAGATCTACGAAATGAGGGTTTTAATATAATAGAATGATGAGCAATGCAGATACAGAAAATAAAGCAAGAAGAATTTACCTGCGAGACATACCTGGATCTTGTAGATGAATTGAGAAATGATGAAGAATGCCGCTTTCTCGTCAAAATGAACTTTTTCGAAGAAGATCTTGTTGTTATTGTGCCACAGCCAGTCACCCTAGTGCCTCCTTCAACCTGCCAAATCAAAGAACAATCAATTGATCAGACAAACGAACGAGATCTGCAGAATACAGAATAGAAAGGGAATAAAAAATCATAAAGAACAAGATACTCCTTTATCCGAACACCCAGGAGTCGGGACGAAGGTGTGTTGCCCCACAAAAACGCTCTCTTTCTCTCCTAGTGCGCCTCCGTTTCCTGTAGATAAGATGGGTAAAGAAGAAATGCAAGATGTATCCCGAATAAAGCTCAATATAGAAGAGTAGCAATGCCAATCATTAGATCATCAAACCATCCACAAGATACACAGAAGAATAATCCCAGACAAAAATCTCTTTATTAAATTCCGGTGCCAAAGCTCATGAATACAATGGGGGGGTCATAAATAGTTTAAGAGAGACATAAACCCTAACTCATTTTTACATCCAACGGTTGAGATTAAAATATCATCAACGATGGAGATCAACTATACATAGATCACTACATGGATCAAGTGACTAAGTCAAAGAGGGGGCGCACCTTACTCAAGGATGCCTATCCTAGGTGAAAGTCATAATATAACATAAGATGTGACATGATAATACATAGGAGGGGGTCACTAGGGGCTTAATTCACCCTAGGCCCCTTTACAACTTCAAATCATATGATATACTAATACAATACATCATTAGCCAAGTAGAGGGGGCGCTCGGGGGGATTTCCTCACTGGCCGAGCCATTCGGACAACTGCTGACTGAAAACTGTTGAAGGACTGTTCGGCATGCTGAGACACATCATTTATCAAAATTCCAAACCATTTCCTTGACCTAGGAGGCCAAATCATTTTTTTCATTGATTTCTCTAGTTCTTTTTTTGCTAGTACAATCTTTGGAAAATGATAAATCCACCATAACTCTGTCGAGGGTGCAAACTGGGGCAAACTGATTGTTTTGGATGATCCAGAGACATAGAAGAATGGTATAAGTGACTACTCATACCCCCTGGAACACTTCTTTTCTCTAGAAGAACCAATCACACAGCCATCTGGAATAAAATTTGATCATTTGGCCAATAATTAAGTGATAATATTCACTTATTAGGAGAACCGGGGCCAAACTCTCAAAACTGAAACCGCAATATTGGTCTTGAGCATGTCTGAAACAAATATAGACTAAGTTGTATTTTGAGTCACTGCCTTAGGAACCGTGCTTGACTTGGTCAACTGGGTTGACTAGGTCAAATAACCCAAAATCAAGGTGAGAAACTGTATTAATATGATCCTGTAAATATCCAGGGTAAGAAATGCTCCAATAATGTATATCAAAACCAAGCTTGAATAAGCTATTCATAATGATGGTGACAAATAATAATAATAAAAGCAAGATATACCTATGCTTCTTAAGAGTCTTGTAAATTTTTTGGAAGTCTGCTTGCCCATGCCATACTTACAAAGGGTAAACAATGTGCTACTATTGGGTGAGGATGGAAAACAAGGCTGAGGCAAAGGGAAATGACTTTTGACTGATTTTGACTTTGTGATTTATCTAAATAATGACAAGTACACACAACCAAAGTGACATATGCATGATAGATTGAACAATAGGGAATCGTGGTGTTTGACAGGTGGATGAGCTGATCTGAAAAGTGTCCATTCAACCTTAACAACATGTCTACGACTCACATCCAAGCTAAGAATCAAGCTTCGTGAGGATCTTTTCTAGGACCCTTGCGTTGAGTACACAAGAAACTGTAGTGAAGAGATCCTAGGGGACACTTAGAATTAGTTGTCCCTAAGTCCATCTCACATCAAAACCCGTAGGCTCCGCGAGGAATTAATCATTACATTTCAATTAGATGGCCAACAGTCTTTAGATTTAGCATTTGTTTATCCATTGCTTTATTTGGGCCCTTAGCAATTTTACTTTATAACCTTTTTGATTTGTGTCTAAAGACACAGTTTGCAATTTCATTTACAAGCATGCATTTCATAATATATAACATATACTTTAAAGCACATAGTCCATGTAATGATGGTAGACATATTGCTTCATGTTTTAGCTGACAACTTCTCGGGCAACTAGAGGGAATATCCATAGTTAGGACCAAACATCGGGGGCAACCAACCAGAGAGGTCAAGGCTTCAAAACCCAACTCGCATAAGCTCAGGAACCAACACCAGCGGGTTCTCCTGGCCTAGAAGGATCAAGGATTCAACAAGTTTTGTTGCACAACTCAAAGCCGAGACGCAAAACAACATGGGATCCATCATGCATAGAGGTCAAAATGGGGAAAAGATCTTCAATCTCACAAGTCTCAAAAAGTCTGAGTCATAGGTTAAAATCAAAGATGGATGAGCTGGATGGACGGGGGCACATGACGTGGAACCATCCTGGCACCAAGGTTAACCATTTGTACAAGCGTGGCATAAGCAACAGTCTTCACATTAAATTCTTTAATTAATCATAACACAGGTTGAAGCACAATAGATATAAGCATAGGTCAGCATAATCATCCTAACATGATAAGCATAGGTATCTGACATACATCATAGAGCAAAATCAAACCAAGGAAGTGTATACCTGATCTCAACCAATATACTTGTCTCCAACTGATAAGCCCCTCTATAACTATGTGTACCAACTCTGATCTGCTGCTTTGCTACAATGAACTAGATCATCACCAAAAGCATTTTAATGGACCCCTCAATCTCAGTTCTGGCAAGGAAAATCCAATGAACAAGGCCTGGAATAACTGAAGTTGTAAAGATCCATGCTAATACCCCATGTGAAAAATAGCCCGAAATAGAAAAAGAGACAAGTATGCATGCTGCATCATGGTAGCCCAGCTGTAAAATGTATATGTGATAACATTTCCTTCTGGTCGGTATTATGTTCTTATCTTATAGCTTATTGTTGTGATTAATTTCGATCTTCAATAGGTATTGTTCTATCTTTTTTCATCTCTCTCACACTAACCCTGCATGATCTCTCCAAAGCTAATTAAAAAAACTATGTTTTCCTAATATTTTGGCGAAGTGTTTACACACTGTCCAAGACAAATTTGTTCCTGGTTTTTGTGTGCTTTCTGTAGAAAATCAGATCCAAATTTAGCAACACGATACCTAGGGACTCCCCTTGAGGTTGGAGCGCACCAGCCTAAACGGGGAGGATCCTGTGACAATCTAGGGCATTCTCTTCTTGAATTACCCATTTTCATCTTTGATTTACGATCATATTGGATATGCTTTAGCGGTGAAAAAGTATGCTAAAAAATTGGTGTTGTTGTCGGGGAAGAACATTATTCCTTAATTTTTAGAAAACAACATTTTTCATTAAATTTTTTGAGCTTACATGGCGACTCCATTGTGTTTTTGAAATAAGTGTGATTTGGATAAATTAAGAAGATCTTCTCGATTTGATCCATTCCAAGGTCTATTTCTGTTGCTTAACGGACCCGAGCATTTATTTTGGAATACACAGACACATGCGCCTGAAATCCCATATGTTTCCACAAACTCATCTCAGGGTACTTCTTGTTAGGATATTTAGACACTTAGGAGTTAGTTAAGATCAACTTGTGTAATATATCCGTTAGGTAAAAGTGTGTTTCTTTAGTATGCATTAGTATGCATTTGTAAATATTCTAATCCGACGGTCACGATATGTTCTAGACATAGAGTGATCCGACGGTTCAACTTCTCTTAGATCATACCTACCATTGATCCGTGGCTTAACACCCGATTGGTCTATGATCTCTATTTAAAGAGCATAGAGGGTCCTTGGCTAGTTGATCGATTATGAGAAGCTCATGTAACTTTCTTTCTTTTGCATAATAAATTGCTCCGAAGTAGCTATTTGGCCGGGGCCGTGGACTGTTTCCCTCTCGAGGGTTTTAACCACGTGACAAACATTGGTGTATTGATCTGTGATCTGTTTGTGTGAAGCGGCTATTCTTGGTGTTCGGTCCTTTGGGAGTACCCTGTGTACCCTAACACTTCTCCTATTTTTATAGTCACCAATAGTGTGCTAACTACATTTTCAAATACATCTTCGACTTCGGTAACTGTTTGTCTCACGCCACCAGTTCCTTTTGTTTTAGTTTTAAATTTTGAGTTTCTCTGTTATGATTACATCCAAGGACAACCTTCCAGGATTCATTACGTCTGGGGACAACCTGCGTTCTACGCCAGGACTGATTACATCCAAGGACAACCTGATAGGATTGATTATGATTTGAGACAACCTGTGTTCTACGCCAAGACTGATTACGTCTGGGGATAACCTGCGTTCTACGTCATGACTGATTACGTCTGGGGACAACCTGTATTTTCTTCCCATGTTGGATCTCGTTCTAGTGCAACTGCGTCTTCCACTCTCTCGTCATATCTAGCATGGGAGCACGCTAAGACGAATTACGTCTAGGGACAACTTGCGTCTACCATCATGCAAGAGCTCGTCACTCCCTCTTTCTAGGCACCTCGATCTGGATGACACCAAGTCTCTCTCTGAAGTACTCGAACTTCACTCTAGCCAGCGGCTTGGTTAACACATCGACTATTTGCTCGTTTGTCAACACGTACTAGAGCTTCATTGCTTCTCTCTGCACCATATCCCGGATATCGTGATACTTGATTTCAATGTGCTTTGACTTGTCATGGAACATTGGGTTCTCCAATAACTTCACACAACTCTAGTTGTCGAAAAATATACAAGTCGCCTCTAACTCGAAATCAAACAAATCAGATAGTAGCATTCGAAGCCATATAACCTCACAACTAGCCGAAAAGGATGCAGCATACTTTGCCTCAACTGTACTCATCGCCGTGCAGGACCATTTCCTGCTAAACCAGGAGATAATATCGGATCCCAAACTGAAGCAACATCCTGAAGTTCTCTTCATATCAGTGGTGTTGCTTGCCCAATCCGAATTTGCATAACCATGCAAGTTAATCCTCTGATTCGCTTCATACTTGAGCCCATAGTCAACTGTAACTTTCAGGTACCTTAGACATGCTTTTGACTCTTCAAAATTGCTCGAGTACTTGCCATTTTACTTTGCCAAGTCACAGAAACTGATTTTGACAAGTTTCTTTTATTTTTTTAATTGCTGAATTTTTTAGTTAACTCATGTTTTGGTCTTTTTGGGTTTTTTTTGAGTAATATTTAATTTTGGAGGTAAATAATTACTCAAAAACTTAGGAAAGTGGGTTTAGGGGTTAGCTGGGTGCCATGAGTTAAAAAATGAGCACGTTGTTGCCTCCTTTCATGCACCTGGGGGGAACTAGCGCAACCAAAATCTTCAAGTTGCTAAGTGCGTCCTTGGGGGCAAGTCTCGAGTCAGGTGCTGTCACCTGATCTAGACTCCTCCATTTAGGCCACTCCCGACAAAGCCAAGGGGGGTAGTCCCTATGAAAGAGTTGCTAAGGCTCTTACTTTTATTTAGTTATGAATGAATTGTTTTTGTTAGGAGTTTTGATAAATCAATACTGAAAAAAGCTGCTTGCAAGTAAAATTAATATAACAACAACATGAAAATAGATATGGCAATTGTTTTTTAAATGACCAGAAAGCAAAATATGAAATTAAAGATAGTGCCAGTGCTGAATGGAGTCTAATGTTGCCGAAAGTTGTAAATGTATTACAAGTGGAGTCTTGGTCAGTTTAAAGTTATTAAGGATGAATTAAGTTATGGGGAAGGGGATTCTTGATACATTATGAGGTACTGAGAATATGTCCAGATTATGAGAAGAGTGGCTCCACACGGGAAAATTTGGGCTAGATGGAGTCGTGGGGGGGTGTTCAACATTACACCAACAAGGATGTAGCCTAACGGGACCCCACGGTCGCTTTCTAGTTGTTCCCGCTTTCCTTGAAGAATTTGCCCACTATTTCTCAGGCTCGTTACGTCAGATTTCTATAATGTTTTGGGGAAGTTGCTTTTATTAATGTGAGTTTGCTTAATTAAATGTGAGGAATTAATTAGTGCACATTCCTACTTTTGATTATCCCAAAGCTCAGGGCGAACTTACGATGGGCAAGACCATACATCGGAATGGCCAATTGTTGATTCCAGATTGGTATTATAAGACGAGAAAGGACTAATTACTATGGCAAGGAATATCTTTTCCTCAGATGAGCAAGCTCTTTGGGTAATTCGGTAGATCAATGCCGAGTTAGTATTACTTTCCAAAGCCAAAATAGAATAATGATGCTTCAAAGAAAAAGAATAAAAAAGACTACACTACTTCCTACGACAAAAATTATCTTTCCCCAATCGAATGGATTCTTTTGGGTAGTTCGGTAAAGCAATGTCGGATTAGTTCTACAAAGAAAGCAAGCACATAAATATTGGAAATTAGATCTAACTAGATGCAAAACCTTGAACTAATCTAGAACTTCAAAGAAAGCGGTAAATCAAAAATCAATCACACACTGGGCGATATAGGCTTCCCCCAAATGAGAAAGGGGGTGGTGGGAGTCGTCATCCTACTTGCTTTTTATTAACTTTATTACAATCCTAATTTTAGAGAAAGAATTACCTTTTGACCCTGTGTTATCCACTAAGTTGTACTCAGGGGATTTCTAGTGAGCCACGAAGGATCAGAATAAGTACATTGTTTGTACTCAGTGCTCAGAATTTCCAAGGATTCATCAAGACCAAATGTTGGTCCCTTTGTAATTTTTACATGTTCATACCCTGCCAGTGGAGCACCCCTCGCCCAAGACTCACGAGTCTGGGCGAGTCAACCTCCAGGCCAGGTACTCGTGTAATACTCGTTGTTGACTTGACAAACTATCAGCGACTTGGAAAACTGGCAAGGACTCGACAAACTTGCATATACTCGGTGTGAACTTGACACTGACTCTGAAAGCACATGAAATATCTCGCGAAGTAAGTCCTCTAGTGTGCGTGCCTCCAACAACAATTGAAGAGCATCAATCCAAGAGCGGATGCGCCTCCAACAGATTCAGTGTTGAACATCGACGGAGGGTTTCCATGCTCATCGTGGGTAGGTTTAATGCTTGGTGGAGGTACACTGGAGATTGTGAGTAGCTATTAAACCATGGCATGCATGTATTGTCCCGATCCTGGGTAGTGTCAATAATTTGTTGCAGGTACGCTCTTTACAATGTTAATTAAATTATAATTATAATTATATGTAAACATTATACAATTGGCATTATGTAACTTAACTTTATATTTTTATTTTAAAAATATATTCTAATTATAATATATTAACTTTTTATTTATAAATTTTACCCATTTTCACTTTCTTATATATATATATTTATATATTATAATTATAATATATTAATATTATATTAGATTTTATATTTAATTTATTTAGATTTTAATTAAATTAATGATATTTTAAAATTATATCTACACAAACTTAATTTCACGAGGAATTTCGATAGCAAATTTGAACACGAATTTAATTCATGTAACTTTAACTTTATATTTTTATTTTAAAAATATATTCTAATCATAATATATAACTTTTTATTTATAAATTTTACCCATATTAACTTTTATATATATATATATTATAATTATAATATATTAATATTATATTAAATTTTATATTTAATATTTATATTTTAATTAAATTAATGATACTTTAAAATTATATATACACTAACTTAATTTAACGACGAAGTTCAGGAAGAAATTTGAGCAGGAATAGAATTTCAAATGCCATTAACCTTCTTTGTGCCCAAAATTTACCATATTTTAAGTTTTTTTTCAATTTGCCGAGTCTTTCCCGAGTCGATGAGTCACATAACAGCCGAGTCTTTGCCGAGTCCGAGTCGTGGAACATTATACCATGCGGGGATTTTGTAATAAATGACTTAGCATGATGAAAATTACGTAAAAGGTTTGGCTTGCCTAGGGCTTAGTTATCAATACTTTACTCTAGGGTGTTTTTTCCTTGGGAATTACATGTCGTTTTTTAATGACTTATAATTTTTGAGTTTTTCACCCACTCCTCCGAAGCTAGAGTAAATGTCTTGGTAAAAACACCTTAGGAGGTGATTAAAACCTAGGTGTCAATGTATATTACCATGCTAATCATTGTTTTTGAGTCATATGAACACGTATTAAGTCCCCCATATGTTTTTTTTAATTTTGGAATAATTATTATTATTTTTTTTCCGTTTTTTAGGCTTATTTTTTATAAGTTAATTAAAAAAATTAAAATAGGCATAAAAGTGTGGTCTAGACTTTGATTGGGGCATATGGGGGTGCTCATTTTCTAACCCAGAGCATATATTTTACCCGTAGACACACTTTCCTAAGTTTTTAAGTGATTCATTTTTCACTTAATTAACTTTTCGTCAAAAAACCAAAAAAAGACCAAAAGAAATGAGGAAATAAAAGAATTCGACAATTTCCAAAAAGTAAAAAAACATGCCAAAAATGAAATTTCTAAGTTGGCAAAGCTATTTGAAAATATTCCTGACCTTTTCGAAACATGTTGGAGCATTTCTCTCATGCGTAAGAGGCAACATGACATCGCTAATTAGAGAGGGTGCATTTCCCAGGAAATTTGTGGAAAGAGTAGATGTAAAGTGGAATGGGTTGGGTTTGGTTTTGGAATGAGTCATGTTTGTTTTAAATTGTTTCCATTTTACAAGCTCATGCCAAGTTGGTGAATGCACCACCCTCTTCTTCCCTATTTTTCTATATAAGCAAGGCTCTTGGTCTTCAATTCACATGAAGCAAGTAACCTCTGCTATTGTAATGATCATTATTTTTTCTGATTTTGAATAAAAGTCAAGGATTTGGAGGACTGAATGGTGTAAGATCTTGTTGATGTGAATGTTGCAATTAATCGAGGTGATATTTGGCTAAGCTATTGTTCATTTTTTACAAGTTCTGGAGATCTGATTTCTAGCTTAAAAATCCTTTATGGTTTATTGAGTAAACATTTAAAGTATTAATTTGTTTACTTGTATTTGGTTATCTGAGATTAAGAAGCAACATTTTGTAGTTGGTAATACTTGTGTTCTTCTCATTTCATTTGATTGAATGCACTAGATTGGATCTCACTTGTTCAAAGTTTGTGTGTAGCTTGCAGATTGTCTCAGGTGAAGGAGTAGTGGGAGCTCGGTTGCATCCTTTCTTTCCTTCATTCTTTATCTTAAAGATCTAACATTTCTTGCATTTCAGGCACTTCTATGTCTTCACAAAGATTCTATCCAAGCTTGAGGGCTTGTTGCCGTCTAATACACACTTTATGACACGGGGAAGTCTCCAACCCTCTTTGTGTGTCCTTGGGGACAAGTTAGAGCTGGGGACCACTGTCACCACAGTCTTCCAACTCTTTCGTTTAGGCCAAATCCCAACAAAGTCAAAGGGGGTAGTCCCTATAGGAAGGTTTATTAACAACTTAGTTAAAGGGATTTTATTTGATGAAGGTTACAAAGTTACAAGATCAGTGCCTAGATTAAATGGAGTCAAAAGATTACAAGTTACAAACTTACAAAAGAATTAAGAATGATTATCCACAGTTGTCTAAGCTATAAGCAAGATTTACAATACTAACAATATGAACAATGTAAATGAATTACATAATATGAACAAGTGCTAAAGAATGGTTAAATAAATATACAATGATACCTGAAAAGAAACAAGATATACACCGAATAAACAAGTTATTATGCCAAAGATCAAACGACAGATTGCTTTCAAGTTACAAGATTAAACAATGTTTTACTCAAGCGTGCCACAGTACTTTAAAGATATTATATTTGAAAATGCAAGGTATTGAAATGAAATTTAGATGCTTGCAAGATGTACTTGTAAAATGAAAGCCTTGAAAAGCAAGGACTTTGAAGCAAATACAGAAACATAAATGTGGGTAAGACGTTTTGCAATGTCTCTTGGTTCTGTTTAGGTAAATTTTATTAAAGTTGAAGTCTTGGATTAAGTTTTAGATCTGGTGGTGTGACTACCCCAATCTAGTATCTCTCAAGTCAAAGAAGGAGTGTTGGTGCGCTCAAAACAGTGGAAACAAGTCCACCTGTAGCTCCTAGGTCAAACTCCAATGCTCCGGTGCTCAACAAGGAGGACGTAGAACGCTTAGAGACCCCCACATTCTTCTACTCCAACTAGCTTCCGAGGTCACTGTTTTTAATCAACCAGAAAAATAATAAGATGGATGCCTATTAAACTAGAGCCCCTAAATCCCTCCGTTTTTCATACCCTTGATCCAAGTTCCCTAAAGGGAGATAACGGAGGGCAGAGGATACATGGACGGATGTTAGGTTGTATATTACTCTTTGTAAAATTAAATGACAGAAAGTAAATTATAGGAATAAAATAACCCACAAGCCTCAAACCGAGCTTTGTGCCACAGGGCACGGTGCCGGTACCTTGAGGCACTTGGAGAAACTAAACTATAGAACAGAAAGAAAAACTAATTTAAATGCTTGCTTGAAAAATAAATGCTCAAAAAATAAGCTAAGCTAAACCCAATATGCTAACCACACAACAATCTCCATAAAGGAGAAGGTGGGTAAAACTAAAAAATCTAGATCTATTTAAAATGAAAAATCAACAACTAGTGGTCTACTTTCTACTCTACTTCCTAATCTATTTACATATAGATTACAAATGCTTTATAAACTTTTGGAGAATACCCCCAGAGAACTTCTCTTTGGGGTTTACAAATATCAGAAAAAAAAGAGAGAAAGGTGAGGGTTTGAACCTCTTTTGGAACCGGTTGAAGGTTGAGGTATTTCTGGGCCAATTTCTATAGAACCTCCCCTTGTAAACTGTAAAGCCTGCTAAAAAACAGCAAGCAAAGCTTGCTGCAAAATGATAGGAAACTCAAAAGGAAGTTATAAAATGTTAGTATAAAAATACAATAATTTTACAGTAAAAATCTGGGTTTTAAAATATCAGAAAATTGAATATTAGAGGGCTGAAAATTGCATTTCTATCCACCTAAAACACTGTAGGAAATCATATTTGAAATATATAATAAAAATATAACATGGATATATCAAAGAAAATTGGATTTTGCTACTAAACAATAACAAAAATACTAGTTTCTAAAACAAAAAACAAGATTAGAGATTAGGGCCTTGGATGGAGAACTTTTTCAAGCGTGGATCCCTGCAAAGAGTTTAGCTAAAGCTGCAAAACTCACACATAGAGATGAGAACACCATAAATCATGCAAAAAACTTTGCAAAATCTTACAATGTTAATCACAAGTGCAAATAGAAAAACTTCTACCTATAAGCCTCTCCACAAAAAATTGTGGAGAGCTTCTATGATAAATAATGCAACAATAACCAACCATAAACGGTTACCTCACTCTTCAAGCCACAAAATGGGTGCACCAACAAATGTATCTTCCAAAGATTGATGTATTATAAACCCCAATAGGACAACAACATTACAATAGCCGAAGGCTTTGAAAACTTGAGAGAGAAGAATAGAGAAGAGAGGGGGAAGAGAGTATTTTGGTAACATAACCATGCTTGAAAGAATGATCATAAAATGAGAGGAGGGGCCTCTCTTTTATAGTTGAAAAGATTCCAAACCCACTCCCAAATCAAGGGTTCAAAACATAAATCTAAACTCTAGCTCTCCTCCACCCTTAGATCTAGGTTTGTTGATTTTGCAAGCCATCCACCAATCATAAGCAAGGGTGCCTCTTCAAATCAATGATAAAAAAGATAGATCCATGTCACAATGAAGCTTAACCCTTAGATCTAGGGTTTCCATGACTCAAGTGGGGCCTCCTTTGACTCAAATTTTGATTTTGATTATTTTGATTTTTAATCTTTTATTTTAATTTTTAATTTTAATTTTTTATTTTTTATTTTTATTTTTTTATGCTTTTATTTTTAATCTTTTATTCTTTTATTTTTTATTTTTTTTATCTGGGGCCTCCTTTGACTCAAATTTTGATTTTTTATTATCTTTTATTTTTTAATCTTTTATTTTAAATATTTTATTTTTCATCTTTTATTTTATCTTTTATTTAGACAAGAGGGGCGCCCTACTTAGGAGATCTTCAAAATTTATTTTGACTATGTGTGGGGGGGGGGTTATTTAAATGAAATTTTGACAATGCTTAGCCATCTCCCAAACTTAATTACCATGGCGTTATTTGATTTTTTCCTTCAAAATCAAATAATTTAATTTTTTACCATAGGAAATTAAATTAATTTCCTAGGAAGAAATATCTTGTCTTAACCAAAATTGGTTTAATTTCCTAACCCCTTGTCAGAATGACATGGGACTTGAACCAATGGCTTAGAGAGTGTCATAGCATTTTCATTTGCATTCATAGCCCCTATTACAAAATGCCAAGGTTCAAGAGATTACATTATTACATCAAAACTTAATTAATTAACCACCAAATGGTAAAGTTAATTAATTAGGAAAAAATAAAAAAAATTAAAATTAAAATTAAAATCCTAACGAAATTCCCCAAGACTACAATATATGGCTAACATGGTCATGGACAACAACTTGAAACCTTAGCCACCTCATGGGCTTGATTATCAGAACGCCAATTCACCACTTTGGAGGATTAGTGAGTGAAAAACCGAACCAATTAAAATTGTTAATTAACAAAAATAATTGGAAGGGGAAAAAAACACTCGGTGAAGAGGACTTCCCTGATAATAATGTCCATGGTGACATCCTTAGAGGAATGATCCATGCTGACATATAAAGTTACATTAATTATCCCATGTAGGGGAGCGGACATTTCGTGTACAAAAGGGGCAGAATTGCCCTGCTGAATCCCTAGGACTTTTCCATGGTGCAAATTGTACAATATGTACATCTGCAATGTACATGATGTTGCCATCTAGTCAATATAGGTGGGAAACAGGGCTTTTTCTTCATCCTTAAAACATTAAATCTTTTTCTTGTTACCTTTAAAAACAAGCTTAGATTTAGTGACTCGTGCCGTTAGATTATTCGAAGTTGAACATATTGAGAAAGAATTACACCACCTATCTAAAGTCTTCATAAATAACGGATATCAGGAAAGACAGATCAAGCGCATCATTAAAAAAGTATAGGATGGTCCTCGGCAAAAGCAAAGAGGGGTGGATGAGGTTGCAAGGATTACCCTCCCATACATCAGGCGAACAATAGACATAATAGTTAAGATCTTAAGAAAAAAGAATATTAATGTAACCTTCTCCCCTCTCAACACCATTAAGAAAATGCGAGACCAGGCCAAGGACAAAGTGGATCCCAACAAAAAGACAGGGGTCTATGTCATTCCTTGCTCTTGTGGAAAGGAATATATAGGCGAGATAGGAAGAGCAATCGAGATCAGGGTTAAAGAGCATTGTACAGACATTAGACACAACTACACAAAGAAGTCCGCTCTAGCTGAACACTTAGCAGAAACAGGACACCAAATATGCATTGAGAAAACAAAATTACTCATACAAGAAGGGCATTACACCAAGAGAAAAATCAGAGAATTCCTAGAAATAAAAAAAAAACATGATAATAATCTTAATAGAGACGAGGGGATTAAGCTAAGTGATAACTGGAAACCAATTATTAACATTATAAAAAATCACCAAGCCGACCTCTCTCGTGGACCCTTGAGATGATCTATATTAATTCACCAAAGTATCTTGAAATGGATCAACACTCAACTCTTGATGATGAGCCCAATAAGTGGCTCGAAACATTGAGCTTTGAACAAAAATAAACGCAGATTCTACATTATTAAGCTTAGATTTTTTCTTAGCTTGATTATTTAACTAGATCTAAAATAATTTCCTTTTAACCATCATAAGCTTAGATCTAGTGAACCTCTTAGTATTTGAAGTGGTTTAAATTCCTTCAACTTTTGAAAATATTAAGGTGTAAAATTTTGATTGTATTTCTATGCTAATCCACTAATTTCTAAAAGATTAGCTTGCTGGTTTTTGTATTTTGTTGACATGTCAAGAGGAAATGCTGGCGAAATTTTCAAGTTTTTAGCCTCCCAAAGAGTCTCCAAATCCCCCCTCTTCAATCCCTTTCTTCTGGCAATTTATTGTAAGCTTTTTGGCCAAAGTATAATGTCAAAAGGCAACCCTTTATTTAATTATCAACAGTGTAACAATTTAATAAAAGAGCAAGTGGGATTACGGATCCCACACCCCTCTTCCCCTATTTGGGGGAAGACTATTTTTGTCCTTGAAGTGGGTTGGATTTTCTTGTTCGTTTAGATTAGATTTGATTACTTCAACTTTTAAATCAATCAAGTTTATTTTAAGATTTACAAATTTTATTCATAGTAATCAAATACTAACCCGACATTTATTTGCCGTAGTAATTAGTCTCACACTTTTTTGTTCACATGAGCACACAATCCGTTCTGAAGGGCTGTATCTCAACTTTACTTTGTTTTCATAAATTGGAGAGAACATTTGCCTATTCCGTGTATGTTCTACTCCTCGCAGCTCAATCTGAATCTTGGGGATATCAAAAGCGGAATTGTGCACTTATTAATTTACTCACATCTAATTAAATAACTCATTTTAATAAAAGTAACTACCCAAAATATTACAAAAATCCGGTGTAAACAATTTTGGAGAAGTAGTGGTAAAATTCTTCAGGGAAAGCGGGAACAACTAGAAAGTGACTGTGGGGTCCTGTTAGGCTGCACCCTTGTGGTGTAGTGTTGAACACCCCTCCACGACTCCATCTACCCCACATTTTCTCGTGCAGAGCCACTCTTCCCAAATTCCGGACATATTCCTAGTACCACTTGGTATATCGGGAATCCCCTTCCTTTAATTACTCATCATTCTAATAATTAAAATTGACCAAGTACATGAGCAAAATATTTTTCTTGTTTTCAACAGCATTCATTGTGTTTTGACTCCATATTGGCACTGGTTTAATTCTTGTACTTTCTATTTTGCTTATAGTCATATTGTGATTATTGATATACCTTGCAATGTTGTTGAATTTAGTTATATAATTTTTGATAGTGTCGTGTCAACAATTTATTCATTTCTAACTCCTTAAACAACCCAATCAATTGAAACAATCAAAACACTTAAGAGCCTTATAAACTATTTTGGTAGGGACTACCCCCCTTGGCTTCGTTAGGAGTTAAGCCTAAACGGAGGAGTCAAGATCAGGTGGCAGTACCTGATTTGAGACTTGCCCACAAAGATGCACCAAGTAGCTTGAAGATTACTGCTGCGTTAATTCAGGTGCGTAAGAGGCGGCAACACCCTAAAAAACAGGTCAAAACGGCTAACAAATCGCTCGAGAAGGAAGGGGAACGAAGAAGGGGGAATTGGGTTGGATCTTGGGTGCTCCGGAAGGCTTACAACACAAAAATTCGGCAGTAACTCCCTCTCTTTTTTGTTTAACTTGCTAAAAACCAGCAAGTTAAAAGTTTGCAAATCAGTAGATTAGTACAATAATACAAAAAAATACACTACTCAATACTAGCAAAGATTTGGAAAATTATGCTTCTTAAAGTACTAAGTAAAAGATGCTAGATCTAGGCCTATAACTAAGATTTAGATGTGCTTTATATCTAGTAAAATTAACAAGCAAATCTTTATGATAAAACTTTTTAAAAATGAAATAGCTTGCTTCAATAGGTAACCAAGAAAAAAATTTGATTAAAGAGAAAGAAAGAAGGCCTCAAGCCCTATCTTGAATATTGTGAAGAGTAAGGAGTCCCTGTGGCACAAGAAAGGTTAGATCCAAAAGATGTTGTGAAGGGAAAGAGGATGCAACCGAGCTCCTAATTCTCCTTCATGTTTGATGGTCTGCAAAGCTACAAAACACTTCAAAGCAAGCAAGATCAAATCTAGTATGATAAGTTTACTAAAACCAAAAGAACATTCGTATAACTGACTACAACTTGTTACTTTCGAATCTTAGAAACCCTAGCACAAGTAAGCAAGTTGAAAACCTCAAATGCATACTCTATGGATTAGAATATAATCTTCTAAGCTAGATGACTCAACTTGCATAAGGAAGAATGTAACTAAGCTAATATCACCTCGATCTTAAGCATTCACCATGAAAGTTCTTGCACCATACGGACCTACAAAGTCTAAATTTTATTCACAAAGATAGTAGCAATAACATGTTACAAGAGCAGATGTTCCTTCCTTCTGTCTGGAATGAGGCAAACGAACTTGCTTAGATAGACTTTACAAAACCCCAGGGCTGCACCAAACCAACTAAAATAGCCATGAGTTAACTAGAATCATTTGAGTGATCTGAGGGATTGAATACCAAGAGGAGGCGACACCTCTCATGCGCACCTACCAAACTCCCCACCAACCCATTCGCTTGCTTGTTGGATTTAACACTCTCCACACGTGCGAGCTTCTACCAACCACTCGCTTTCATCTTAAGCAACCCATACGGACCTACAAAGTCTAAATTTTATTCATAAAGATAGTAGCAATAACATGTTACAAGAGCAGATGTTCCTTCCTTCTGTCTGGAATGAGGCAAACGAACTTGCTTAGATAGACTTTACAAAACCCCAGGGCTGCACCAAACCAACTAAAGTAGCCATGAGTTAACTAGAATCATTTGAGTGATCTGAGGGATTGAATACCAAGAGGAGGCGACACCTCTCATGCGCACCTACCAAACTCCCCACCAACCCATTCGCTTGCTTGTTGGATTCAACACTCTCCACACGTGCGAGCTTCTACCAACCACTCGCTTTCATCTTAAGCAACCCATTTCCTAGCCCCAAGCTTTCTCCATAGTATAATTTTAACCAAAGTATTAAGTGTCTTAAAACATGGAGAGGGGTCCACCCTCATCCCATTCGCTACTTTGCTTGGTATTACCGCGAGTCCCATGTGGTTGACGTCACCACTATTTAAACCACTTCATAACCTTTGATTTTAACCAAAGTTTGTTTCACCACTATGTTTGAAGAAGGGTCGCATACCCATTGGATCCACATGCCAAGTTATTTCATTACTTAAAAAATTGTTTTTTGACTTTTAAATTTTTTTTACTTTGGTGCATTTCGTCAAAATGTAGCAATTTTTTGCCATTTTGTCTCACCGGTAGAGAAATAATGCCATAGGGGACAATTCAGTCACCTGGAACATGGGAAAAGTGGGTCCTAGGGTAAAGGAGTTGCTCCGATCTTGAGAACGAGCCCATACACGCCAAAAACAGACTCCAGATCATACATTTATTACATTTTGAATTTTTCCATTTAAACCATTAAAAAATGGCCTAAAAATGCGGAAAAAATTATTTTTCTTGGAATCAGACGAAACTCTAGACGGACTTAGTACATGTCCATACGACTCAATACCGATGCCTAACACACTTATATACATTGACACATGAACTTTAATAATCTCCTAAGGCCTAACCACCAAGACGAAAATTTCATCTTTAGAGGAGTGGTGAAAAACTCGAAAATTATACATCGCTTATTCAACATTGCATAATTGACAAGGGAAAAAACATCTTGGAATAATCGGATTGATAACCAAGTCCTAGGAAGCCAAGTCTTTTACAAAAAGTTTGCCGTGTTAGAGCATTTATTACAACGCCCTCAAGGGGTATGAATATGCGTTTTATTAAAAAAGGGACCACAACCAGTCTTGATGAACCGTGGAACCTTCCGAGCATTGACAATAAACAACTGGCTTGTTCATGACTTCGGCGACTCACTAGAAATCCACTAAGTGCAAATTAGAGGATAACACACCCCCATGGCAAAAACAACCTCCTTGCCCCACTTTTATGACTTTTTGAACTTTTGCAATTAACTTATTAAAAATAAGCTTGTAAAAACGAAATAAATAATTTTTTTTCCGGAAATTAAAAAAACCTATGGGGGACTTAGTACATGTTCATATTGACTCAAAATAATGATTAATATGGTAATATACATTGACACTTAGGTTTTAACTTTTAATAACCTACCAAAGCCTAACCACCAAGACAATTATTCTAGCTTTGGAGGCTTGAGTGAAAAAATCGAAAATTATTTATCGTTTTAAAATGTTAGATAATTAACAAGGAAAAAACAATCTGGAATAATAAACAACTAAATCCGAAATAAAAATAAAACTAGTTAAAACTCAAAAAATCACAAAAAAAGACACCGACGCGAATCTCCCCTGGGGGTACGAGGAGTGGGCTCCTAGGAGCCTACTCAAATCTTTATTAGCTTTTTACAATACGGGAGAAGTGTGCTTTGGTCCTTATATTTTGGATCCTAAGTCTTACAAATTTGATAAAGAAAAGATTTTTGTGAAGAAGGTAGCTTCGTTGGGTCTTCTATTTGTTCAAATTCTCAAAATTTTGCTTAGCACCTCCTTCTCTTTTTTGCTAAATCTGCAAAAATCAGCAAGCTGTCAAATGCGGAAGACGCTCAAAGACACTTTAAGAGTATCCTTGAATGACCATCGAAGAATTCCTAAAAAAAAATCAAGTTAAGATTTAAGAAAAATAACCAAGGAAAGCAATATTTCCTTGGGATCTTGGCTTGCTTTTGGGCAGCTCATACAATGCACTAGATGCTTGATGTAAACCTTAAAGATCTTAAAGAAAATGCTCCTTTCATGGAAACTTAAAATCTATCTTTAAGATGAGTGAAAAAATTGAAAATTTCTTAAGCTAGATCTACTTAATACGGATGAAAACTTGAACAAGCTTGAGATCTAAAACTTTCAACTTGAAGATGAGACCCAAGAAATGATTAGTTCTTTTTGGGAAAACTAGATCTACATTCACAAGTGATGGTAGCAAGAAGAATTAGAAAGAAGGGTTTGAGAGAAGGTGAAGTAACTAAGACTTCTTGAATCTTGAACCCGAAAGACGTTATGAGTGGATCAAAGAGAGATTATTTCTTTCTTTTTTGATTTCAAGAATGAAGAAGAAGTCAAAATAGAATCTCCTTCTTTCTAGAATGAAGCACCTGAAAACTTAGTATAAACTTGCCACAAAGAAACCAGCCAAATCTGTAAGGCCTACACTCAAGATTAGGAGATCATGCAAGTAAACAAACTCAACATGAAAAATCCATTAGCCTTCAAGCATAAACACATAAATGAAAGAGCTAAAATGTATCCATTCAACTCTTCATTCCTATGGATTAGAAACAATCACTCTTAAGCTAGTGAATAGACAAGCAAAAAATAGACAAATCTAGCTAAGCTACGATTACCTTAATGAAGCATTAAGACAAATAACATCCACACAACCAAGATTCCATTAAGTCAAAATCAAATTAGAATAATTAATGTATTTTCCTAAGTCTAAACTTAGGAAAATCACATTAATAGTTTTGGCTGCCTATTTAATGTCTTCCTAGCATGCAAGGACACATGCAATGCTAGAAGACCTTCCTTGTTGCCACTTTCTAACAACGAGATTGAGTCCTTCTTATAGGAGAACATTTTTGATGGAGATGGGTTCCTTCTCAACTAGGTCTTGATCTCTATACTGCTCTTTGTCAACGGTGTGGTCCATTTGGACTCATTTCCGAAGGGGCTATAGAGATAACTAGATGCCTTGACCCTTTTTTGTGATCTTCGACAGTTGATGATTAACTTGGGTAAAACCAAGGTCGCGATCTTCAATGGGTCGAAGAAGATCCTCTTCTATCTCAATTTCTTCTTTAGAGGGGAGGATATCGAGATCATCATCACCTACACATATTTGGGATTACAATTCACAGGACCTTGTTTTAGTATGTGGCATGCCCTTCAGCCCCAAGTCAGCAAGGGTTACATATCCTTAGCTCTTCTCAAAGACAATGGTTCAGACAACATTTTCAGGCATCCTTATCATACCCACAGTCCTTTATGGTTTAGAGGTTTTGGGGCCTTCTTTTCTAGACTCTGATTGGGCCTCAACAAAGAGGGTGTAGATTCTCCTTTCTCATTGTATCATAAGATGCAAACAAATGGTACCTCAACCCATCATTCCTATGGAGTTTCGTGTCTGGCCCTTTCATCTTCAGATTGTGTTCATTCTTGTCTCACTCTCACACTGCATATAGAGCTTTGCCGACTAGGTGAAGGGGCATGATCAGTACTCATACTTGGCCTATTGCTCATTAGAGTTCGTTTTCGCAGCTAATCCTTCGAGCCGCACTCGATGCTGGGATGTGGGTGTCTCAGATCTATTGGAGTTTGTTGGCATTGCGATAGAATAGCTTCCTCCATTTAGGAACTCCTTGGACACACCTAGTTGCCTCTTACATACTAGGAAGGAGTTGAACAAGATCACTCGAAATGATATCAATATGAAATTTGTTTAAGTTACTTGGATCAACGCTCAGAGTGGGATACATCCAAAGATGGCCTTTTACGCTGAGCACTTCATGGATCTAAGTGACGGTCTAATTATTCGAGGCCATTACACATTCTGCCTATTGGGCACATGCTCTTTGTAATCCTTTGGGCCAGTTTAGAGTGGGTTCTCATCGGCTCATGGTGGACACTGATCACTAGATTGATTAGTTAGATAAGATATGCTAGGTATGCCACCTTTGAGAAGTTGAGATCGAGGAGCACTTCAACTTTCGTTGTCTAGTTTACAATGAGGTTCAAGGGCGATTTCATTGTCCTTTTAGGGAGCTTCTCCCCAAGGAGCTTTAGAGCCTGATTAATTTCTTTAGGTATGCTAACTAGAGTTTCCTAGTCCTATACTTGCAAGAGGCCTTCTGACATCACTCCCTCGTCCTTCAACCACGATCATATCCTAGACAAGCTCACCTCAACAGCTTACTTTTTTTTTGTGCTCCCATCTTTTAGGGGCTTTAAGAGGCAAACATACGATGGTACTATTTTCGACCCTAAATCAATTCAAATGTGAAAGACAACCTCCACTTCTATCAGACCTCGACAACATGGTTTGTCTTTGCCCCCTACCAACAATCAGATGATTTCATCTAGGTTATGGTGGTAAGCCCCCCATTCTAGGTAGCGTCGCAATACCTAATCTAGTTCCTCTTCCAATTCTTCCTCCATGCAAAGTTTGTTTTGAGTTTCCTCCATTTGGCCTTAGATGATAGGAGAGATGGTTCTAGCAAACCATGACAGGATTTCACCTCTTGTATCACAAATCTTCGATCCGTTTTCTTTGTACATCTTTTTCCTTGATCGACTCTTTGTCTTTGGATTTCGCTAACTGGTTTTTAGTTTAGAATCATTCTTTTTTAACCTACATCGTGCTTTTTATAGGAGCCTCCTTAGTGCTCCCACTTTGTATTGACATCATAGTACCAAGCAATTCCATTGACCTCCTTTTGTGATCACTCGTTGAACATTAATACAATTATCTTATCGTATCTACATTATTCCATACCAATATGTAGTTCTCTATTCTTGAACCTTTTTCTGATGCTTGGTATGTTTCCATTTTCTTTGGTGAATGAAATCTAGAAATTATAATTCTCCCCTTGTAAATTTGTGTTATTTCTCTTTTATGCGTTTCTAATAGTATGATTTGTAGTGTATGGTTTCCAAATAGTATAAGACTCTTGGTATTGGCATCAAATGTGTACTGGTTTGAAGAGTGAGTCTTCCAAGTTGATTGACTTCCTATTTTAAAAGGATTGAAGGCACTTGTGGATTGTAATCATATATCCATATGTGTTGTGTTTTTCATATGGTTAAGTCAATGAATGATGTTAAGAGATAATTACTTGTAGTCATGACAATTATATTGTGTTGCTCTAGACATTTAGCTTCTACCCACATATAATCCCTTTGGTAAGGTGTCTAATTCTACTAAATCTTGTTAGTTACGTCTTGCTTAACTGTAGTGGATCTTTATTGTTATTGCTAGTGAGGTTAAATAATTGATGACTTGTCACAATCATAATTTCTTAGGTAATGGAATTTTAACATTAGTGATAGTGGGTTTAAACTTTAAATAGCTGATAGTGCATCATAATTATACTTTTTCTCAGGTATGTACAAGGGGGGATGGGTGGAGTGTCTGGTGCAATAGCAAAAGCTGCAAGTGAAGCTGGAGCTAATTTAGTTACTAATGCGGAGGTATAATTTTCGAAACTTTTAACCATGAATTATGATTTTTTTCCTTTCCTATAATGCTTTGACCACAAATTAAGGAAATATGAGCCTTGATCACAAAAGCTCCACAAGATGCTTAAATTAAATTAACTTGAAGTAGCAAGATTCAATTTTTAAGCAATTATAATATCATCATGTTTTAACATCAAACCTTAGTGCTGGTCTTCTAAAATGTTTGTCTGGTAAAGAAAACCATTGATTGAACAAGTATTATTAGTGTTACCCCCTAGTGTTACTCCCCCTATTTGCATAGGGTGTTCACCATATTTTTCAGAGGAATGTTGGGTTGATTCTTAGGTCTTCTGATTATGAAGAAAGGAAATTGTCCACATGCTGAGTATTTTCTAGACAAATTTGTGGCTAATCAATGATTTTGGGTGGAAATTTCATCATTTTTAGATTCTACTTAATTCTGCCTCTTCCAAGTAGGCTTGCCTCTCATCTACCATCTAGGAAGTAGCCTTAAAGTCATACCCTCGCACTACCAACTCCACTCATGTCACCTAAAAACCTAGTTCATGCCCTATGAACCAATGGTACAAAGAGAAATGCAAGACTCTTCATCGTCGACCTCGACATGCATTCACCCATGATCGCCCCTTCTACCCCAACAATAAAGCTTCCTATCATTGCCTCCTCCATCTCAAGAAACATCTCTTAATCTCTTAGAGGAGACGAGACTTATTTACCCTCCACATCCACTCTACAAAAAACTTCTGGCGTAACATCTTTCCTTGCCACTCCCCTCTCCCAACGATGTTAACTTTAGATCCATGTTCTTTCATACCTCCAACCTCTACGATGTCCTTAGGCAACCTCATATTCAAATCACTGACCTTAGCCTCAGATCCATGTACTCTCAAACCTCCACCCTCTATGATATTCCAAGCAACCCTAGATTTAGGTTACCTCCTCGCCCCCTTCATGCTACTTATTCTCACATCGAGATATCAAAGAGGCTGTTTAGATATTGAATGCTAGTAAAGCAATGGAGGAGGAGGGTTTCTAGGCAGAGTTCTTCAAGCACGATCCTTCTGTTCTTTATAATTACTTGGTCAATCTATTTAACCATGTGGTCCATACAAATTTTCCGTCGTCTTGATCCCATCACACCATTCACTTAATACACAAATCGGGTTCCAGCTTAGATCCCAACAAGTATTGGATGATCATGGTGGGTCACGCATTCTCTAAGCTCTATGCTACAGTCCTTCATATGAAGCTTTTTGGAGAGCTTGAGGGGAGACAAGTATGTTTCCGACTTGCACATCAAACTATTGATCACATCCTTACCCTTCAAGCTATCATCGAGGAGGCGCAACATTGCTCTTCGAAAGTCTATTGGTGCTTTGCAGAATTTCGAAAAGCTTTTGATTCTTTTCCTTGAGAATACCTATTGTAGAGGCTTAGAGACATTGGCATCTCCGAGACCCTACTAATTGCCATCGTGCACCTATATGAGTTGGTCCTTGGTCATCTTTGCACAATTCACAAGGTATTAGTTTTTGTTTGGAGTAGGATTGGGGTTAAGCAGAGATGCCCCTTGTTCGCCACCCTTTTTGGGATCTATATTGATGAGTTGGAGGCCTTCCTTCACGAGCATATCCTGAGTGGAGATGGGTGCTTCCTCCACCATGTTTTGATATCTATTCCCCTTTTTGCTACTGATGTGATCCTCTGTTACAAACATAATAATACATATAAATAAAGAATAGAAGTAACTAATAGTTAGTAAATAAGATTTGTATTTGTTAAAAGACACACTTGTTCCCTCTTGTGGTTGGTCAATGCCCATAAAGTTATTATTGTCATTCATCATTAAATATATAATTTTTAAATTCAATCCCATTGTGGAAAACTTTTGTGTTAAAAGTGTTTCGAGTACATTGGTATTGGAGCAAGGTTGTAGGTTAGTTCAGGACCCCTTGAATTGTTATTTCATAGAACCTGTTACCAACTAAGTTGCACTACGTTGGATTTCTAAATGAGCCGCCAAAGATGAACAATCACTTGTTCAATTTTTTTTGAAGTTCAGAAATCCTTATAGGCCTTCTTAGGCCCTTTTTTATTTATATTTTTAACATGTTCATACCCCATGGGGAATTGTATTAAAATGAGTTAGCACTTAAAAGGTTTGGCTTCCTAGGACTTAATCATTAATGCATTATTCTAGGGTGTTTTTTCCTTGTTAATTATTTATTGTTTTTAAGCGATAAATAATTTCCAAGTTTTTCACCTAAGCCTCTTGTTGTCCGCCAATCGCACACCAGCAGCAGAAATCTTCCGAAAGCTGTCTCCTCACTTGAGAAAGTGGGAGAAGTGTGACCTTGGAGGCAAGCACAGAGCCAGGTACTGTCACCTACTCCTAGCTCCTTCGTTTAGGCTAACTCCTAATGCAGCCAGGGGGGTAGTCCCTAACAAAGAGTTTTCTATGGCTCAATGTTTAAGTTAATCTTTTGATGTTATGATGCGGAAGGGTGTTGTTTAGGAGTTATTAATGATGAAAGATGATTATAATTATGAATTTTGAACATAAGACAAAAGCAATCCACGTTGCTGTACTGGATTAGAAGATGAACAGTATATCAAGACTTGTGAGATAAAGATGCATTCACAGATAAAGATTTTATAAGCCAAAGACAAATGATCCAGATGTAACAATCACGCATAAATTGATAGACCAGTGCCTTATGGAGTCGAAGCTCTGCAATGCTTAAAGAAATAAAACCAAGTCCTAAAATAAAGCTAGTGGATGTTATGCGAGTGCTCTTCGTATATTTTAAATGTTTTTTAAATGGTCTTGTTTAGGGCTTCAACGAAAGGTATTGAAAGATCAGCCGAGAAAATCTTCCAAGTTAATCCGTTAGAGACATGACGGCCCGCCCAGTATCTCAGGCTGGTATCGCGAAGATTGACTAGCTAGCTTAGACTTTAGACAGCGAGGAGTTCCGACGCCTTTACTAGGAATGACTTAGGGAACTTTCTACAACGCCGGTGCGTTGGTTACGGGGTAAAATTTTATTATGATGAGTCTTATAAGATTAACAATCCAATGCTGTGTTTGGGTACTCCGATTTTTTAGGTCGGTCAGAGCATACTCCGGCAAGGAAACACCGAGATAAATTAATTAAAGGGAAAATGTGAGTTGCAAAATTTTATTAAGTAAAATGATTAAAACCCTCCGACAGAGAGCGATCTTGACTTTGTCTTATGACAAAAGTTCAAGAGACTTAGCTAAACTATATGCTTGATGCAAGGATATGCAGTGGGAATTCTCTTCGATAGAGAGTGCTCTTGACTTGGATTACGGCAAGTTCATGAGACTTTCGAGATTAATTAATTAACTTACAAAAATGTAAAAAAGACTAATCTACCCAAGAATCTCTTTCAGGTTTTTAGGTCTTAATCGGGAGAGCATGGAGGTAAGTAAAACCAAAAATAAAAGACAACTCTCCGATAGAGAGCACTCTTGATCTACAAAGTGAGATTCAAGAGATTTCTACTTTAAACAGTTGAATTACTTATTGAAAGATGAAACATTTAGAAAGATGAAGTATTCAACTCAGTAATGAAACAAAATGGGCTAATCTAGCAATTAGTATTCTAAGTAAGACAATGAGATTATTCTAAGCAAAAGCAAATCTAATCCAAGCACATAAAATAAGAACACCACAAACCTCCCCAAATGAGGGAGGTTGGGAGTGGGGGCTTAAAAACCCCACTCAAACAAAAAGAGAAACTTTATTGAGATTTACAACTTGCCTTGGGAATTCAACCCTTGAATGAACTTTTGAAATAAAGCTAGAAGACTAACATGAAACTTTTTTTTTTAATGGATTTTATGTAAAAAGGAGAGTGATTTATCTTTTTGTTGAGGAACTTTTCCTCAAACTTGCAAAAAAGAGGAAAAAGAAGAAGATAGAAAGGAGCAAAAAGAGGGCAAAAGAGGGATGAAACAAAGAGGAAAAGAGGGGAAAAAGGGAGAAACAAAAACAGGAAAATAGGTACAAAGAGGGGAAGAATAGGGCAATGAACTAAACA
>LPNX010843156.1:482094-507494 GCA_001517045.1 Pseudotsuga menziesii | reverse complement strand
TAAGCAATTAAGCAAATGAAGTAATCAACTTGTTCAAATAGATTAAATGAGATAGACTAGCAATTAGTATTCTAAGAAAGAGATGTAAATATGATGAGAACAAACATATCTATCCTAATTATATAAGAGATGAACACAACACAAGCCTCCCCAAATGGGGGAGGATGAGAGTGGGGACTTAAAAACCCCACTCAAACAAAAGATACTTTATTAAAATTTATACAATTTGCCTTTAGGAATTTAATCCTTGAAAGGACTTTCAAATGGAAGCATACAACTTTATTATTATTGAAACTTGCGTAAAAATGAGAGTGCTTTTACTTGGAGCTTTTCTTGAAATTTTTCTTGAAACTTAGCCAAAAGGGAAAAGAGGAAGTTTGAATGGGAGCAAAAGAGCAAGGGAAAAGAAGGCTGAAATAAAAGGAAGAGGAGGGGAAGAAGGAAGGAAAACAAAGAGAATGTCAAAAACAAGCAAAGGGAGGAATAGGGCAGCCAACTATATGGCCAACGGAGTGCAACAAATGATGAAAACGGGGCAGCGAAAGAGAAGGAAGATGGCTGTCATAAAAAGTAAAAAACAGGGCAGCGAACAAAAATGAGAAGAAAGGGCCAAAAACAAGGTGGAAGAAGGCCCAAAATCTAGGGCAAAAATGGGCAAAAACGGGGTACAAACTAGGGAACAATAGGGCTGTCCAAAAGTGAAGAAAAAGAGTGGTAAACAAGAGTAAAAACGGGGCAGCGATGAAGAAAAGGTAAGAAAAGGCAAAACAAAGCAAGGAGGAAGAGGCTAGCAAGCAAGGAAACAAGGAGATCAAGGAGCAAAGAGAGAACTAGAGGAAGAAAGTTCGGTAACCAAGAAAGTATTTGAATTTTATGGATGGAACCCAAGAGAGAGAGTTAGACTCCCAACTTTCTTTTTGTATTTTGAAGAAGAAGATCTCTGTAGGTCCTGCAATGAAAGTGTTAGATTAAAAAGGTTGCTTGAAGCCTGGGATAGAAGCAACTGAGCTCACACCCTTCTTCAACCTCTGAAGCCTGAAAACACACTACAACTAAACACAAACATGAGATCAAAATAACATGCTAGTATGCTAAGAAAATTGAATCATGATCAACATTACGTTTATATTGATTACTCATGTCCATTAAGATACTAATCTACTTCGCATAAACCATCAAATTGAACTACAAATGATTGTTCTACTGTGCCAACAATGGCCCTCTTGAGCTAACAAAGAAACAATTAATCTCATATAAGCATTAAAGAAATAAGGGTTAGAGACAATATCACCTCAACCATTTACAAAAACTACCACATTCGAGAGCTCATGGACCTCCAAAGTCGAATCTTTATTAGCAATTCAAAGCAAATGCTTGATACAATTTTCTCAGAGTAACTCTGCTACAAAAGTCCATCCTAATAGAGCTAAGGGAGCCTCTATTTATACAATGAGAGAGTGCTAAAACCCTAAAACCAAATCACATAACTTGACTGGCTTGGTCACATAACTGAGAGCCCATACCTAAAATGAAGAACGGGGAGTGAGGGGAGGCCTCCACCTAGGCAAGGCGCCCCCACTCCAACCCTAGCCACTACAAACAACCCTAAACTGAGACCACACGTGTGAAAGGCACCCCCAGGCTGAGGAGGGGCATGAATGGGTGAAGTAGGCGTTTGGATGTAGGCAAACCACCTTTTAGGTATGGATGAAGCCCCTACTAGGTTTGGAAAGACCACTGATGGTGCAAGCTTCAGTCTTTACCTCGATCAAATCATCGGACCAATGAGTGCTCTCCATCTCATTTTTTAGCTGGAGATGACAAATCTGCTAACTGAATATAAATTAATTGGTCACTGAATGCTGATTGAAGCTGAGTTATGATAACTCCAATCATCATAGATGGCCAATGAGATGTCATTTAGCCTTTTATTTCGCTGAATTTGGATTAATTTGGAGAGTTTTAATTTTCTCCAAAATAATCATTTTTTAATAAAAAATCATTTTTTTCCTCGAAAATGACTTTTTTGAGAAAAAAGGCATTATGTGTCCGATTGATGATTTGAAAGTTGCATTTGACTGGGTGGTTGGTCAAAAATGATTTTTGGCTTAAGGTTAGAGCCTTCAATCACTGAATTTGGGGTCCGGATGACCGACTTATTACAACCGGGTTTTTTCTATTTAATTTATGGAAAAATTAATTAAAAAACTTGGGGAAAATTAAAAAATTAAATTTTTTTTTCCTTGTTCAAAAAAGATTTTTTCGAATTTTTTATATATGTCCAGATGACTTAAGACATGACCATGCTCTACCTAAATAATGCCTAGTAGGTTTATAATAGTCAGTTGGGCTCTAATAACCCCCAAGGCCCAGAATTCAACATCAAGCATTCCAGCTTTGGAGGAAGCAGGAGAAAACCTCATCAATTATACTCGGCTATAGGCAAAGCATAATTGTCAGGAGCAAAAAACTCCTTGGAATACCTTATTTGAGATTCTATGTCTCAGAAGACCGAACCACTTAAAAAATACCCTACTAGCACATTTTATTACAAACCTTGCGGGGCTATGGTCAAAATTATTCAAATAAAAAACTGGCTAGCCAATATTGGCTAGACATGAAAACAGATCAACTCATACACTGGAATCAAACATTGAACATATTTGTCAACCGACGGCTCCTCAGGTAACCGAAATATGGTACAAAAAAGTGGATAACACACCTAAGGAAGGTGAAATCCTCGGGCAAGGGCAGAGGTTTTTCCTAGAAATCAATGATCTTGCAAGTGGCATTTCATTTAAGTGTTTTGGTCATGGTAGAACTAAAACCCTATTAAATAGAGATATGAGTCATTTTCTTGTTTGATTAGCCAAACTTGGCAAAACCTCATTAGACTAGATCCAAAAAATGCTAAAGAGGTTAGCTTTGCTATCTTATATATGTATATTTCATTGTAAAAATAGGGAGGAGGTAGAAGAGAGGAAGAGAGGAGTTCCAGCCAAGGGCTGAGATGGTATTGGCAGGGCATGTATGCACTTTGTTTCTCTTTATGTAGGATGGCTGCTTTGAAATGATTATAATCATGAGCCTGTTTTGCTTTTATACATGAATTGTATCTAGTTATGATTTTATCTTGTGTTTGGTTTTAATAATCCATTACAAGATTCTTATAATGATGTGCAATTACCTTTAAATGTCCTGTTGCAGAACCAGATTCATTCTTTATAAATTCATGCTCGTAGTCTTTCCTATTATTGTATTTTACAATGATACATTTCCTGTTGTTTGATCTTTAAACCTAGCCTGATCTCTGTACTATTATACCTCCAGCACTCTATCAACTCAGTTACCCATTAAACCAAAATTTAAGATTTCTCTAAGCTTAACCCTAGCAGTCTGGGTTCAACTTTAGTGATAACATCTTCTGGCGCCGTTGCCGGGGACGAAGGAACGAAGATATCCTCCCCGGGAAGAATGACAACGAATATATCCAGCCTTTGATGGTGAACGAGGGCTGGTGACATAGTGGCTGCAAATTATTCACCTGGCGACTCCAACTACTGCAGATCCATATTTCAAAGCTTCATTGATGATTTCATTGGACTAATGAGTATTTCTGATCCAACTTCTATTGTTTCAAGGTATGCATGTCTAGATTTTGCAGAACTTCCCGGTTTTCAGAATCTTCTTCCTTCGGATGAATATTTGTTGAGAAATGGTCCTAAATTCAATGGATAAGATCTGAGTTTAGCTGTGAAACACATATTTAATTTCCGTGAATTTACAGAGTTACTCAGAGTTAAAGATGAAGATGTCTTCATTAGATTATTCTATGATTCATTACAAGGGAAGTGTAAAAGTTGGGTTGAAGATTTGTCTGTTGGGTCAATTAGATCATTAACAGATTTTTGGATTATTTTTTTGAAGACATGGATGGAGATGACAAAGTTTAGAGAAGATTCTCTTTCCATTAAAAATTTCAGGGAATGGAGTGATATGAGCACTGATGAGGAAAGTCAAGCTCATGTAACTCAGAATCTAAAGTTATCTTTTTAAAAGAATTTGCTGCATATATTGAGAAAGAGATTGAAGCTTTAGAGGTCAAGATACAGAGTTTGTCGTTTCAAAGCCCTTTTCAGCTGTCTTTTGATATCAAGATTGAGAATAAAGACAACTGTGATGATCCAAAACTGAGAAAGTGGTATGACCCGGTAGCTGATTATATCAAGGAATTTATCGATTCAAGGTTTCAGTATTCATTT
Source organism: Pseudotsuga menziesii (assembly GCA_001517045.1). NCBI lineage: Eukaryota > Viridiplantae > Streptophyta > Pinopsida > Pinales > Pinaceae > Pseudotsuga > Pseudotsuga menziesii. Next base: position 503,232 of record LPNX010843156.1, on the reverse strand, counting down.
CATGATAAGTCTGAAAATCAAATTTGCAGACATATGTTTATTTTTGTTCCTGTCTTCATCTTGCTAATAAACAGATCAAGATTTTCATCAAGTATTCAGATACTTGTATGGCTTCATTGGAAGCATGATTTTATTTGACCAAAGTTTTAGTTTTCGTTAGTCTAGATAGTGTGGATAAATAAGCTTGATGCTTCAAGCATTTCCTTAAGTTTGTAGTGTGAGCAGTTTTGAATTTATAGTGTGGTTTAAGTTTGCAATATGAGAAGAGTTGGCTTTCAAGGTTTGGAACAGGTTAGGAATAAGATATAAAGACTCCAGCCCAATGGAGACAAAACACTGGTTGCAGTGATGGATTGGAAAGGCACAGGTCTACTTGTTCTTGGCAACTCACAGGGAGCATGCCATCCCCAGACGAAGCCAAATGTTGTCATCAGATCTGCTCCAACAAAGTTTTAGTTACTGGCAGCATCCAGATGTCAAAGTGACCACTTAGGTTTCAATTTGAATATCGAGATCAGATAGAAAAGCACTCATGATGGCACTCATGTGGAAGGAAAGTTTACAATTTGTGTGTTTGAGCGGATTGCCAAGAATTTCATCCTATGAGCAAGTGCCTGTGAGGTAATAACACCATCTGCACAATAAAATAATTTGATTAAAGCCTGAAGGGACAGATCAGAGTAGAGACTCGAACTGCATAACAAAGTGTTTTTGTGTTGTGCTTCCGAACCTTTGGTTCACCCTGAGGAATATTGGTTCAAATGCTTCATTTTTAAGTAGTTTGAAAACCTTTTTTGCATACAGTACTGTATTGTTTGCCTTTTTAGCGCTTCAATTGAGTCAGGCCTTGATCCGACCATGAGTCGTCCTCATGATGGTCATTCAATGTCCTCGTTATTTGGAAATCCTTTTAGAATTTTTATTCGTAAGCAATCATTCATTTCCTCTGCAAGGCTTAATCAGGTATTGAAAGCTTTTGAGAGTGCTTTAGCAGAAAGATTAGAGCTGCTGAAGCTGAATAAGCCAAAGGACTTTATAGATCTGACATGGATCCGACAGGCCATGGAAGCCTTGTGCACACTACACGGTGATTTGAGGTCCTTAGTTGCAGAGCTTCGGTTTCCTATAGCAAAATGGGATAAAAAATGGATTGATCAATATCTTGATGACACTATAAAACTGCTTGATATTTATATTGCATTGAATGCTGAAATCTCATTGCTTGATCACCGCCATCTTATAGTCCAGTATGCGCTGCATTTGCTGAATTTATCTGATGGAATGTCGTCATCTAACAAGCTATTTCGTGCCAGAGATCATCTGCAAGAATTTATAGGAGAAACAAAAGCCAAGGAGAAAAATGGTGCATCCCAAACCAACAGGAAAATTGAGAATTGTGCTGCCATATTAAAAGGTATCTCTAAAAGTCTTCACCTAAGGAAGGTGAAATCCTCGGGCAAGGGCAGAGGTTTTTCACTTGTTCAACATTGCTGCTTATTGTGTCGAGGGACACAGTGGTGTATACGACAGAGTTCATTGAAGGATTTCACTTGATGCATTTTTGCCTTTTAAAAGTTCACCGGATTCAGTAGACATTTTGTGGAATACTATTGGATTTTTGTGAGGAGCTACTTTTTGGGCTAGAATCTTGTTTGTTCTTAAATTTTGCAAAGTTTTGGTGGGCTTATCCAGCAAACGTATCAGGGGTTTAAATTTGCAGAATTGATCTGTTTAATTAGCCAACATTTGCAGACAGTGGCGTGGTTCCACATATTCTAGACATTGAGACATTTATCGAAGGGTGCTTTGTGATGTAGTTTTGTTTGTTTTTTTCAACTGTCGAAAAATCAGTTAACAGAGTTGTGGGATTGTAGAGGACAGTGCAAAGTATATCTACAAATTTTTAAATATGATTAAGACTTCAAAGAAGCAAGTTTCTTTACCACCCGGTTTCTGCTTCCACCCAACAGATGAGGAGCTTATTGTTTATTATCTGAAGAGAAGAGTGTGCGGGAGACCGCTAAAGCTTGATGCGATAGCAGAAGTCGATATATACAAACGTGAACCTTGGGATCTCCCCGAAAAGTGTTCAGGACTCCTATGTACTTTGCCGACTATTTGAGAAGAGTGGCCCAGGTCCCAAAAATGGGGAGCAATATGGAGCTCTATTTAGAGAAGAAGATTGGAGTGAGCATACCAATGAGGATGGCTCGACATTGCTAACAGTAACAGATGCTTCTGCACTTGCTATACAAGTTTCAGGTGACAATTTGGATGCGGACAATGAGGATAATATATTCTCCAAGCAAGACCCAGTTGTGGAGAATTCTTTTGTTCTAGATCAACCGGCCTTTTTTGCAGATCAACTAGATGTTCCTTTAGGAAACTCAATATCTCCAGATGATAATGATGAGCTGGGTAGATTATTGTTTGCGTGCCTTGCTGCTCCAGAGAATAGTTCGCAACTGCATCACTTAAATTATATGCAGAATCAAGATGACATTTTTCCCAATGGAAGTTCAATGTGCACAATGATGCAGAAGGAGGGAACACGAATTTTGTTTGAACCGGAAGACATTAGCATTCTCTTTGATGCACAACATGCAGGGGCAAATATTTCTCAGGGGGATGTCTGTAACTTGCCTGGAAAAAGATAAATGGAAAACAAAGAGGAGCTAATAGATTCTTTCCTACAAGATGTTCCAGCATCATCCTCTTCTTTAGAAGGCGATTTCCTAGAAATCAATGATCTTGCAAGTGGCATTTCATTTAAGTGTTTTAGTCATAGTAGAACTATAACCCTATTAAATAGAGATATGAGTCATTTTCTTGTTTGATTAGCCAAACTTGGCAAAAACTCATTAGACTAGATCCAAAAAGTGCTAAAGAGGTTAGCTTTGCTATCTTATATATGTATATTTCATTGTAAAAATAGGGAGGAGGTAGAAGAGAGGAAGAGAGGAGTTCCAACCAAGGGCTGAGATGGTATTGGCAGGGCATGTATGCACTTTGTTTCTCTTTATGTAGGATGGCTGCATTGAAATGATTATAATCATGAGCCTGTTTTGCTTTTATACATGAATTGTATCTAGTTATGATTTTATCTTGTGTTTGGTCTTAATAATCAATTACAAGATTCTTATAATGATGTGCAATTACCTTTAAATGTCTTGTTGCAGAACCAGATTCATTCTTTATAAATTCATGCTCGTAGTCTTTCCTATTATTGTATTTTACAATGATACATTTCCTGTTGTTTGATCTTTAAACCTAGTCTGATCTTTGTACTATTATATCTCTAGCACTCTATCAACTCAGTTACCCATTAAACCAAAATTTAAGATTTCTCTAAGCTTGATCCTAGCAGTCCGGGTTCAACTTTAGTGATAACAGTATCACCTCACACGGCGAATCATGACCAACATAGAGCTTCCGCTTTGACCTCCAATGTCATCAACTTTATTAAATCTTAAGCAAAATTTTACAATAGAAATTCTCCAGAGCTTCTATGCCAAAAATCCCCTCCCAATAGAGCTAAAAGAGCCTCTATTTATACAATGAGAGAATGCTAAAACCCTAATACCCCACCATGCAAGGAGGGCGCAAACCCAACCATCTAGCCATGTGAGAGAGCACAAACCAAAAATAAAGAAGGTAGGAGTGAGGGGAGGCCTCCACCTAGGCAAGGCGTGCTCACTCCAATCCTAACCACTCCATCTCCAACCCTTACGAGCTCTCCATAAGCAAAAGTGTGAGGTTCCAATGCTCTAGCGTGAGGGATGAGGAAGAGCCACATGAGAGGTAATGAAGGTAGGCGTGAGCTCATAAGGGAGCCTAGTGCTAGGTTTGAAGGAGCCAAAACCCTAGGCAACCATGAATCAAGGACCGTACCTCTTCCTCTCAACCTCGAACATACCATCAAACCAATAAACAAGCTCCACCTCACCCATACGTGGTCATCACTGAAGGAGGCGAATTGGCCAAGTGGATGAGGACTCAGTGCTCTCCGATTGCTAACTGAAGAGGACTTGTGCCAACCTCAATCATCATTAATGCCCGATGCCATTTCATGCTGCATTTCATTTCGTTCAATTCGGATTAATTTGCAAAGATTTGGATTATCTCTAAAATAATCATTTTAATATTTAATCAATAATTTCTCTGAAACTGACTTTTTTGAGAAATTATGAGTTATGTAGCTGAATGATGATCTGAAACTTGGAGCTAGCTGCCCAGATGCTCTTGAATGATTTTTGGCTTAGGGTTAGAGCCTTCAAACACTGAAATCGGACCCCGGATGGCTGACTTGTTACAATTTAAATTTTTCCCTTTAATTTATGGAAAAATTTAATTAAAAACTTGGGAAAAATTAAAAAAATTAAAAAATAATTAAAATCCTAAATCCAATGCGTCCGGTAAAATTTTTTCAAATTTTTTTTTCTGGGGGTCCTGGTGACTTAGGACATGACCATGCTCTATTCTACTCGTGTCTAGTAGGTTCAAACACTTCAGTTGGGCTCTACTAACCCCTAAAGGCCCAAAATTCAAAATCGGGCATTTCAGCTGTGGAGGAAGCAAGAGAAAACCTCGTCGATTATACTCGGCTATAGGCAAAGCATAATTCACAAGGGCAAAAAACTCCCTGGAATACCTTAGTTGAAATTCTACGTCTTAGGGGACCGAACCACTCAAACCTCTCTTGGCACACTTTATTACAAACCCCGTGGGGCCATGGTCATAATTATTTAAAACAAAAACTGACTAGCCAAAATTGGCTAGGCACAAAGGGTAGATCATCCGATGCACTGGAACACAAACATGTATCATGTTTGTCAAATGGCAGCTCCTTAGCTGATCTAACTATGGTACAAATAAGTTGGTAACATCTGGCTCCAACTGTGGGATGGGTACTCGCTTGATTTATTGATCAAAGAGAGTGCCTGAGAATCCAGGAATATCTGGTACCTATATGTAAATAGAAGTGTCTTAGTCCCATGTGTATGATATATAAAAATAAGCCATGATGAAGTACCAAATTTTTTTTTTTGCTTTTTCAAATCAAAGTATAAAACAAAACTTTTTCTTTTTCAGCATATAAATGAAATATGATACAAATGCTAATATACAAAAGTTAAGATACAACATTCTACATGGATATGACACATAAAATATGGTACAAAAACAAAGTACATAAACATATTATGGTACAGAAAAGAATAAAAATACATAAAAATACAACAAGGATGGGTTTAGAAAAGCCCTGAGATGACCCCTTGGTCATCTTAGAGGTTGTTTCGATAAAAGGGCTTCAAATGTTGACCATTCATGGGCAAGTTTAAAGTATCTCCATCCATGGTGTTTAGCAAAAAGGAATTGGTGCCAGTAGTATCATGGATGATAAATGGGCCTTTCCAAAGGCTGTCGAACTTTCTATGCTTCCCATGCTTCTCCCTTCTCTTATCCCATAAGAGAACAATATCTCCTACTTGGAAAGATCTCGGCCTGGCTGACTTATCAAAGGTGCCCTTCATGCTTTCTTGATGCCTGAGTGATTGATCAAGGGCAGCTCTTCTAGATTCATCCAACTCTATGATTTGATTGATCCTTTGCTCCATTTCCAATTGTTCTGTGCCATATTCACTTAACATTCTGAAGATTGGAATCTGCATGCTGACCGGAAGGGTGACTATGAGTCCATACACTAACTCAAATGGTGACTTTCTAGTTGAATTCTTCTTGGTAATCCTATCCACCCACACTGCATACTTAATCTTGCTGTCCCATGCTCTTTTATTATCCCCCACAATCTTCTTAAGGATAGTCATCAAATTTTTGTTAGTGGACTCAGCAAATCCATTGCCCTGTGGATAATAATATGATGAATGGGATAGGCTAATGCCATATTTAAAACAGAAGTCATTTACTTCTCCTGAATTGCAAGCTTTGGCATTATCGGTTGTTATTTTAAGGGGAGTTCCGAATTTGGTGATGATTCTTTCCTCAATGAAATCTATAACAACCTTCTCGGTGGCATTCTTAGTAGGTATGGCCTCTACCCACTTCGTGAAATAATCGGTTGCCGTGAGAATCCAACAAAAACCATTGCTAGAGTTATCCTTAAATTTGCCGATAAAATCAAGCCCCCACTGCTGAAAAGGGGCAAGGACCACAACTGGTGTAAGAGGGAGAGTAGCCAACTTCTGCTTCCCCGTGAAAAGTTGACACTCTTGGCAACACTTGACATGTTTATGAACATTTGCAAAGATAGTGGGCCAATAGTATCCAACTCTCAGGATCTTGTGGGTAGTTGTATTCGCTGCATAATGGCCTCCACAAAATCCTGAGTGAAATTCGGTCAAGATTTTCTTGAAATCTTGTTCATTAATGCATCTGAGTATAATGCCATCTGGGTTCCTCTAACCCAGACCCTCTTGGGTAAGGAAATATCTAGCAATCTTGAGTCTCAAAGCCCTTCGCTTGTGACCCTTGAGGTGATCAGGGCAAGTGAGGTGGAGCAGGAAGAAAATGACGTCAGAATACCAATGATTATCAAGCTCTTGAAGCGCAGGAGTCATGGCCATCTGAGGAATGTTGTTTTCGACAATCATTTCTATGGCTTCTTCATTCTTTTGGGTGAGCATTCTAGCAAGGCCTTGTCTCTTGATCAATTTGGTAGGCTTTATTTCATGGTCATACTCCTAGATTTTGGACACCCATGTCCCCTTATTCCTAAACAGTCCTGTTGAGACAGGATGTCTTTCATTGCAGTATGGGGAACATATCCAATGGCTTTAGAATATCCAATATACGTTTTGAAATGTTTCAAACATTTGACTAAGGCATAAGCCTACTTTTCCATAATGGTATATTTCAATTTAGAGTTTTGTAAGGCTCTACTCATGAAGGCTATAGGTTGCTCGAACCCTTCGAAGTTCTTCTGGAGCAACACACCAGCAATAGTGTCTTCTGAAGCAAACGAAAAGATCATAAAATCTTTCGTGTAATCCGGGCTGACTAAGACATGAGACCTAGTGATGGCATCTTTAATAGTGTCAAAAGCATTCCTTCCTTCATTTGTCCACATGAATTTAACATTTTTCTTTAGGAGAGCCTGCATAGGTTTCGTGAGTTCAGCTAGGTTAGGAATGAATCTCCTTATGAAGTTAATGTGACCATTAAATGATTGGAGACCCTTAACATTTCTGGGAAGGGGAATCTTTTGTATAGCTTCTATCCTCTCAGGGTCAATTTTGACCCCATCTTTGTTTATAATGTGACCTAAAAGATTTCCTTCTTCAATACCCAAGACTGACTTAGCCGGATTCAAGGAAATGCCATATTTCCTACATCTTTCAAAAACCTGCCTGAGATGACCAACATGGCTGGATCTTTCTTTCGAAAATACAGTGAGATCTTCTTGGTAAATCTCAATGATTTTGCCAATCAACTCCTTGAAGGCATAATCCATGGCCCTTTGGAAGGTAGCTCCAGCATTTAAAAGGCCAAAGGGCATTCTCAGATATTCAAAAGTGCCCCAAGGAGTTGTGAAAGTGGTTTTGTGTCTATCCTCTTCTTGGATGAGAACCTGGTTATAGCCTGAAAAACCATCAAGCATTGACATCATGCTCGATCTAATGACCCATTGGAGGAGGGTCTCCATGTTGGGGAGAGGATAATTGTCCTTTTGACATGCTATGTTTAGATTCCTAAAATCTATACATATCCTTAAACTCCCGTTCTTTTTTCTAACTACCACCAAGTTAGAACACCACGTTGAATGTCTCGTAGGAGCTATTATTCCTGCTGCTAACATCCTTTTTAGCACCTTCTTTACAATGGGTGCCAACTTAGGATTTATTTGCCTAAGTTTTTGCCAGAAAAGGTTTGCCTTTTTGACATTCAGGTTTCAAGGGAATGGTGTGTTGAAAAACATCTTCCCTATATGCTTTAAGTTTGTCATAAGTGAAGGCAAAAACATCCCTATATTCTTTTACCAAGTTTATAAGGTTGTTCCTTTCTTTTTTAGAGGTACCTTTTCCAATTTTTATTATTCTTGGTTCTGTTTCTGTTCCAATGTTGATCTCAATATACTCACTAGGTTTCATCTGTTCAACATTACTCTTTCTTCTATCCTGTCCATCAAAGATGTTCTCTAAGGCGACAAATCCATGCGTCACAGGATTGAAACGGTTACCCTCATCCTGATATTCTTTACCTTCCTCATGCTCATTGGCTTTATAATTGGAAAATTCATCAATATGATTAATAAATTTCAATATTTGTTCATCATCTTGGAAAACCTGCCAATGTTCTACATTATCAGGAACGGAAGGTCTGAAGTTAACCTCTAAAAGACAATCCCCCTCTAACATCTCATCTGATGGCTGAAGTGCTGAAGCTGCGAACGCTAGTTGGTTGGCGGCACTATTCTGATCTCTAGGAATTGCTTCTATATTAAGGGCATCAAAAAATTCCATTGTATCTCAGACTGCATTTCTATACTTTTTTAATCTTTGACACTTGCATGCAAACTGACCCTTAACTTGCTGGACAATTAAAGTCAAAATCCCCTTTAATATTAAGCAGTTTGATCCCCATGTCCTTGGCAACCTCGATGCCTAGTAGAAGTGCCTCGTACTTTGCCACATTGTTAGTTGCCTCAAATTTCAATCTGAAAGCAAAGTTGAAAACTTTATCTGTTGGTGAAACAATGACTATCCCAACCCCTTTCCCTGCTTTAGAATAAGCTCCTTCAAAGTTCATCCTCCACAATTCATTAAGTTTTTCACTTTTAATTTCTTCTTGGATAGGCTCTAAGAAAGTGGAGTTGATCTGGTACATCCCTAGTCCACTTGAGTAGTTGACATATTCATTTGATGGTTTCCCTGAGCTTTCTACATGATATCTTCGTTCTTTTTTAGTATGTAACTTAACCAATGAATCTTCTGATGCAGGCACTGTGGCGTATGTCTAGTCCATTGGGATGGATCCCCCTAAAGTGGCACCAAATTTTCTAGATAATAGCATGCCCCATTTATTCGGCACATATATGACGAGGATATCCATGGTAACATGGATGTCTGGATATTTGGCTAATTTTACGTGCTGTCTTTCAATCATACCTTCAACTTTGACGGGTCTAGAGTCCATGGCACATACATTTTGGTAAGGGCGAGTGGTTCTAAGGCCAAGTTGCTGCATGACTTTCTTAGTCATAATATTGGATCCTGAGCCTGAATCTAGCATACAGTTGTGCAGGAGAAGATCACCTATCACCAATGACATGTAGAAGGGCGAGTGATCTTCTTTTCTTGGGTACCTAGTATGCAAGATTACAGGGGGGTCTCCACAGACATTTTCCTGACTGGGTGGAAGCTGTTCTACTATATTGGCAAAAGTTACTTTTTTGGGAGTTGTAGGTCTTTTAGGTGCAACTATCTTTGAGGTAGGGAGGGGATTATTATCAACTTGAGGCTCTAGCATTTTCAGCAATTTCTCCTTTTGACTAGGAATTTTACATAACTCAAGTACGGGAATCGGGACTTTAGAGGTTGCTAACCAACTACCTAAATCAAAAGTTAGAGCAACAGAATCTGACTTATCATTTATTTTTGGAAGAATGTCAGAAATTGTTACCTTTGGAGCAATTTGGGTAGATGGTCCTTCCCTTGGTCTTCTTTGATATGTTATGCCTTTGAAATTTTGAACAATGTTGCTATTTGAAGGCATTTCCCCGTAATACTCAGTTAAGTAATCAACCCTTTGATGAAACTGGTTCGCTTTATTCCAACTATCCTTATGGTCAACATAGATGTCTCCTACATTGTGAATGAATTCAGGCTCGCTTGCAGACGTACTAGGACTGCAACCCTCAGGATAAACATGTTCTTGAACATAGCACGCATAATGGCAACCAGATTCCTCATGGAAATCTCTGCATGCCCTACAAAATGGTTTGTAAGGCTCAACCACATTATTTGTCTCTAGCTGATGAGGAGGCCTCTGCTCATGGTTGGGATTCTTTCTCTGCCATGTTTGCTTTGCAGGGAAGGGTCTAGGAGGTGGCGGAGGTTGAGTTCTTTCAACAGTTATGACCCTATTATGAACTTCTTTAATCTGTGCTAAGTGTTTCCTCTCCATGTCTTGCATTTTCTCTGTTAGGTCCATGAGCTTCTTCTCGTAAGATTTGTGTGACGGCTCTTTCCCTTTAGGTTCAACAGTTTTAAGAGGAGTTGATGATCTAGAGTAACCCTGGATGTTTGACTCTCTTGAAGACTGCATATTCTTATCAATTTTAACGACCAAACTCTGAGCTAGAAATAAAGTAGTCGACTCCTTGTCTCTAATCTGGTACTGGATCTTGCCACTTAACGCTTCAATGTAATAATCCAAAGTGGAAGCTGCAGGAGGAGCATAAGAGGCAGGGATGGAATTTGACAACTTAGTGAACCTATTATTGAACTCATCCATGGTTTCCGTTTTAGACTTTTTCATACTAGTCAAAGCTGCTACTAGATGTCTAGGTTCCTTTTTACTGCCAAACTTTCCAAGGAAAGTAGTCTTGAAGTCTGCTGTGATAGTAAAAGAATTGTTTGGCAAATTATCATACCAGTGGCTAGCTTTGCCATCTAGAGACAGAGCAAACAAGGTCATGTAAACATCTTCATGCTTGTCAGTACCCCTAACACAAGAACTGCAGTGCCTGGAGAAATTTCTGATATGTTGCTCAGCAGAGACAGAGGCATCAGTGCCATTAAAAGTCATAAGTTTGTCGATAGCCTTTTCGGGATTGTCATGAGGCTGACCTGCTATTTGAGTAAAGTTGAGTTGAGTAAAGAACTCATCCATTGTGTCAAGGAAACAATTATTGTTTTGCAAATTTTCTAAGTTTTCTTGAAATAAAAAGTGGATGTCTGAAACAGACTCAGATCCAAGTTCTACAAGGATCCTACATGAAGCTAGTTTGTTCAGTCTCCTCCTATAAACCTTTTCAGGGTTAGGGATGAAATTGAGCAAACCTTCAGAGTTTCTTCTAGTCGAATACCTTGAGGTGTTAACTGACAGTGGAGTCGCTAGGTGGATTGAAGTCTAATTCCTGAGAGTGATTGGACTAAAAATCTACCAAAAAGGGGAAAAAAGGTAAAAAACCAAAAAGAAACAAAGGTCGTCCAGGAACAAAAAGATTTGTCCCTGACAACGGCGTCAAAAGATGTTGCCCGCCGACTGCACACCAGCAGTAGAAATCTTTCGAAAGCTGTCTCCTCACTTGAGAAAGTGGGAGAGGTGTGACCTTGGGGGCAAGCACAGAGCCAGGTACGGTCACCTACTCCTAGCTCCTCCGTTTAGGCTAACTCCTAACGAAGCCGAGGGGGGTAGTCCCTAACAAAGAGTTTTCTATGGCTCAATGTTTAAGTTAATTTTTTGATGTTATGATGCCGAAGGGTGTTGTTTAGGAGTTATTTATGATGAAAGATGATTATAATTATGAATTTTGAACACAAGACAAAAGCAATCCACGTTGCTGTACTAGATTAAAAGATGAACAGTATATCAAAACTTGTGAGGTAAAGATGCATTCACAGATAAAGACCTTATAAGCCAAAGACAAATGATCCAGATGTAACAATCACGCATAAATTAATAGATCAGTGCCTTAAGAAGTCGAAGCTCTGCAATGCTTAAAGAAATAAAACCAAGTCCTGAAATAAAGCTAGTGGATGTTATGCGAGTGCTCTTGGTATATTTAAATGTTTTTTAAATGGTCTTGTTTAGGGCTTCAACGAAAGGTATCGAAAGATCAGCCGGGAAAATCTTCCAAGTTAATCCGTTAGAGACATGACGGCCCACCTAGTATTTCAGGCTGGTATCGCGAAGATTGACCAGCTAGCTGAGACTCTAGACAGCGGGGAGTTCCCGCGCCTTTACTAGCTGAGACTCATGAGTAATTAATATGGTTGATACTTTCATGTGTAATTATGCTAAAGATAATGTTTTAAAAATGCACTCATAATTACCATCTTATGAAAGTAGTCAAAATTCAACAGTTAAGAGAGATTGGTCTACTCCATAATAGACCTACTTCATTACTACTATATCTTCTTGCTCCTTGATCCTTTACTCTTGTACATCTCCACCCTTGTGCAGTCACTCATGCCGTGGGTCAAGGGTTCCTCATATTTTCCATGACCTAGCATAGATTTCATGCTCCAATCTACTTTACTTTCCTTTCCCATCTTCTGCTTCATATAGGAGGTCATTTGGTATTCCTGCTTTGTAATAACATCTTTGTACTCAACAGTCTCATTGACCTACTTTGTGGTCATTAGTTGGGCATTAATAAAATTATCTTATCTATCTTATCTATCTAAGAACAAACACAAGTGTACTTTCTGCCAATCCAACTGTTTAGCCATGAAACCCTACATGCCCAACATGTGAAAAAATTCACAAATGACATGAGACAAATCCCAATGTAAAAACATGCTTTAAATAGAACCATGGGTTAATCTTCCCACTAGGTCCTTAGAAATATAATTTTTATGTTGTTTCGATTACCTACTAAAATCATAAAACTTCTAAACAAATAATTTGGTTCAAATCTAAGTCGCATGAAATGTGGAAACTTGTACAGTTTTTTGAAATGGGAACACTTGGAAATGTGACCCTCCCCAAAATGGGTACGCAGGGGAAACATGGTATCGAAAATGTACAAATATATATATATATATATATATATATATATATAACACATCTTCTTGCAAGAAAATAAGCAAGAAATTAAGAATGATACACATAAATAACATTTTTGAAGGAAACCCATATGTATATTAACCCTCATAGATGATTGCATGATGCAAAATCCTATAGCTTGGTGGTCTTGACTAATGCTAGTCCTTTACCCTCATACATGATAGAATCCAGTGGAAATGCAACAATTCCGCCAATCCTGAAAACTTTTAGGTCTGTTGAATTCTGAATAGGATATGGAAGTTTACTTTCTCCATATGAAGTGTGATGAGGTTAGAACCACTCTCAAACATCCTGAAACAATTAATATTATCATTCCTATCAATATTACCATTGATATTACCATTCATTTTACTTTAATAATTTAATATTACCATTAATTACAATGTCACAAACTCCTCAGAGTTGAATCCCTTATCTGTGTTTTGTCTTAAACGGTTATTTTGACAAACAAAGCGATATTTCCCGATGATTTCCACATCCCTCATTGGCACTTGGGTGGCCTTGGAACTTCTAAAAACTTGCCAAAATGTCACTGAAAATGCTTGAAAAACCTTGGAAATGTCCTTGGCTGTGTTGTACGACATTTCTAGATTTGGAAATGCCATAGAATACAACCAAGGATGTTTCCAACCATACACTGAAATTTTTCTTTCAAACCCTCACAGGAAAAATTTCACAAATCTGAAATAGCAGCAAAAGTACTCAGAAATGGAATTTATCTCTAAATCTGTGCCAACCTCGAAATTTGTGCCTGAAAACTGTTGTACGTCCTGCTGTGTGGATTGCATGGTTTGCTGTACTTTTCTGCCTCGATTTCTGAGCCCACACGTGCCTGCAATTAATGCTGTATGGTCTGCATTTAATGCTACTGTCACTTGGGATTTGAACCCACATGTGTGGCTGCAATAAATGCTTCAGTACAATTGCTATAGGCTGCCTAGGGATGCGTGTTGCTCCTCTCTCTTGGAAATTGCGCCCTTCTTCTCTTGGGAACTCTTCTTGGTCTTCAATCTCCTTCTTTGATGGTGTGTATCATTTGTCCTCTCTCTCTCTTTGTTTTATACTTTAAATTTTGTAACTACATATCTTAACCACCTAATCTAGGGTCGAGATTCATTTACAAAATCAAGGGCCATCATTTAATGCACTCACTTTTAATAATTAATTCACTTTAATTATTAAATAATCACTTAAGTGAGACCCATTCTATAAAGTACAAAACATTATTTTATTTATATAACATTCACATATTACATAAATATACAAAGGACAAAGTCTAAGTCCTCCTCATCACACCCACACCAAAAATATGAGTAAGGACATTCAAAGTTATCATTTTTCAACATTCCCTCTTAACGAGGAAGGTCCACAACACCTTCTCCATCTCTGACTCTTGAAACAACCCCCTCCTGCTTTGGAATCTCTCTCGGATACAAGTGCTCAACACCATACTGGAACTCTGAAGCATGAGACTCGACCTGAGCCTAATACACCTGCTCATCAACACCATCACTAGACTAGCCGCGTCTCTTGCTAGTTCTTTGGAGAGAATCACTCTCCTCATCATAAACATTGACATCAGATGCAACTCTCACCTCATCCTCTGACTCTGACAACCACCCACCTTCTCCTGGACGTACAATGTGCCCTCTCAAAACATAGAGCCTGTTCCTAGGATCTACTAATAGAAGGGTAGCACCAACTGGCTCATCTCTCCGATACAGGAAAACATGACTAGACCTTACCGTCATCCCATCACCTTCATCCTCAAAGTATGATACCGAGAGTTTGCTAACTCTCATCCCAGGAACAAAGAGCACTCCGTGTATCTCCAAGACCTCACCAAGGTGTAGTTGGAACCTGACTATTCCAACCCCTCGTATCACCACTTGTGGACTGTCTATATTTGTCTGAATATAGTGTCCTGGTCCCAACTCCGTGACAATCTGAAAGATATCATAGATTCCATTCATGAGTCTGGCTGCTCCACTATCAACAACCTTGGCATTCTAAAAAACAGAGCTCCCTATACTGGAACCAATAGAGACAAGAGAAAACTCTTGCTCAATCTTTGCTGCATAGTCTTCTACTGTTGCAGACGCTAGCATATCTCTCTCTGTCTTATCTTTATGCTTCTCATGACACTTAGAGGCATAATGTCCCATCTGACCACACTGATAACATCTTACCTAACTGATGTCTTTTTTCTTTTTGTTAGCTTTTATTGCAAGTGCCACGTTCTGCTCCAATTCTTCGCTAACCTTACTACCCTGAGACCCCTCTCAAATGTCCTCCCGAGTAAAGTCATCCAATAGGCTGGACAAATTGGGAAGTCTTTCTCTACCTACAATGCACTTCACAAATACGTCCCACTTCTTGGTGAAAACCTTCAGGGCTATCCTCACTTGTTATGAGTCATGGACAATATCTCCTACAGCTGCCAACTCATCCTTGACTTGCGCCACATGAGTTAAGGAGGCTACATCCTCATCCTTGTTCATCTTGACATTGTGTGGCTTGTCCTTCAATGCCATCTTGCGGTTCTCGTTCTTGGCTTCAAACAATTGATTCAGTGTATCCCACATGTCATTAGTCGTTTTATTTTTTGCTAAATGTGGGATGAGATGGTCTTTCACTCCATCTAGGATCATTCTCTGGGCTTTGGCTTCAAGGGCTTCAAACTCTTCTAGCTCACACTTGTCTGTAGGTTTCGTCATCTTGGTATTATCAAAACTCCATATTTTCCATTCTTTTAATACAACAATAATCTTTACTTTCCATGGGAGGTAGTTGGATACAACATCCAATCTATCCTCATATGATATGCTCATAATTGGAAATCATCTACTATAGATATTAACTGAAAGACAACACAACTTCTTTTAACTGTGAATCACAATCTTGAACCCTACTTTAGTACAACTCTGATACCATGAAGAAAATAATTGACATTAATATGAAAACTTCCATTCACACATTCTGTCAAACACTTGAATATCTAGGATTTTGATTGAACTTTTACTCATAAATTTAAAATAAAAACCACCATTTCAAGATCTTCTCAAACACTGAAGTGTTAATCAAACACATGAGACACAAATATTTTTGGTCAAAAGACCAGGCAAAACCCCTACTCATGGGAAAACCCTAAGAAGAAGATTTTTCATTAAGAAGAGCAGAAATTTCAATACACTGAAATTATTCTTCAAGACCTCCCAGGCAAAATTTCACAAATATAAAATAATAGCAAAATAACTTAGAAACATAATTTATCTCCAAATTTGCGCCAACCTTGAAATTTGTGCCTGAAAACTGTTGTACAGCCTGCTATACGGATTGTACGGTCTTCTGTACTTTTCTATCTTGATTTTTGAGCCCACATGTGCTTGCAATTAATGCTATACGGTGTAAGGATATGGCCTTACATGACTATCATAATAGATAATATATATATTTTTAATAATGAATTGATGATCTTTACAATAAATTTTTGGGGCTTATATATATATATGAAGAGACACCTTTAGACAATGTGTCCTTCTAATGCCGAGTTTTACATAAATAATTAATAATTAAACTAACGAGTAATATAATATACTTCTGTTATATTACAAGTCATCCTGCTCTAAAAAGATTCGTCCACGAATCTTTTGTAAGTGTGCTTCAACTAGCTTCAACTAGAACTCTTGCCGCGGATAATGGTACCATGGTTTAGAAATTCTTGAAATAATTGGTCGCATTTCCATTCAAATCTTTTTATGCATATGATTCTGTAGATAAGCGCATAACAACTCCATGGAGTATTCTTTCGAGCTTCTAATTTGATGGTGTTCTTTTGATCTTCTAATTTGACGTAGATTCTTGATATTTCTGCATGCTTTGAGATGGTTTTCTTATCTGTAGCGGCAACTACTAATACTGTACTTACTTCCTTATTTGACGAGCTTATCTTTAGTTGTTCCCTGATAACCTTTTGATGTTGAGATTCTAGAACATCTTGAGTTGTGGCCATTGGTAGAATGTTCATCTTTTCATTCGTCGCAACATCTTCCGGGTTTCGTTCTTCTACGTTATCATGATTAAGGTCATCTTTGACGCTTTTATTTTCATCATTGCATACGTATACAACTTCAATTCTCTCATAATTGTTGTTAACATTGACTTCATTTTTAACAGTATTTTGTGCTTATCATTACAATCTACGACATCGTCAATTTCTTTACAATTGGTGTTGATATTGTGATTTTCAATATCATCTTGATTTTTTATATCCTTGTCATCTACCTCTTCTGTTTCATCGTCCTTATTATCGTCTTCCTTAACACGTCCTTGTTCTGGAGTTTCACTAGACAATTTTATAGATTGTTCAGTTGGCCTATTAATGTGCCTTACTTCCCTACCTTGTAAGAAGCTGCAGTGAAATTTTGGTAGACGTACATATTTTTTTAACTAAGTATCGTCTTTCGAGGTTTGTACTTAGGGTGTATTTTGTTATCCCTCCCAGAGTCTGGTGGCCTGGATATTTTGTGAGGAGGGATATAAGGAGGCAGTTGGTGTAGCCTCCCTTCCTTTCTGGTTGAAGTAGCAATTTCGAACTCTTCCCTACTTGAATATTTAGGAGTTGTCGTCGTACATTATTCCTCTTTACTTAGGAATTTGGGATTCATAGTTGCTTCTTCTGCTGTGAGTGCATATGCAGTTCCCAACTCTACTTCACCTGAGAACTTGGGAGTTGCAATAGTTTCTTCCTTTATGGTCATAGTCCCTTCTTTTGTCATGAGTGTAGATGTAGTTTCCAGCTCTACTTGACCTGAGAACTCGAGAGTTGCAATAGCTTCTTCCTTTATGGTCGTAGTCCCTTCTTCTGTTGTGAGGGCCGATGCAGTTTCTAGGTCTACTTGATCTGAGAACTCGGAAGTCACAATAGCTTCTTCCTTTATGGTCGTAGTCCCTTCTTTTGTCGTGAGTGCAAATGCAATTCCCATTGTTGATTTTTCTGAGCAGCATTGAGAGCCATTCTCTTAGGAGAATGGAGACACCTGGTTCGGGACCAGGGTGTGGAGTCAACCTAGAGTTGAATGACCATTCTATTGAATGGGGATATTTGGTTCGGGACCATGATATGGAACCAGTCTAGCACTGGGGGACTCAAACTTGAGTTGAGTGATCATTCTGTTGAATGATGACATCTGGTCCGAGACCAGGATGTGTAACCAGTCTAGTACTGGGGACTCAACCTAGAGTTGAGTGGCCATTCTTTTGAATGGAGGCACTTGGTCAATTACCAAGAATCTTTTTAGTCCGGGACTAGGGACTCAGCCCGAGGCTGAGGGCCATTCTCTAGGAGAATGGAGGCGCTTGGTCTGCTACCAAGTATTTGACCTAGTGTCAAATTATGTAGCCTATGGCTGAGGCACCTGGTCTGTGACCAGGAAGACACTATAAGCCCTAGACTGGGTCTAGGCATGTGTGACACTCTGACCCTCGATCAGTGGGCTTTGCGATCTTCTCCAAGGCTTAGCTACCCTTGGTTAAGACACCTTAGTACTCGATCTTAGTGTCACACAGAGTGTGAGATAAAAGCATTAGCAATTCTCTCTGTTTATGATGATGTACTTTGAGTGGGTGTGAAAGACGACCTTGACCACTTGTATTGACCACAGGGCACTTGAAGAAGGCTAAAGCAAAAGTAAAAAATACATAAGAACCCTTAGTACCACTAAGGGGTCAAAGTGAAACTGCAAAAAGACCTTTAGTACCACTAAAGGCAGAAGTCAAAATTAGAAAAGAATAAAATCATAATATTTTGATCTTTTTGATTTTGGTCCACTTACAGGTGACTCAAAGGATATAAAAGACGATCAATCCATTTCATTATTACACACACCTGCTCTCACAGGTGAAGCTGCTCCAACAAAAGATCTCACAGATTTTGGAAGAAGAAAGTTTTTATGATTATGCCCTAGCATGGATAAGTCTAGCTAGGGCATTATCACTTACTAAAGAAAAACCCTAATCTAGGGTTTTATTGTCAAAATTGTAGCAGCTAGGGTTGTTACCCTATGTCCTCTTCTTTCTTCTCATGAGTTCTTTTTCGGGCAGCTACAAGGGTTTACGTGAAGCCCTAATCTTCACGGGCTACCCCTCTCTTTTTTTGGGCAGCGTTAGTGAGTGCTCAACCCTCTTTCTCACCCTCTGGCAGCCCTTAGCAGGCATACCCGCGAGGGGTTTAGCTTGCGGCTAACCCTCGAGAAGACTTAGTAGGCAGACCCGTGAGGGCTTAGCCTGCGGCCAAACCCTCGGGTAGCCTAGCAGGAAGACCCGTGAGGGTTTGTGCCTGTGGGTTGCCTTGGCAGGCAGACCCATGAGGGCTTAGCCTGCGGCCAAACCGTTGGGTAGCCTGGCAGGAAGACCCATGAGGGTTTGTGCCTACGGGTAGCCCTCGGGAAGCCTGCTGGCAATCGACTGGCAGGGTAGTAGGCCGATAGCCACAGGCCTGCCCAACAGGTTCTAGGAAGCAGAACCAGGCAGCAAAACAAGGTTGCGGGAAGCGAGTACAGGGCAGCGGGCAGTAGGAAAACAGGCCAGGCATTAGGGCGAGTGAGCAGCAAGGTACGGGCAGCCGTACAGACAGATTTGAGCAGGCAAAAACAAAGTTTGGGCAGCGTGCTAATTCTAGGTAGGGGAGAGAAAATTAGGGCAACAAGCCCTAATTTGTTAAAAAGCCCTAATTGGGTATTTTTGCTATGTAATTGTGGATGTGGTACAAACTCAGTTAGAGTTTGTGGAATTTCGAAAAAACTCAGTCATCTCATTTACAAGATGAATTACTAATGCTTTGGGGGTTTTTGTCCTTTAAAGGTTTCCCAGTGAAAAATCATGTGTTCAATGTGTTGATGTATTGATGTTGTTTACTATACTTGTCATTTGTTTATGTTAGTTTGCAAATTTTAAAAGTATTCATGCTAATGCTAAAAATTCAACACCCATCTCTACTTGACCTGAGAACTTGGGAGTCGCAATAAGTTCTTCCTTTATGGTCGTAGTCCCTTCTTCTGTTGTGAGGGTCGATGTAGATTCCAGTTCTACTTGATCTAAGAACTCAGAAGTCTCAATAGCTTCTTCCTTTATGGTCCTAGACCCTTCTTCTATCATAGGTGTCGAAGTAGTCTTGGGTTGTACTCGATCAATATCACCTATGCTTCTTCTTGCTTTCCCTTGCTTGAGAATTTAGATGGCGAAAATGTTTCTTCTTCCTTCAACTCACAACATTCATTTATTACATAAATATACAAAGGCCAAAGTCTAAGGCCTCCTCATCGCGCCCACACCAAAAATACAATGTTCCATAGAGTTTTTGGGGCGGGGGAGCGTGGGAGCGGGGAAACACACAAGGCGGACATGTGGAAGCTACCCCAAATTTTAGGGAAATTTTGGGGATACAAGGGGACGTCGAAGTCATAAAAATTAATTTAAAATAAAAAAACTAATAAATCCCAACAGTAACTACTACCATGTAAAAAGTAAAACTAAAAAACTAAATTCATCAATATGGGGTGTACATCTATTAGTTATTAGCATATGAAATTTCAAATTTGTAAATGATACTGAATTATGTTACTATACCCATGTAAAAACTAAAAACTAAATATCATAATTATCATTATGCAATGTATATCTAAATTCAAAATTCAAATTTGTAAAAGATAATACAACAAATGCTAAAGTCTGAAATAGTAAAATAGATACCGAACAATGAACACAAAGAAGTTAGAACTTAGAACAGTGACGACTGCTCCATGTTTAGTTGCATTATGATTATGAAATGGAATTGTGAGAGGATAGCGTTAGTCTAGGATTTAATTTAATTTTCGTTTAATTATGTTTTAATTTTTAAACACTTTTTTAATATTTTAATTTGCATTTATTTTTATTGTGAAAGATGAAAATTTGGGGGGGACGCCTAAAAGCCCCCTCCTAGGGGGAATGCGTTCCGCACTTGGGGAAACGTGGGGAAACACGTTTCCCTGAGTTTCCCCCAAAAGGGGAACGTGGGGAAATGTTTTTCCAAGAGTTTCCCTGTCCCGGAAGCGTGGGGGAGCAAGGTGGTGTGTTCCCCACCCTAGGGTATGCGTCCCCGTGGAACACTGCAAAAATATGAGTGAGGACCTTCAGAGTTATCATTTTTCAACACCTAGAAGTTAGGTCGTGTTGGCCGGATTTTTTGACTTGGCCAACTTAAGGAGATTATGCCCACACAAGTTGCTTAAATCAACTTTCGGTGTGTTGGAAATGACAATCTTGCAGGTTTTGGTCCTGCTACCAACTGAATTTATTCTCTTAAGGAGAACTTAAAAATTCAGTAAAAATTTATCCTAATTTTATTAG
>LPNX010843156.1:467207-481829 GCA_001517045.1 Pseudotsuga menziesii | reverse complement strand
ATTTTAACTAAAAGACTATTTTAAATTTTATCAAACTAATCTAATTCTATTTAACAATTGTTAAGATAAACTAAAATATTAAAATAAACTAAGCTAAGACTTGAAATTAACTAGCTATCCTATCTCAGCTGAGAGTAACTTGGAACACTAAATTAATTATCAATTAATGATTCGAATAAACAAAGAGATAGGCAATAACAATTCAAATGAAAATATTTAAATCATTATCATAAAATCATTTTGTTGAAAATGCACAACAACAGAAAATTAAAATAGGTAACTACTTTTAATTTATTGTGTGATGCCCTATTAATTAATAACTATTATTCAATACTGAATATTTGAATAACAAGCTGATATTTATTCATGAAAACATTGTAGAAAATACAAATGAAATGAAAAATAAATATGAAATGTTTTTATTACCAAATTTCAATTATCAATACAAATATTGATTAGCCAAACTCAATAATATTCTCAATCAAACATCAATATTGTGCAAACAGAGTATAATTTCGGATAATAAATACAATCATATCACAGTACAATTGCATAAAAATATATGGTGAGAAAACAGTATATAGAAATATATATAAAGTTTTCAAAAGAGTAACAAGCAGTGATACCAGTTTGAGAACTCTAGTCACAATCCTCCACGAAGGTAAAACTTCAGTAACGAAATTAAAACCAAACACTGTAATTATATTTCTAATAAGTCTTTTCCTTCAATACTCCATCCACCATCACTACACCGAGCTTACTAGCTTATATGATAAGACTAGTAACTCCTTCTAGTTTCTATGTAACAAACATTCTAAAAATATCCCTTCAGTTTCTAACAACCACTACATAACAAAGACAAAAATTCTATCCCTATTCTGTTGCATCGGATTTCTTCAAAGAAGGCACCTGGCAGATACGTTTTATATTATGAAACAAAAATGTCAATTAAATGATTGGCCTGTATTATCTTCTGCCCAGATGAATTGACCTATGATGTGGCTGTCTTTAATATCCAATTCTTCCAGAAGCACCAGTGAATGCCAATGACGAGCAAAAATAGTCTTCATTCTTTAAAGCATATCAACAATATGTACACCTGTAACAAATATTAATTTCTCATTAAAATCACGATAACAAGAAATAAAAAATAAAATAATACTAGTTGTAAGCATACATGTAAAATCTATGATTTTGCAGCTCTGCTAATTAAAATATTTTATTAGCTGTCAAAATTGAAATCATAATAACTAAATATAGACTAAGTTGTTGCTATCTGTAACTTGATAGCTTTCCTGGCTTCTGATAGCTTGGCCCTGTGTTTCAAGATCTTTTCTTCATGGATTTTTTAGGATAAACTCAAAAATATTTGAGGAATCAATGGCGTGCTCCTTAGAAGAAACTGCTTAAACTTTCTCTTGTCAATTCGTGACCCTTTGAACCAGCGTTCACCAGTCCGAGGTAGCTTCGTAGCTTTCGAAATAAATTCTTCATCTATGACTAGCCGTAAATCACCTATCTGAGCAACATTTCCATCAAAAGACAATGCAAACTGTCTGGTAACTTCCTCATTGTGTTTACTGAAACCCCAAAAGAAGAGTTTCGAATCAATTTTCTCAAATAGGGCAAGAACTTCAGGATCGACTTCTAACATTTCAGGACCAGAAAGCTCAAAATGACTTAAAGGAGCCACCTGTTCAACTATCAGTTCTTTCTGTGACAGAGGATTGAAAGGCATTGTAAAGACTGAAGGAATAGGGATACATGAATACATAGACATGTTATGAACTTTCATGCGATTCTGGAGGAGCTAAGGAGTAACCCTAGACTGGTTTCTACGTGTGAGAACTTCACCATCAAATCACTGCAGGTATTCATCAAACAAATTGATGTGATCTGAAATCATTACAAGATATTCGACATCAAATATTTTCATGAATGTTATATGACTGTTAGATAGGATGGTGTTAATATTAACACATCTGACTAAGATAACTATTACATATTAAAATCCCTATGAACAGATGTTATCAAGCCGACTATTCGTATCTTGTACCATACACATGACTGTCAAACGTTAATAGGCAGGGATTATACGTGGAAGGCAATCGTGCTATTGAACCAGATGATGTGAAGTTGTCATTACAAGCAATGATGTCTCCTAAGGTTTTGTAAATCCAACCAAGTACCAAGATTAACTTTGGATAATAATTTAAATGCTCAAAACCATATTTATGCACGTAATAGATTTAAGGAGAAAATAATATAGTTTTGAATGAACTCATAAAAGCCAAATCATCATATGACCTATTGCAAAGTATGATCGGATGGAAAATTCATTAAAGACACACTAGATCAAAAATCAATTACTATGATTATAACACAATGGACATTTGAAGTGATATATAAAAATAAACTTTAGCTATTTTGAGGAACATATATATATTTTCCACAATTTGTAAAATGACAGTATTAAAAGATAAAGTTTTATGTAAAAGTATATTATTAGGGTTAAAATAAAATATTTCAATTAATTCATCAACCCTAATCATATAAATTACAAAAAACTAATAATGAATACTTTGTCCAAAAGAAATCAATAAAACGAAATTGTAACAAGTTCAAAATGCATTCTCATTTTAATCCAAAGAACTATTTAGCAGACTATAATTTAAATATCTTGAATCAATATATAATTAGATGTATTGATAATAATAAAAATTGATTATATATATAAAATTACAAGATTAACAGCTGCTAATTTATTAAATTTATGAAAGTTTTCCTAAATATCTAATATAACCCTTAACTCTTCTTAAATTGAGAGTACCTTCAGAATCGAAGGCACTCTTATATATTTTTTTGTGATAAATAATAGAAGAGATTTGATCATTTTTATTCAGCAAAGTTGGAAAAATTGAGAGGGTTGTTGTCTGGCAACAAATGGCGACGACCTAGGCGAACCAGTTATCTCTGCTCAAAATAGTATAAACGAAATCTTAAAATCTATTCAAAATAATAAAAAATTCTTAGTCCAAGTAAAAACCATTATCTGATTTATATTCGCAAGTATAATTCAGAAATATCCCATCTCTGTAAATAAAAGTTTTGTTAAAGATAAACTCAAAAATATCCTAATCAAAACAAAGTACTTATAGTAAATATAATCTGCAACATCAGTATAAGATATAGAAATCTACTTCACTGATAAATTTCTAGAATCTGTTCCATGAATATAATAATTTTGTTTTTTAAATTTTTTTATTTATTGAAACAATTATTTTGACCGAAGACTACTATCTAAGCATGATAACCTGATGTGATAGTATCATTCACGAGAACATCCTAGAATAAGCAAGCCGACTCGTGATGAGTCCTCCTATTCTTCAATCAAAGTTATGTTTAACTTTATTGAGTTTGAAATTTTACATTTTATAAAATAAGAGATCATTACCTAGCATGGTAACCAAATGGTAATGTCAGTCATTAATATCACCAGAAAATGAATCAGCTGGCTCATGATGAGACCCCCTATCTCTTGACCTTATGACTAAGAGCCATTATCAGTTACCTAATAATGTCATGCCAATTATATTTATGATCTTGATTGTAAATAACTTTAAAAAAAATGACTGATGATAGAGATCTATAAAGATTTTTTCGAAGTACAAGTTTTGAAAAGGACATTAATTAGCCATCTTAACTATCAAAAGAAAATAGGAAAATGAGGGATAATCTGAACAATATTTACAAATAATGATAGGTTCTTAATAGACTTAAGAAATTTTGATCATTCTAAACCAATTTTTAAAAGACTTAGTCTAATACCATAATTTTAAACTAATGAACAAACTGAGTTTAAACGACATGACTTATTTATTTACACTTGTCCTCTCAACAACGTATGTACATTAGTGACTGATTATCTTGAAACATATATACAGAGATTCGACAATCCTTGATACAAATGATTGATATGTTGATACTTGAATAAGAAAATCGAAAATAAGTTTCAAGAGTATTTACATGGGTTAAATGATATTTGAATGTACATAAGAATCAAGAATTTATCATAATTCTGTTTGATAATCAATTTTATAAAATTTTACGATAATAATATATACAGGAAATTCTTAAAATTTAAATAAAATTATTTACAAATAGGAACTAAAAAAAAAAAAAGCTCATATACAAAATTATATACAAATTTTAGGGTCTGAAAAAGTCAACAATTTTTTATTTTTAAGATCAGTCCATTTACTGGAAATGTTTCGAACTGACCTTTTAGGGTTTGCAAACTAAAAGTGCTTGGACCTATCTTTTCAGCAATAACAAATGGGCCTAACCAAAGTTTTTGAAACTTGGTATGATCTCCTTTCCCCTCATGGACTTTGTCCCATTTTAACACCAAGTCCCCTACCTGGAATTCTCGGTTAGAACTTGAGGATTGATCAAACCAGGACTTAACAATTTGTTGATGTTTTGTAAAATGTTGTTTTGACCTGTCTCTTTCTTCCTCAAGTTTTAATAAAGTGTTACTCTTTTTCTCCATTGCTGGACAATCTTCATCCTGAACAGACTGGGCTAACTGTAATGAAGGTAAAAATAAATTTGGTGGTAAAATAGCCTCAGTTCCATAAACCAGGAAGAAAGGTGAGTTACCTATTGCAGCTTTAGGAGTTACTCTGTCTGCCCAAAGGGCATTAAACAACTCTGTATGCCAATCACGATGATGAGTTGAAATAGTTCTTTTGAGAATTTTCAACAAATTTTTATTTGTTGATTTAGCTAAACCATTTCCATGAGGATGATAATTAGCTGAATATCTTAACCCTTATACCCTTCTCTAAAGCAAATTGAGTTAACTCAACTGATGAAAAATATGAGGCATTATCAAAAACAAGGGAATCTGGAACACCAAATCTCGTTATGATAAATGATTCTAAAAATAAGACAACTTGATTGGTGTTTACAACACTTAAATGTGCAGCCTCTGCCCAACGGGTAAAATAATCAGTTGCAATTATAATGTATTTGTGTTGTATAGAAGAGGGAGGGTTTATTGGTCCTACTATATCAATACCCCATTGCTAAAAAGGCCTTTCTACTGAAACAGGTTGTAAAAGAAAAGCAGGCTTCTTAACTCTACCTATAGCAAGTTGACATTCTTGGCATTTCCTGACAAAAGCATAAGAATCTCTAAATAAAGTAGGCCAATAATAGCCAGCCCTAAGAATCTTATGTGCCGTAGTTTCTCCACCAAAATTACCACCTGCTGGTCCAAAATGTAATTCCTTCAAAATTACTTCTGTTTCATCTTTGTCTAGGCATCGAAGTAAAACACCATCTGAATTTCTCCTAAAAAGAATATTATCAATTAGTAAATAAGGAGCAGTTTTTAGTCTAAGTGCTCTCCTTTTCCTTGGTTCAAGGTAATCAGGAGCAACTCCTGTTTGTAGAAGTGTCCTTAAATCTGTGTACCAAGAATCTTGTGGTGGAGGATAAAAGTAAATTTCCCGAGTTAGTAAGACTTTATCAATAACAACTTCGGAACTACTATTAGGCAGATGAGCTGTTTTAGCAGCAAGTTTATATAATCCTTGATCCTTGACTACCGTTAAATGTTTAATTTCCAAGTCATACTCTTGAAGAATTGTCATCCATGGTGCTCTTTTTTCACCCA
This sequence comes from Pseudotsuga menziesii, assembly GCA_001517045.1. Classification (NCBI taxonomy): domain Eukaryota; kingdom Viridiplantae; phylum Streptophyta; class Pinopsida; order Pinales; family Pinaceae; genus Pseudotsuga; species Pseudotsuga menziesii. The sequence continues at coordinate 476,146 of LPNX010843156.1, read as the reverse complement.
AATCTTTTTGTACTAACAAATCTCTGACTGAAGGGTAAGGAACTATCACTTTCGTTCTAGATTTCAATAAACATGGACGAAAGTGTTTGACAACTTTGAAAATAGCAAAAGCTTGCTTATCAACCTCATGGTAATTAAGTTAAACACCTTTAGAATTTGAGCTCATAAAAGAAATTGGCACTTCACTATTTTGCTGATTTAGCTGAGTTAAAACTACTGCATATGATATGTCAGAAGCGAAAGTATACAATATGAAATCTTTGTTAAAATCTGGGCTCAAAAGACTAGGAGCTTCTGAAATGGCTTCTAAAATTCTCTGAAAAGATTCTTTTTTAGTTTGGCCCCAATTAAAAATAGCATCCTTCATAATCATTTTTTGTAAAGGACGGATGATTTCAGAAAAATTGGGGATAAATCTTCTGACAAAGTTTATTTTACCAAGAAACGATTGCATTGCTTTTTGGCTAGAAGGGTAAGTTATTTTTGAGATAGCTTGGGTTCGTTCAGGATCAATCATGATCCCGTGTTTTGAAACCACACAACCTAATAAAATACCTTCTGAAACAACAAATATTGTTTTCTTTGGATTTAAGGAAACTCCGAATTTCCTACAACGTTCAAATACTTTTCCAAGATGATTAATGTGATCATGTCGACATTTAGAAAACACAGTAACATCATCTAAATAGACAACTACTGAATGATTAATTAACCCTCTAAAAACAATATCCATTGCCCTTTGAAAAGTTGCTCAAGCATTGATTAACCCAAAGAGCGTCTTTCTGTAAGCGTATGTTTCCCATGGAGTTCTAAAAGCTATTTTTAGTTGATCATCTGAGGAAACCAATATTTGGTTGTATCCTGAGAAACCATCAAAAAGTGACAATATCTCAGACCCAGAAACTTTCTGAAGGATTTGTTCCATGGGAGGAACTGGGTAATTATCCTTTTCAGAAGACTTATTAAGATTTCTAAAATCAACACATAGTCGAATATCATCGTTTTTCTTCCTAACTGGAACCAAGTTAGCTACCCACTGAGTATGTCGAATAGGAAAAATAATCCTAGTAGCTAACAGTTTATTTAGTTCTTTCTTAATTGTTGGTTCTAGTGACGGATGATACTTCCTAAGTTTCTGTTGGAAAGGTTTTGATTCTTGTTTTATTGGAATAATATGTTGCATGACTTGTGGATTGAAAGTTTTCAAATTGTCATATGTCCATGCAAAGACATCCTTAAATTCTTTGAATAATTTTATAAATGCTGATTTTTTTGTAGGAGTACAATCTTTTCCTAGATTTACAGTCTGAGGATTCAGTTCTGTTCCTAAATTTATAGTTTCATATTTCATTTGTGAGCTATTGGTTTTACAATTAGGAACAGACCTAAATTTATCTTGAAGATCAAAAAACTTTTTTAATCTCAAAACTGAATTAGGAATCGGTTTTACCTTCTCAAAAGCTTTTTCAACTAAACAAAAATCATTTATTATCGAAAAATCCCGCAGATTTTCATCATGTGTAACTTCATCAATGGCTGAATCTTTAAAAGTATCATCATTTGTTAATAAATTCAGCACCTGCACATCATTATCAAAAACACGCCAATTAAAGATATTATCTGGTATAGAAGGCCTAAAAATTAATTCAACTAAAAAGAAATCAGGGGTGAAATTTTTTGATGGAATCAGTTTTGATGCTACATTTGCTAATAAATCTGCCTCTTGGTTCTGGAATCTTGAAACCGACATTATATTAAATGCATCAAAATGTGAAATGAGATTCCATACCTCTTGTTGATAATTTTGCAAATGTTCAGAAATGCAATGAATAGAATTACGGACTTGCTTGACGATGATTTCAGAATCTCCATATGCAATTAGCACTTTAATATCTAGATCAATCGTTTTCTTCAGACCCTGAATTAGAGCTTCATATTCCATAGTATTGTTTGTACAATTAAATTCAAGCCTACAAGCTATACATGTTTTATTTCCTTTAGGGTCAATTAACAGGCAACCAGCTGCTGCTCCTTTAGACTTTGACCCATCGAAATATAAAGTCCAAGTAGAACTATTTACAACCACTTTACTCTCAATAATATTTACATAATTATGACTATCTACATTATTTACAATTTCTTTGAATGAAGAATCATGAGAAATAATTGTCACATTAAGGATTTCTGATTGTTGTTTATTGTTAGAAAAAGCAGAATTTTCAGATTTAAAATTTTCAAACCCCAGTTCATACATATAAATTCCCCATTATAGAATCTGAAAATAAAACTGGTTCACTAGGATCATGTAATTCTGTCACAGTATGTTTCAAATATTTCTTTGTGTTTATCTTAATTTGATTTGACTTTCCATTCTTAGGTAACCATAAAGTTGACCAATCTGTAGCAAATAATCCATTTAATTGCTGAGACCAATCTCTACTAAAAAACAACCCATACGCGTCAAGAATATCTGCAACCACAATATCTATAATTTGAAAAACTGAAGGGTTACAAGCAATCCTGACTAGAACATCTTTCATCTCTCCTACAACCCTCACATTTGTCCTATCCAATTGCGTAATCTGTGAATCTGATGGAACATACTTTCCATTTAACCTTTTGCATACTGACAAAGGCATTACATTGGAAGATGCTCCAGAAACAATCATGCAATTGTGAACGTTGCCATTAAAAATCTCGAAGGTAAGAAGGAATGGAGGAGTTGTTGATTTTGAATTTTTTCCTATTAACGAAGCTTTATCAGCTACTGACTTTCCTTTATCAGTTGGTGTTAAATCATTATTAGAACTATTAGTAGCTAGATTTTGCTTAGCATTAAGAATTATGGAACTCATGGCATGATTTATAATAGGACTATTAGGCATTGGGTAAATTTGAAGAAGATCATAGATACTAATATTTGCACGTGTTTTCCTTACTTCTTCAATTATATCATATTGTAAATCGAACTTTGGGGCATTTTGAATAGGCTGAGCAGTCCTTACAGGCTAAGTTTGTTTGACAGATTGAGTGTGTTTATTTGGTTGTGAATTATTGTTATCGTTACTTGGGGTAGAACTTGATAATGCTCCAGGAGTATTTGCGAATGTTCTACTACGAGTATTATAGGCATGTTGTCTTGAAGGAGGGCTTTTACCTTCATAATCTTTTACGAGACTATCCTAGAAATGATCGTTTACTTGTTGAGGTTCTTCCAATTCTTCTTCATTTTCAAATTCCTCCTCTTCATTTTCAGCAGCTTCTTGATTTGAGGGAGTTTCGGATAAAGATAAGACTGCTCGAATAGTATTAAAAATTTCTTCATTTACTGCTATATCAGGCGGTGTACTTGTTTTATTATTAGTGTTAGGATTCTGTCTAAACTGATTTCTAAAATATCCTCTAGAAGAGGAAGCTTCAGAATTAATTTTTTTTAATCTTACAACTTCATTAGTTAATGCCCGAATAGCATTCTGCAGCTGTTCTACATCAAATGCCTTATCCTTTTCCGAATTAGGTCTTTCAATCTTCCTACGAGGAAAAGTATCAGCTTTTCCACTTCTATCTAGTTCATAGGACATGGAATCCTTCTCAACTTTAATGGCTTCCTCAAAAGTTTCCATAAGAGTTGTTTTACCAGCTCTCTTAACAAACATCCCAGGATATTTTGGTAAGGCTGAAGTATAATTTTCTATGATAATATCCTCGGGTGGTTGAGAAGCAACAAGAATTTTTTTTTTAACGTAAGAAATCTCTGATTAAAATCTTTAATTCTTTCTTTAGGTTCCATTTTAATCCGAGATAACTCAGGAGCTAAAAGAGCAGGTGTTTTATCCTCTCCAAATTTATTTAAGAAAGCTTTATTGAATTCAGCCCAATTTGTGATTGATCATTGGACTAACGAAAAGTACCAAGTAGATGCTTTCCCTTCAAAAGTTAAAGAGAACAATCGATAAACCACGTCTTCATGCTGAACGTTCATAGTTTGAACAACTGACATGAATTTATCTACATGCACCTCTGCAGGCTCTTTGTTATTTGGATTAAACTTCGGAAGAAGTTTATCTGAATGTTTGGGTAGAGGATGTTGTATACCAGGCATAGCTACAACAGCTGTTCTCAACCCAGGAAGTTGTGGATTGGGTGGAGGATTAGGTGGAGGATTACCTCCTCCTCCTACAGGTATGTTTCCAGCCACAGGGCTTCCTTCAGAATCTGAAGAACTCCCTGAATTAGATGACCTTGGAATTTCGCGTGGTGATTCTGGAGGAGAAGGTGGTTGATCAAAACCGCCTATAGAAGTCAATCTTCTAGCAGTATTTGTTCTAGCAGTTTCTTTATGATGACTTCTAACTTGATAACTTGGAGTGCTATTGGTTTCTACTGAATCTTGAGTAACTATATTCAATTGAGGATTACGTCTTTGTTGTCTAGGGAGACCATAGTCTATTGGAGTTAAACCAAGTTGATGAGCATATGCTCTCGTAAGAATATGACGTGATTCTTCTAAAGTTTGAGTACTCTGTTCAGGTGTGAATGGAGATGTAATGTGATCACACTCAAGGATGGTCCTAACAGTTTCTATGAATGGTGATCTACTAACGTCAGATTGTAATGGAGGTTGTTGACTGGTTGAAGTTTTATCATTAGTTTTACCTACCATTAATCGTTAACATGCCCTCCTTCTAGCGCCATTTGTTGGCCGGATTTTCTGACTTGGCCAACTTAAGGAGATTATGCCCACACAAGTTGCTTAAATAAGCTTCCGGTGTGTTTGAAATGACAAAATCTCGCAGGTTTTGGCCTTGTTACCAACTGAATTTATTGTCTTCAAGGAGAACTTAAAAATTCAGTAAAAATTTATCCTAATTCTATTACTGCTTAAAATAAACCTTAGAGTTAGTTTCCTAAGTCTAAGTTATCCTAAAATGCTTTCTTAAGGAAAGTCTCCAGTTTTAGGGTTTTGTTTTAAATATTTTAACTAAATGACTATTTTAAATTTTATCAAACTAATCTAATTCTATTTAACAACTGTTAAGATAAACTAAAATATTAAATAAACTAAGCTAAGACTTAAAATTAACTAGCTATCCTATCTCAGCTGAGAGCAACTTGGAACACTAAATTAATTATCGATTAATGATTCGAATAAACAAAGAGATAGGCAATAGCAATTCAAATGAAAATATTTAAATCATTATCATAAAATCACTTTGTTGAATATGAACAACAACAGAAAATTAAAATAGGTAACTACTTTTAATTTATTCTGTGATGCCCTATTAATTAATAACTAATATTCAATACTGAATATTTGAATAAAAAAATGATATTTATTCATTAAAACATTGTAGAAAATACAAATGAAATAAAAAATAAATATGAAAGGTTTTTATTACCAAATTTCAATTATCAATACAAATATCGATTAACCAAACTCAATATTATTCTCAATCAAACATCAATATTGTGCAAACAGAGTATAATTTCGGATAATAAATACAATCATATCACAGTACAATTGCATAAAAATATATGGTGAGAAAACAGTGTATAGAAATATATATATATTAAGTTTTCAAAAGAGTAACAAGTAGTGATACCAGTTTGAGAACTCTAGTCACAATCCTCCACGAAGGTAAAACTTCAGTAAAGAAATTAAAACCAGACACTGTTATTATATTTCTAATAAGTCTTTACCTTCAATACTCCATCCACCATCACTACACCGAGCTTACTAGCTTATATAATAAGACTAGTAACTCCTTCCAATTTCTATGTAACAAACATTCTAAAAATATTCCTTCAGTTTCTAACAACCACTACATAATAAAGACAAAATTGAAATCATAATAACTAAATATAGACTAAGTTGTTGCTATCTGTAACTTAATAGCTTTCCTGGCTTCTGACAGCTTGGCCTTGAGTTTCAAGATCTTTTCTTCATGGATTTTTTCATCTTTCTGTAATTTCTCATTAGTTGTAGCTAACAATTTTTTTTCTGCTTTGTATTAGTCTTTCTTGGCTTTCATTTGTTGCCATCGGTCTACCCACATAAGCAATTCATTTTTTTGCTGTTGTAACTCCGTTTTTGACCTGTCACGAGCTTCTTCAGTGTCTTTTAACCGATCAGCCTTATGTTGTTTCGAAAGCTTGATCGACTGCTTCATTGCTTTTAAAGTCTCTGCTGGAGAATCTTCATCATTTAATGGTGAATCAAATCAAGCTTCATGTTTAGACTGTGTTGGTAATGGTGAATTGTCTTTCACGAGTCTCTTAGGAGATACCACCACATCGTTGTGGTTATTACTCTGTTCCTGTTCAAAGTCATTGATTGGGGTTTCAGGAGGAGGAGATTCATCCTCGTTATCACTATTATCTTCAACAACAATGCGTTCACTACTCTGTTCTATGGTTCGTTATCACTATTATCTTCAACAACAATGCGTTCACTACTCTGTTCTATGGTTCTTGGAACCGAAAGACCAATCATACTCCTAGTAAGCCTTCGATTAAACGATTTAGATTTTCTCATGCTCGGTTCAAGACTTTTATTGTCACCTTTCAGATTTTTCCCTTTTACTTCATGCTTCTTTCTCTCCTCCATTACCTTAAAATACAAATCACCTATTGATTTAGCAGAGTGCGTCTGAACGACCATTTTACTTCCCTCTCCCACTTCGTTTTCTCTCTTGGATTGTTCAGGAGGGTTCGAAGTATAAAATTTCTCATTTTCAACTATTAGACAAAGTTTATCCAGCCCCTCATGATCACTTATATGATCAGTCTCTTCTTTTACTTCTCCTTCACAAGGTCTTGTTCGTTTTGCACGAGTCTTAGGTAAGTAGGTAGGCCAAAATTGGGTTAACACGAACTCATTTTCTTTTAAGAATTCATTCCATGTTTTTCCTACTGTAACTAACTGATACTGAACTAACATTTTGATCAGGCCGTGATGGAAAAGACTACGGTCTTGATTACCAATGGTACGCTGAACCATAACAGCCATTTTATGCAAACTATGAAGTAGAAAGTAGGGTAGATTTAATTTCAAACCCTTAAGAGCCATTAAAATTCTCAGATGATATAATTGGGCATTTGAATACCGACCATCACAAGAGTTGTACCTGGAAATAACTTCAAAAGGAGCACGCCATTGATTCCTCAAATATTTTACAGGAAAATTGAACTTAAGGTGTGCATCTTCATTTGACAATGGAAGAAGAAACTGCTTAAACTTTTTCTTGTCAATTCATGACCCTTTGAACCAACGTTCACCAGTCCATGGCAGCTTTGTAGCTTTTGAAATAAATTCTTCATCCATGACTAGCCGTAAATCACCTATCTGAGCAACATTTCCATCAAAAGACAATGCAAAGCATCTGGTAACTTCCTCATTGTGTCTACTGAAACCCCAAAAGAAGAGTTTCCAATCAATTTTCTCAAATAGGGCAAGAACTTCAGGATTGGCTTCTAACATTTCAGGACCAGAAAGCTCAAAACGACTTAAAGGAGCCATCTGTTCAACTATCAGTTCTTTCTGTGACAGAGGATTGAAAGGCGTTGTAAAGACTGAAGGAATAGGGATACGTGAATACATAGACATGTTATGAACTTTCACGCGATTCTGGAGGAGCTAATGAGTAACCCTAGACTGGTTTCTACGCGTGAGAACTTCACCATCAAACCACCGCAGGTATTCATCAAACAACTTGATGTGATCTGAAATCATTACAAGATATTCGACGTCAAATATTTTCATGAATGTTATATGACCGTCAGATAGGATGGTGTTAATATTAACACATCTGACTAAGATAATTATTACATATTAAAATCCCTATGAACAGATGTTATCAAACCGACTATTTGTATCTTGTACCATACACACGACTGTTAAACGTTAATAGGCAAGGATTATACGTGGAAGGCAATCGTGCTATTGAACCAGATGATGTGAAGTTGTCATTACAAGCAATGATGTCTCCTAAGGTTTCGTAAATCCAACCAAGTACCAAGATTAACTTTGGATAATAATTTAAATGCTCAAAACCATATTTATGCATGTAATAGATTCAAGGAGAAAATAAAATAGTTTTGAATGAACTCATAAAATCCAAATCATCATATGACCTATTGCAAAGTATGATCGCATGGAAAATTCATTAAAGACTAACACTAGATCAAAAATCAATTACTATGATTATAACACAATGGACATTCGGAATGATATATAAAAATAAACTATAGCTATTTTGAGAAACATATATATATTTTCCACAATTTGTAAAATGACATAGTATTAAAAGATAAAGTTTTATGTAAAAATATATTACTAGGGTTAAAATAAAATATTTCAATTAATTCATCAACCCTAATCATATAAATTACAAAAAACTAATAATGAATACTTTGTCCAAAAGAAATCAATAAAACCAAATTGTAACAAGTTCAAAATGCATTTTCATTTTAATCCAAAGAACTATTTAGCAGACTATAATTTAAATATCTTGGATCAATATATAATCAGATGTATTGATAATAATAAAAATTGATTATATACATAAAATTACAAGATTAATAGCTGCTAATTTATTAAATTTATGAAAGTGTTTCTTAAATTTCTAATATAACCGTTAACTCTTCTTAAATTGAGAGTACCTTCATAATCGAAGATTCTGAAGGCACTCTTATATAATTTTTTGTGATAAATAATAGAAGAGAATTGATCATTTTTATTCAGCAAAGCAGAAAAAATTAAGAGGGTTGTTGCCTGCCAACAGGTCGAAACTATCAACCCCTTCAAATCACCCCAAATTCAGACCATAAGCTTATAGCTAATCTTCCCAACGGGTATCTAAATATACTGTCATCTGATGCGTGTAAAAAACTGCTATAAATAGAAAGCTAGAAGCATGAACTAAACACTGTTGAAAAAT
>LPNX010843156.1:437791-452242 GCA_001517045.1 Pseudotsuga menziesii | reverse complement strand
GTGAAAAACTCAGAAATTATCAGTCGTTTATTCAACAACCAATAATAACCAAGGGAAAAAACACCCTGGGCTGATCGGATTGATAAATAAAGTCTAAGAGATCGAGTCTTTTACAAACACTATCATGCTAGAACATCTATTACAATTCCCCCATGGGGTATGAACATGTGATACAGTACAACAAACACTTTCCAGAAGTATTTCCAAAGGTCTTCTGAAGTCTGAACAAGTTATCGTTGTCCGGTTCACCAGGCTCACTTGATAAAAAACCACTAAGTACAACTTAGGTGGTAACAGGAACAACTTCCCACACATCATTCTTCATGATTGAACTGCACTCTTCAATCATGACATCAAGCCATACCTGTTGACTTGTTGCTTCTTTGTATGATGGAGGTTATGTACTGTCAAGCTGACTCATAAAGCCTGAGTACTTCTGTGGTCTTTCTCTGAAAGTCCCGGGAGAAGCTTTAAGCTTCTTGCTTTCTTGGTACCAATCTGATGTCCTTTTGTAAGGAAGAACTTCAAGTAGTTCTTTTGATGGATTGTCAGTGTCATCTGGAATTTGATCCTCAAATTCCTCTTCCTCCCACTGAGTTTCTGAATATGGAAACTCTAGTGGAGGTACTTCATCTTCTTTTGAAAGCTCTTGTGTTTGATACACAACTTTTGCATGGAAGACCACATCTTTGCTGACTATGTTCTGTAAGCCTGGAAGTGTTGTGTAGTGAAGGTGTTCAAATCTTCTATGCCACAGCTCACATGGATCAACTGCATGGGTGGGATCCTCAGAAACCTTGTAAAGGCCTCCCGCTTGAGCCCCAATCTGTACTGCCGAGCTTAGGTCTTCATCCTTTGCCCATAGAAGGACTTTCATGTCCATAAAGAGGACTCTGAAGCCAGGAACAGATAAAGATTCTTCTTTTAACCAGGAACATAAAGGACATCATCAATATGAAGAACCATACCCGAGTCAAGTTGAAGTGAAGTTGAGCCAACTCCTTCAATCCTGTAAGTAGAGTCATCTCCAAGTTCTACTTGAGTGGTGAACTTCTTCTTTCTGTAATTAGTGAGAACTCCACTGTTGCCTATCATGTGCCTGGAGGCACCACTGTCCACCAACCAAGAAGTGGAACAATTTGAGAAAGAACCAGTTAGAGAATAAATCAAGTAGTACTCTCTTCTAGGCTCTTCATCCTTGTTAGCCTTGGTTTTCTTCTTATTCTTCTTTTGTTCGTCATCTTCTTCTTCTTTTGCTTCTGCAATAGATGCTTGAAACCTTTGCTTGGGTTTCTTCTTGTTCTTCCTGCAGTCTCTAGCAAAATGTCCAAACTTGTGATAATTATAACATTCCACTTTAGAGATGTCAGAAAACTTACCCTGAGGTTTCTTTCCTTCTTTTGTTGAAGGAAAGGCTTCTTGAATTTCTTTGTCTTTGCTGCAGATGCAAGGTTGTCCTCCTTGATTACCATGCCAGAGTTCCTTCCTTCTTCTTCTATGCAATCATTCCAAAGCCTTTCGAAGTTCGGTTGATTCTCTCGTCCACAGATGGATGCCATGAAGGTTTCCCAAGAGCTTGGGAGACCATCAACCACTGTTTGCACAAGGTCATCATCATCAACAGTAATACCAATAGCAATGAGTTGATCTCTTATCCGTGCAATCTTTGTGAAGAAGGAACCAACGCTTCCATCTTTGTTCAGCTTCAAAGTTCGTAGCCTCTTCTTCAAGACTCTCTTCTCACTGGAAGCTTTCTTTTCATATTGGTTGACTAAAGTATCATAACATTCTTTAGCAGTATTCAAAGATGTGATGTTGGGCATCAATGACTCTTTGATAGATTCATAGATGATTATTCTAGCCTTACCTTGCTTCCTCTTCTAAGTAAGTCTACCAGCGTTTGTTGCTGGCTCTTCTGTGACATTAAGAACAATGTCATCTAAGTCATTCTCATCTAGAGTGGCTGTCAATCTGGCTTTCCAGGAGTTGAAGTTTGCTGAACCATAGAGCTTCTCTTCCGGTTTGAAACCATTGGTGGCCATCTGTGCCACTTAGTCAAATGTTAGATCTGCAAATCTTATCCCAAGATCTAGTGAAAAACAACAGCAGTGTCCCTTTATTGTGTTTTCACATGTTAAGCTCTGATACCATGTTGAATTTAGCATTAGCATAAATACTTAAAAAATTGCAGATCAACTTAAATAACAAATGACAAGTGCAGTTAAAACACATTCATCACATCAGCACAATAGACACAAGAGTTTTTCATTGGGGAAACCTTCTGTTGTCCGCCAATTGCACACCAGCAACAGAAATCTTCCTAAAACTGTCTCCTCACTTAGGAAAGTGGGAGAGGTGTGACCTTGGGGGCAAGCACAGAGCCAGGTACTTTCACCTACTCCTAGCTCCTCCGTTTAGGCTAACTCCTACTGAAGCCAAGGGGGGTATTCCCTAACAAAGAGTTTTCTAAGGCTCAATGTGGTTAAAGTGTTTTAATTGATTACGGATGCGGATGGGTGTTGTTTATAAGTTATTGTGATTAGAGGTGTTTATTTATTATGAGTATGACACATAAATCAAAAGCAATCCATGTTGCTAGCAAGAGATTAAAAGATAAGAATGATTCCAGACTTAGTTAATTATGCATTCACAGATAGAAATTATAACAGGCCACAGACAATTGATCAAAATAAAATAATCATGCAGATTAAAAAGGACCAGTGCCTTACGGAGTCAAAATACTAAAATGCGTAAAGAATTAAATAACAAGTCTAGAAACCAAATTAGTGAATATTAGGTTGTGCAAGTGTTCTTGGTAGATTTTAAGAATTTTAAGTGCTCTTGATTAGGGTGTCAACGAAGGTTTGTCAAAAAACTCGGGAGAATATTCCAAGTTCAATCCATTGAAGACATGTCGGGCCCGCTTAGTATCCCAGGCTGGTATCGCAGAGATTGACCAGCTAGCTGAGAGGCTTTAGACAGTGGGGGTTCCTGGCGCCTCTACTAAGAAGTACTTTAAAAAATTCCTCACAACACCGGTGCGTTGGTTACATGGTTTAAATTTTATCAAGTTTTTTTTGCAAGATTAGAGATCCAGTGCCGTTTCTGGGTACTCCGATTTTGAGGTCGGTCAGAGCATACTTAGGCAAGGAGAGAACGAAGTTAATTAATTAGGGGGTGTGTGTTGCAAATTTTATTAAGTTAATTGATTAAGACTCTCCGACAGAGAGCGCTCTTGACCCCGTCTTATGACAGTGGTTCAAAAGACTTAGCTAATCTAAGATGCCTAATGTAGGGGTATGCAGTTCTAAGTATGCTCTCCGATAGAGAGTGTTCTTGACTTGTGTTACTGCAAGTTCAAGAGACTTAATTAATTTGTTAAACCTTAAAGAAAATGGAAACATAAAGATCAAAACCACCCAAGAGTCTCTTTCAGGCTTTTTAGGGCCCTAATTGGGAAAGCAAGGGGGTAAGCAAAACTCTATCAAGAAAGTAAAGAAGTAATGCATTAACCAAGTAAATAATCAGAAAGACATTTTACTTCAATTTTCAAGGATGATAAACTAATCAACAACTAATCAAACAAAATTTTCTTTTCTGATAATTTTATGCAAGCAAATGAAACCAAGCTTAATCTAGCATGAGAACATATTGCATAAGAGGAAACTAGCAAGAATATACTAATGTAATCAAATCTAACTAAGCTTTTTATCAAATTAAAACTGATTACTCTATTCTACTTTCACCATCTATTTATTTTGCAGGTATAAAGCAAATTGAAAGAAAATGAAATATGGACAATGGCGATACAGGCTTCTCCCAAATGGGGGAAGTGGGGTGTGGGAGCCTTTATCCGACTTGCTTTTTTATTAATTCTTTATAATGCCTTTCTTTTGATGCTTTTTGCCTCTTTTTCTATCCTTGGAAGGCTTCCGGATTGAGCTGAGAAAGGGGAATGAAGAAAGGGGGATAATGAGTCTTTTTAAAGCCTTGAATCTTCAATTTTTTGCCAGCACTTCCGCTGTACCTGTCACAAAAATTAAAAATCAGCAAGTTAACAATACTAAAAAGTGATAGGAAAGACAATGCAGACAAAATTTCTTTTGGAAAATATTTTTGTACTTAGAAAATTTTTGAAAATTTTGCATGGAAAGTATAAACTTCTTCCTAGATCTAATGAATAATACTAGATCTAACAAAGCTTAAGGAAGACAAATCTAAATATAAGCAATGAAAGAGTGGATCTACTTCTTAAGCAATGCAAAACAAAAATGAAAGGGCAAAGAAGAAGGGGTTTTTGTGGATGGAACACGAGCGGAAGAGAAGTTTCCAGCTTTCTTTTGTAAGAGAAGAATACGATTTGTGTAGGTCCTGCAATCACAAAGTGTTAAACAAAGGGGCTGCTTGAAGCTTAGGCTAGATGTAGCTGAACTCACACCCTTCTTCAACCTGTGAAGCCTAATAACACCAAAACCCAAACACAAAGTGAGATCAAATCATATGAAAGTATGCTAAGAGAATTAAATTAGGATCAACACTACGTATTACTAACTACTCATGTTCATCAAGATTCTAATTTACTTTGCATAAATAATCAACTTGAAACATCAAATGAGTACTCTACCGTGCCAACAGTGGCCCTCTTGAGCTTTAACAAAATAAAAATGATTTCATTCAAAGTTTTTAAAAGCAAAGGGTTAGAAACAATGTCACCTCAACCATGTAATGTATACCACATGCAAAGAGCTCATAGACCTCCAAAGTCGAAATTCTTATTAAAAATTCAAAGCAAAGGCTGATACAATTTCTACAGAGTAACTCTGCCACAAAAGTTCCACCCTAATAGAGCTCAAAGAGCCTCTATTTATACAAAGAGAGAAGGCTAAAACCCTAAAACCAAACTAAGAGTAACACCGGAGTAATTGCATGAGCTCGACATGATCATTTGGAGTTGAACTGAGCTGCAACTGAGTTGTAACTGAGTGCTGGAGTAATGTGGGGAGGTGAGGTGGCTCATCCTCCCTCGTAATGATCACCCAACCAATAGATAACCCACACTTCAACCAAAAACGGATTTGACCAAAGAGGGCAAATTTCTGACTAATCGTTCAACTGCTACACTTCGATACTTGATCTGAAACTGACCGATATTGATTGGAATCATCATAAATGCTCCATGCCATGTCATTTACCCTTTTATTTTATTCAATTTGGTTAATTTTGCAGAGTTTTTGATTTTCTCCAAAATATTCATTTTAAATATTTTAATTAATAATTTCTCCGTAAATGACTTTTTTGAGAAATTATTAATTATGAGGCCAAATGAACTTCTAAAACTTGGAGATAGCTGGCCGATTGATCATGAATGATTTTTGGCTTAAGGTTAGAGGCTGCAATCATTGAATTCGGGTTCCGGATGACTAACTTATTACAAATTGAATTTTTCCATTTAAATTATGGAAAAATTTAATTACAAACTTAGAAAAAAAATAAAAAATAAAAATTTTGACGCGTCCGGTAAAATTTTTTCAGAATTTTTTCTGAGGATCCTAATGACTTAGGACATGACCGTAGTCTATTCTAACAATGTCTAGTAGGTTTATATATACTCAGTTGGGCACTAATAACCCCCCAAGGCCCATAATTCAAAATCGGGCATTCCAGCTTTGGAGGAAGCGGGAGAAAACCTCGTCAATTATACTCGGCTATAGGCAAAGCATAATGGTCAAGGGCAAAAAACTCCCTGAAATACCTTAGTTGAAATTCTACGTTTTAGGAGACCAAACCACTCAAAACACCCTACTAGCACATTTTATTACAAACCCCGCGGGGCCACGGTCATAATTATTCAAACAAAAAACCGACTAGCCAAAACTGGCTAGACACAAAGGTGGATCATCTGATACACTGGAATCAAACATTGGTCATGTTTGTCAACTGGCGGCTCCTCAGGTAATCCAACTATGGTACAAATAAGTGGATAACACCTTCAAAGGACGAAACCCCGAAAAAGCATTAGTGGCTCGTCTTGTAATTGAGATGACTTAAATTCTTCAAGAATTCCTCAAAAACCAATGAGGTCAACCACAGTATCAGAAGATCAAAATTTTCCAATTTTACATCAAAATGCCCAATTAGGGCTTTTCTGAAAAATAGGGCTTATGCCCTTGTTGCCGTCTAATACACACTTTATGACACAGGGAAGTTAATAACTTGTTATGTGTGTCCTTGGGGGCAAGTGAGAGCTGAGGACCACTGTCACGACAGTCCACAACTCCTCCGTTTGGGCAAGATCCTAATAGAGTCAAGGGGGGTACTCCCTACAAAATACTAAGTTCCTAAGTTTATTAACAATTTAGTTAATGGGATCTTTACTAAGGTGTGTAGGCCAAGTTTTTGCACCATCTGAGAGATGACAAGGAGCTAATACAAAATGCAAAATTTCACTTTCAATGATAGTCAAACCCTTTAGATTAACAAACCGGTGCCTATAAATGAAATGGAGTCAAGACAAATCCAACTTTCAGATGAAATGCAGATCTAGATTAATTAATCCACAGTTTAAGTGTTTTATAACCGAATGAGATTACAAATGAAATAAGTTGAACACTATGGACAATATGCACAGAAATGAATGATTAGTTAAACAGTTAAAGCAATGATAGTCAGTTCAGCAGTATAAACAAATGAACATATGAATAATGTCTATCAATTGCATGGTATAAACAATATCCACAAACTATGAACATGTTATTAGTGGAATAAACAATTTGAGTGAAAATACCACAGTGAGATAAATAAATGCTGTGAAATAATTACAGTAGTTAAACCATTCAACACATGAGATTGCAAAAGCTGAAACAACCAATGTTACAAATATCGTGTCGGCGAATATATCGCCGAGGGTCCAAAAATAAATTATCGGATTTATCGGCTAAAATGTCGGCAAACATCGGTAATATAACGGCAACTTAAAAAAAATACAAAAATATTCATTTTTTTCAATTTTCTAAACATCCAAAGCAACAAGAATATCAACTAAACACATTGCTATATGAATATGGAAAGAAAAGCCATATATAAGATGTATAAAACGTATAAGAGGTCTAGTGATACATCACACATAACAAATGAATTGAATTAAATTTTTTATTTAACTTTTGAAGAATATAATTTGTTAATTAAATTATTAAATTTTAATCATTGATGTTCTAGAATCTATATTAATTTTTAAATAAAATTTAAAATTTGAAATTAATATATAATATATTAATATTTAACACTATAATATAATAAAATATAACACTATATATTAAAATTTAATATATTAACACTATGCATGTTATATATATATTTAATTTAAAATATAAAATTAAATTTAATATATTAACACTATGGATGTTATATATTATATATAATATATAATATACCACTAATACTAACCAAAATGTATGTGACAATTTAAAAAATAAATAAAATACCTACTAAAATATGATCATTTGTTATATAAATGTGGCGACATATAGCGACGGTGGGTTTATCTTTTCCCGCGCTGTTAACGATGAAGGGAAAGCAGATCTACATTTTAATTATTTAATGCTTAGATTAATTTTATAACCAAAAGAAAGGAATTTACACAGGAGCTACGTCTCTTTCATCGTTTTGTTTAATAATAATAAGCCCGCCCAATGTCCGGAGGGTTAATTTAAAATTTAACTACATAATTCACTAACCAAATAACAGCAATATAAAGTTCGCCATTTATTTACTTACGAGCATCGCCAACGTCTAAATTTCTCACAATATATATAAACTGAAATTAAGTTTTTTATTTTAAATAAATTGAAATGAAATTAAAACTTATAAAAAACGTAAAGCAAACATATATAATATATACTATATTATATATACACTTACAAGCTTAGCCGACTAATACCTACAGTCTGCCGGCGCATACCCACGGGCCACACAGTCCACGAGTGGCACTTACAGGCTTACCCGACTAATACCCACAGTCTGCCGGCGCATACCCACGGGCCACAGTCCACGAGTGGCAAATTGCCAAAGCCAAACACAAATTTTAGTTGCAGTAAGTCGCGTTCTACTCAATAAAGCAGTTGGCAGCTTGGTCGCGTTCTCCTCCTCCACGAACTGGTACTCTCTGCGTTTTACCTTCTCCCAGCTGGCAGCGTTTTACTCTAGCTCTCCGCCAAACCAATCCACTGCTGAAAGATACCGGCGCTGAAAAGATGAAAAATGCCAAAAACAGGCACATAAAAATCATCCCGACGGAATATATCGGGCGATTTTTAACGATAATATCGCCAAGGTTGGAACATCGCGATATATCGCGATGTTGGCAATAAATCGCCGATATTTGTAACACTGGAAATAACTACTTGAAAAGTAAAAATGAAATCTATGCTGTGAAATGCTTTGTAGTAAGTTGTAACCTGTTTGTAGGACGTTTTGCAGTGTCTCTTGGTTTATTTTAATAAATTTTAAGGGTGTCTTAATCTTGATTTAAATCTTAGAACCAGGGATGTGACTACCCCTACCACATATCCTCCAAAGCCAAAGAGGGAATGCTGCTGTGCTCAAAACAGTGGAAAGAAGTCCACCTGTAGCTTGCAGGTCAAACCCTGATGCCCCGACGCTCAACAAGAGGGACGTAAAAATGCCTAGAGACCCCGCACGGTCTTCTACCCCTTCTAGCCTCCGAGGTCACCGTTTTTAGTTAGCGACAGACAATATACGGTGGATGCCTATTACTAAGAGCTTATCCAACCCCCTTTCGTTTCTCGGAATACTCTGAAGAGTGATGACCAAGTAGAGGAGGAGGGGCTAAACAACTGTTGGTTTATTTTAGGGGGTTTATTTTAAATCCCGTTAATGCTGATAATGTGCAAAGTTTATTTTAAAACAATCAACAAGGTCAACCAAGTGGTATCCCTTATGGGAGGTGCAGGTACTTGAACCCTGGACCTTGAAAGTAAATGTGTATAAATTGTGAAATCAAAAGATTGTAGCATAAATAACGGTTATCTAATTAAGTCCTAAACCCCCTAACCCTTCTGCTTTTCATACCCAACCTGAGTTCCCTGAAGGGAGATAATAGGAAGGGACAGAGGATACACGCTGGATTTAAGGTTGTATATTACTCTCTTTGCAGTAAAAACAAAGCAGGAAATAAATCTAAAGCTAAGTGCTTGAAATGAAATGAAATAACTTGAAACTAAACTAAACCAACTATGCCAACCACACAACAATCTCTTCAAAAGAGAAAGGTGGGTAAAAATGAAAAATCTAGATCTACTTGCAAGAAAAACAAACTAGCAACTAGTGAGCTACTCTACCTCTAATCTAATCTACTTATAATAGATTTACAAAGCTTTTGAAATGATTTGAGAATACCCCAAGAGAACTTCTCTTTGAGGTTTACAAAATACCAGAAAAAAAGAGTAGAGAGAAATGGGGGTTTGGACCCCCTTTTGAATCGGATGGTTCTTGAGGCTTTTCTAGACCAAAACGGGCAGCACTTCCTTTCCTTTTGTGTAAAACCTGCAATTAAACAGCGAGGTATGTTTGCTAGAAATCACAGTAAACACTAAAGAAAACTTATTATAAAAGTTAGTTCAAAAATCCCCAAAAAAGGGCAAAAATCCGAGTGTAAAATTACTTGAAATGAGAAGTTTAGAGCACTGAAAAATGAGTTTCTAGCCACCTAAATGATGTTAAAACAGTAGATCTGAAGTATTCAACTAATATATTAAGGGTTAGGGCCTTACAACAAAGGTTTTTATCACTATACAATGATAAAAACTAAGTTTTAAAACCCTTGTCAACACATGTGCGAAAATGGAAAACAACCAAATAATCCTTGGAGAAAGATGCTCCTTTGTTTTAGATCCCTGCAAATAAACTAATGAGAGTTGCAAAATGTAAACAAAGAGGTGAGTACCCAATAAATCTACCAAAATACTTTGATAAATCTTATTAAAAAATCACAAATGGAAGCAAAAATACTTCTACTTACAAATCTCTCCACAAAATACTTTGTGGAGAGCTATCTAAGCTAATACAAATGCAAATCAAATAAATACACATGCAAGTTACCTCACCAAAGGATGCATGAAATGTAGAAGAGAGCCACCAAGGATTCCTCCAAAGATTACTAGTATTAAGCCCAACTAGGGTAACAACATTACAATAGCCAAAGAAAACTTGAGAGAGAAGAATAGAGAAGAGAGGGTGTTTTGGCAGCATAACCATGCTCAAAAAAATGATTGAATAATGAGGGAGGGGAGACCATCTTTTATAGTTGAAAAGATCCCTAACCCACTCCTAAATCAAGGGTCCAAAACATAGATCTAAATTTTAGCTCTCCTCTACCCTTACATCTAGGTTTGTTGACTTTGCAAGCCATTCACCAATCATAAGCAAGGGGGCCTCCTTTGACTCAAATTTTGATTTTTTGTTTTTTTATTCTTATCTTTTTTTTTTAATCTTTTATTTTATCTTTTATTAAGACAAAAGAGGCGCCCCACTTAGGAGATCTTCAAAAATTTATTTTTACCATGGGATGGGTTTATTACCATGGCCTTATTTGATTTTTTCTTCAAAATCAAATAATCTATTCTTTCACCCTAGGAAATTAAATTAATTTCCTAGGAAAAAATACCTTGTCTTAACCAAAATTGGTCTAACTTTCTAATCCCTTGTCAAAATGACATGGGACTTGAACTAATGGCTTAGGGGGTTTCATAGCATTTCATTTGCATTCATAGCCCCTATTACAAAATGCCAAGGTTCAAGAGATTACATTATTACATCAAAACTTAATTAATTAACTACCAAATGGTAAAGTTAATTAATTAGGAAAAAATAAAAAAATTAAAATTAAAATCCTAACGAAATTCCGCAAGATTACAAGATATGGCTAGCATGGTCATGGACAACAACTTGAAACCTTAGCCACCGCATGGGCTTGATTATCAGAACGCCAATTCACCACTTTGGAGGATTGGTGAGTGAAAAACCCAACCAATTAAAATTGTTAATTAACAAAATTAACTAGAAGAGGAAAAAACACTTGGTGAAGAGGACTTCCCTGATAATAAAGTCCATGGTGACATCCTTAGAGGAATGACCCATGCTGACATATAAAGTTACATTCATTATCCCACGCAGGGGAGCAAACATTTCGTGTACAAAAGGGGTAGAATTTCCCTGTTGAGTGAAAAATCCCTAGGATTTTTCCATGGTACAAATTGTACAATATGTACATCTGCAATGTACACGACGTTGCCACCTAGTCGATATAGGTGGGCAACAACCCTTTTTCTCTCTCTTGCCCCAGTAAATTGCAGATTGCCCAAAAATCACAGATCTGCCTGAAACTCATATTCTGCCCGAAAATCACAGATTTGCCCAAAAATCATAGATCTGCTCGAAACTCAGACTGCCCAAAAATCACAGATCTACCCGAAACTCAGATTCTGCTCGAAAATCACAGATCTGCTCGAAAATGGAAGGAAGACTACCCATAAAGAAGGTGGTTGCTCGTATCTGAATTGTGTCTGCCCGAATCTAGAGAATGGTTGCCCGGATCTAAAGATCTGAAGGTGGCTGCCCTAGATCTGAACTTGGCTGCCCATATCTGAAGATGGTTGCTCAGATCTGAAAATCTAAAGGTGGTTGCCCTAGATCTAAACTTGGCTACCTAGATCTGAAGATGGTTTCCCTAGATTTGAAGGTGGTTGCCCTAGATCTAAACTTGGCTACCCAGATTTGAAGATGGTTGCCCTAGATCTGAATGTGGTTGCCCGAATCTGGAGAATGGTTCCCCGGATTTGAAGATATGAAGGTGGTTGCCGTAGATCTGAACTTGGTTGTTCAGATCTGAAGATGGCTGCCCTAGATCTGAACTTGGTTGCCCGGATGTGGAGAATTGTTGCCCGGATCTGAAGTTCTGAAGGTGGTTGCGCTAAATCTGAACTTGGCATCCCAGATCTGAAGATGGTTGCCCTAGATCTGAACTTGGCTGAAGATGAGGGTTTGGTAAGACCCTTAAGAAAGAAAAGATAAGAAACCCTAACTTAGGGTTTGTCTTCAATGGAGGATGATGATGCCCTAGCTAGACTCATCCATGCTAGGGCACAATCACATAATCTTCTTTCTTCAAGCTTGAGAAGTTGTACCTGTGAGAGCAAGTGTGTGTAATAATGAATTGACTTGATCTTCTTTTATAGCCTTTAGTCACCTGTAAGTGGACCAAAATTAGAAAAGATAAAATAATAATATTTTATTCTTTTTCTAATTTCACTTTTACCTTCTTACCAAAAAGGTCTTTTAAGTATTTTTGACTTTTGCCAAAAGTCCTTATTTATCTTTGACTTTCACCTATGGTCCAAAAGTCCTTGTGTATTTTTGACTTTTGACTTTAGCCTTTTTCCAAGTGCCCCTGTGGTCATTACCTGTGGTCTTTTTGATTCCAAAAGTACATCATCATAAACCAAGAGAGTTCCTAATGCTTTTATCTCGCACTCTGTGTGACACCTAGATCTGGTACTAGGGTAACTTAAACAAGGGTAGCTAATCCTTGGAGAAGTACACAAAGCCGATAGATCAAGGGTCAGAGTGTCCCACATGCCTAGACCCAGTCTAGGGCTTACAGTGCCTTCCTGGTAATAGACCAGGTGCCTCCATTCTCCAAGAAAATGGCTACTCAGAACTAAGCTGAGTCTACCAGTACTAGACTGGTCCACATTGTGGTCTCGGACCAGATGTCTACTATTAAACAAAATTGTCACTCAACACTGGGTTGAGTCTACCTAGGGCAAAGATGGGTTTATATCATGGTCCTAGACCAGATATCTACCATTCAATAGAATGGTCACTCAACACTTGGTTGAGTCTTCACCTTGGTCCCAGACCAGGTGGCCACATTCTTCTAAGAGAATGGCTCTTGATGCTGCTCAGAAAAATCAACACTCCCTCTCAGCGAGAGAGGCATTCTCTGCCATACCAAGCTTGTCACGAAAGTACATGAACTTTAATGCTGACAGTGGCTTGGTCAAAATATCTGCAATTTGTTCATCCGTACGAATGTACTGCAACTTCAGAGCACATCTTTGCACTGGGTCTTTGATGAAGTGATACCTCATTTCAATGTGTTTCGATCTATCATGAAACACTGGGCTCTCCAAAAGCTTTATGCAACTATGATTATCGCATTGGATGATCGTTGAGTCAAGCTTTCCCTTGAACAGATCAGATATCAGTTTTCTGAGTCAAACTGCTTCCTTGCAGGTATCACTTGCAGCAATATACTCTGCCTCAGCTGTACTTTGAGCTATGGAATCCTACTACCTAGTTGCCCAAGAGATCATTGCTGATCCCATACTTAAGCAATAACCAGAGGTACTTTTCCAGTCAACTGCACTGCCAGCCCAATCTGAATCAGTATATCCAGATAACATTACTCCATTGCTGGAAGTAACCCTGAGCCCATAAGTGTTGGACATGCAGTGATTCAAAGCCTTCTCTGTGTCTGGTCTCATATTCATGAGGTGCATCCAAGATCCAACAAGCTATCATACAGAGTAGACTCTGTACTCTGCGAACTAGTAGCCGAGTCACCCAACTTTGTTAAGTTGATGGTCATGGGTATGCCCTAAGTCACCGCAATCGCCGATTTTCAAGGTTGAAAATCGAAATTGGCCGAATTTTATGGGAAAACGAATTTAAAGGTCAAGTTCGCCGAATTTCATCCTTTCCATTTAGCACCAGATAGATAGTCGCGCGAAACTTCATAGCCGCTCCAGCATTCGCTAATCGCCTGACACTCTGAGAAAAATAAAAAAACGCAGGTGCTTGTGCTTCGCTTGACGCCTAGGACTGGAACTGCGGCAGAGCTTGCCGTCAACGGTCATGATCTCTCTCCAGTCGCAGCAATTGAAAGCCGAACTGGAAACCTTTAAATTGTTCGATGGTTCCTTCCAAATTGGTCCGTGGACCTGTGGCAAACTAATTTTGACAGTCTTTTTTTAAATTCAAGATATTGTGCTTCTCTATTTTATCAAGAAATTTGCCTGAATTTTTCTTTCGGGCTCACCTACCGTTTGTGTTAAGATTCAATTATTTTATTATTTTTAGATTTCCTTTATTTTATTGTTTGTATTTCATATATTTTATAATAATAATAAGCTTATTCTGAATGTTATGACTATTAATTTTAAAAAACTAAATTAATATTATAATTCAAGGTTAAATTTATTATTAATATTGCAAATGTTATTATTATTATTAGCATTATACAAAACTAAAACTATTATTAACATTAGGATTATTACAACTAATATTAGTATAACTATAAGTCTATAACTAATACTAATACTAATATTATTATAAAATACTAAATGTTAATACTAAATACTATTACTAAAATTA